>OX352294.1:41450726-42032748 GCA_947086415.1 Pammene aurita
GACAATTGGGCGACGTATGTGGACAGGCTGGAACCATATTTTATAGTGAATGATGTGCAAGATGACCGCAAAGTACCATTATTAATTACCGTGATGGGAGCAGAAAGTTACGATTTATTGGTGACCTTGTGTACTCCGACTAAACCGTCAGAAAAAACCTACAATGATCTTGTTAAACTCATGTCGAATCATCTACAACCACGACCCAGTGTTTTAGCGGAGAGATACAAATTTCGTCAACGGAAACAGTCAAAACAGGAATCGATAGCGGATTTTATTGCGGACTTACAGAAATTGACTAAGTACTGTGATTTTGGGGCATGGTTAGAGGATAGCCTGCGGGACCAATTCGTATGTGGATTGTATAGCGAGACTATTCGGCAGCGTTTATTTACGGAGACAGATTTGAAGTTTACCAAGGCTAAAGGTATGGCAATAGCAATGGAAGCAGCAGAAATAAATGCAGCAGCGGTAGAAAGTCGAGGGCAATCGAGCAATGACGCCACGACGCCGTGTTTTGCGATGGCTAACAAAACTTCAAGTTCAAAGACACCATCATGGAAAAACCGAACTTATCCGAAGCGAACCGAGCATACAAAATTCGTTAATAACGAAGTTAACCGGGCGACACCGAGTGGACAGCGGGCGACTAATACCTACCGGAGATCGGAGACGTCGGGATCAGCGGACGGCAGCCGCGCGCAACTAGGTCAAGGTCAAGGGACATGCTCGGCGTGTGGAGAGGCGCATGCGACTCAGACGTGCAAATTTCGTGTTTATGTATGCCGGGTTTGTAATCAAGACGGGCACTTAAAAAAAATGTGTCCAAGGTTAGCGAAGATTACTAGACATAACTACGTCGCGGACGAGTATTCGGAGGAGAAAGAATATGAATTAGAGGTAAATCTTTCGTTTGTCAAAGATGATAGTTTGAGTAAATACCCACCTTTATATTTGACTCTTAACGCTAATAAACACGACATAACAATGGAAATTGATACGGGTTGCGCTATAAGTTGTGTTAGTCCAGAAGTTTATGAGAGATATTTCTCGGATTGTGATTTAAAACCAGCTTATCTCAGATTAAGATATTATACGGGTGAGATAGTCCGTGCATTAGGTAAGATTAGGCCACTTATTAAATACAAAGACCGCGAGTTGCCACTTGATTTGTATGTTGTAAAAGATGGCAAAACTAATTTACTAGGAAGGCAGTGGTTAGCTGAGTTAGGCATTTTTAGTGGTTTGTTTGAGTTATGCTCGACAAATTATGTGAAAGCAACGGGTGATTTTAATTTGGAAAATTTCAGTTCCAGATTTAAGAGTGTATTTGCGGAGGGCCTGGGGAGGTACAACGGCGGGCTGGTGTCACTGCGAGTGCGGCCGGACGCGCGGCCGGTGTTTCTGCGCGCGCGCCCCTTGGCGTACGCGCTGCGCGAGCCGGTGGAGCGCGAGCTGGAACGGCTAGAGAGCGATGGCGTTATCACGCCCGTCGAAACCTCCGAGTGGGCGACGCCTATCGTACCGGTGGTCAAGTCTGACGGAACTTTACGCATCTGCGGGGATTATAAGATAAGTCTTAATAAACATTTATATGTGGACCGTTTTCCTTTGCCTAGGGTCGAGGATTTATTTACAAAATTACATCGAGGTCAAAAGTTTAGTAAAATTGACCTTTCTCAAGCATATGCTCAGTTGGTGCTAGACGATACGTCCAGATATACGGTCATTAATACGCACAAAGGTTTATTTAAATACAACCGGTTGATTTATGGCTTGTCCTCGAGTCCAGGTATTTTCCAAAGGATCCTAGAGCAGATGTTTGCGGATTTGCCGAAAGTGGGAGTGTTCCTAGATGATGTAGTCATAACGGGTGAGAATGACAAGGAACATATTGAAAACTTGCATAAGGTATTTGAGAGGTTAGAAAAATACGGGTTAAAGATTAAAAAAAACAAATGCTCTTTCCTTGCTGATTCTATTACCTATTTAGGTTATGTGGTAGATAAAGAGGGACTCCACACCTGCCCTAAGAAGGATAGGGATATTTTAAATGTCACAACGCCTAGTAACGTGTCCGAATTACGTTCGTTTCTTGGAATGACGATGTATTATGCTAAATTTGTGAGAAATATCAGTACAATACTCACACCTTTATATCAATTGCTGAAAAAAAATGTTCAATTTGAGTGGACTGAATCATGTGAAGAGGCTTTAAATAAAGTCAAGCAGTTGTTGGCTTCCAGCGAGGTGCTGGCACACTACTCGCCTGAGCTCCCACTGATCCTGACGACTGATGCCAGCAGTGTGGGCGTGGCCGCCGTTATTTCGCACGCCTGGCCGGACGGCACAGAGCGCCCCATAGCTTACGCTTCAAGAGTACTAAACAGCGCGGAGAAGGCATACTCACAAATAGAACGAGAGGGTCTTGCCATCCTCTATGGAGTAAAGAAGTTCCACCAGTACTTGTACGGCCGCAGGTTTATTTTGAGGACCGACCACAAGCCACTGGTGACAATTTTCGGAGACAAGGCTGGGATTCCGGTGATGGCGGCTAGCCGCATGCAAAGATGGGCAATTATTTTAGGAGGATATCAATACGATATTGAGTATGTACATACTACTAAAAATGGAGCTGACGCCCTCTCCCGACTACCACCATATAGACCAAACAATAATCAGGTTAAGGGTGAGATAACATATCTGAATTTTGTACAAAACTTTTTGCCTATTACCAGTCAGGATGTGCAGAAAGCGACAGAAAAAAATGCTACATTAAGACAAGTACTTATGTACATTAAAGCAGGATGGCCGACGTCTTGTACTAGCGAGGAATTAAAACCATTTTTCTCTAGAAAACAAGAACTGTATGCCGAGGGTGGTTGCATTATGTGGGGTTATCGTATGATCATTCCAGAAAACTTAAGATCGTTCATCTTAAAGGAATTGCACAGCAGTCACCAAGGGATGGTCAAAATGAAGAGTGTGGCTCGTAGTTTTGTTTGGTGGCCAAATATTGACCAAGACATAGAAACCGTAAGTCGAATGTGCGCCATTTGCACTGTGGAAGCTACAGCACCACCCCGAGTGAAATCACAACCCTGGCCATATTACTCAGAGCCCTGGAGTAGACTACACGTAGATTTTCTAGGACCCTACGAAGGTAGAACTTTTTTTGTTTTGATTGATTCGACCACCAAATGGATTGAGGCCTTCCTAATGACTAGAACGACAGCCAAGGCGGTGATCAAGGTGTTGCGGGAGACATTGGCGAGGTTCGGACTGCCAAAAGAGCTTGTCTCGGATAACGGCCCACCGTTCAGTAGCCAAGAGATGGATAATTTTATGAAATTAAATGGAATAACACATACATTTACAGCGCCGTACCACCCAGCATCAAACGGCGCCGCTAAGGGCGCGGTTAAATTGTGTAAAAAAGCTATAAAAAAAGCCATTAGAGAAAATCAAGACATAGAAGAAACTTTACAAACCTTCCTACTAAATTACCGCAACTGTGAGCAAGGTACTACGGGAGAAACTCCAGCTATGTTACTACAGAAACGAGCGCTTCGATCTAGATTGGATCAATGAAAACCTACTGGCTTAGTAGAGAAGAAAGTGCATCGTACACAACAGAAACAGATTGAATCAGCAGGGGGCATTCTACCTAAGCAAATGGACAAGGGAGATCCTGTATGGATACAGGAATTTAACGCGAGGAATAAGTGGGTACCGGGAACGGTATCGAAAGTAAGTGGCTCTCGTAATTACGTAGTGACAAGGGAAAACGGCACCACATGTAATAGGCATCTAGATCAATTAAAGTCGCGAATGGCATATTGTTTGCCAAGCTCTATTCTGTCAGACGGCACGCCACAGGTGCCCCCCGACCGCGTATCCGTATCGCCGCCGCGCTCCCCCGCGCGGCCGACGCCGCCGCCGGCCGCGCCGCCCGCGCCGCCCGCGCCGCCAGCGCCACCTGAGCCTGCCGCTAGCCCGGCCGAGCCCGCATTGACACTAGCCCCGGCCCCTGAATTGAAACGCATAAGGAAACCACCTGTGCGCTATGGTTTCGAAATTGATTGACACAAAATTGTTTTTCTTTATTGTATCACTTGGTTTCTCTTTATATAAATGTAGGTACGGTACGTTAGTAACTTAGTATTTATAAGTACTTATATCTCTTAAGGGTAATTCTTGGCTAATCCCTACTGCTAGCTAGCTTTATTTAATTTAATTGGTAACTTGTTTAGATTAAAATTGTAGCATTAATTAAGGAAGAGGGTGTTATATATGTAATAGGGGGTAGATTTAAGTGTGTATGCGCTGACATGAGGGTGGTCAATTATTTGTAAGTCAGTTCCCAAATAGATATGATAAAGTGAACACGGTGTCTCATTGCTGCCCCTAGACATCCCTTAAGGACCTTCACCACAGCTCCCAGTGGCATATATAATAGTTCCAACAATTTTTAGAATTTTTGTCTGTTTATCTGTTTGTCTGTTTATCTGTTTATCTGTTTGTCTGTTTATCTGTTTGTCTGTTTATTTGACCACGCATCACGTGAAAACGGCTGAACGGATTTTAATGAAATTTTGTATAGAGATAGTTTGAGTCCCGGGAAAGGATAATATATAGTTTTAATCCCGAAAATCAACCCTGGTGGGGGTGAAAATGGGGTTGAAAGTTTGTATGGAGAATTTTTAACCGCTGAAACGATTTAGATAGAAATGAGTATGGAGATAATTTGAGTCTCGAGAAACGTCATAGGATAGTTTTCAAACCCTTGTGGGGGTGAAAAGGGGGTTGGAAGTTGGTATGAGAAAACTATATAATAAAGCTGAAGAGGGTCGAAAGTCTGTTCATGGAATATATTCGAAAAAAAGTTGGCTGTGGATACTTAGAATCGATCAGAATACGGTCCAACAATTTTTATAATTATTGTCTGTTTGTCTGTTTATCTGTTCATCTGTTTATCTGTTTCTCTTTTTATTTGACCGCGCATCACGTGAAAACGGCTGAACGGATTTTGATGAAATTTTGTTTTGAGACAGTTTGAGTCCCGGGAAAGGACAAATAATAGTTTTCATCCCGAAAATCAACCCTGGAAGGGGTGAAAAGGGGGTTGGAAGTTGGTATGAGGATTTTTTTACCGCTGAACTGATAAAGATGAATTTGGTATAGAGATAGTATGGGTCTCGAGAAAGGACAAAGGATAGTTTTCACCCCGAAAATCAACCCTTAAGGGGTGAAATGAGAGTTGGAAATTTGTATAGGGAATTATTAACCGCAGAATCGATTTAGATAAAATTTGCGGATTGCCCTTAAAAGGGGTGGAAGTTTACATGGGGAAGAAACAACCAATAACCGCTGTACGTATTTAGATGAAATTTGGTATTGAAATAATTTGTAATTTTTTGGTCAAGGTGTTCATATTTATAACATGTTACCCGTCGATGCTTTAAATTTACCTTTACCCGCTTTTAAGAAATATTTGAAAATGTCATGAATGTCAAAGGGTTATTGCAGGTTCGAGGACTATATATAACGGACAAAGATGCATAGCCCTGCATGCCCAAACCAAAAAGCTACTACAAAGTTATCTCACTTTTATAGGACACCGTTTAGGTAGGAAAACATATCAAACGTTTTGTGAAGCACTCAGATTAGGATTTAATTTTCTTTATAATTAAACAATAGGTACATTATCTGTCTCTGAAGCTGTTTTGATATGTCTTCTTGAAGAACTACGCATTATTTTGTATCTTTAAGACCTAATACCTAATAACCAGTATCGTAACATCAGTGTATTATCTGTGACAGTGTGGTAAAAACGTGTGAAAATTCATTACCTACGGTAACATAATGAAAATCCCCCCCGACCGCCGGCGCAATAAGGTTGGTCATGACGGTGTAATGGCGGTCATTCTAATGGTTTCAATGGAATTTTAATATGTGTGTAGGTAAAGCAGTGTATGCTTCTGTACATAATTAGGCCTTACTACGTAACAGTTCCATAAACTACTATTCATCTCTTTTTAGGGTTCCATAGTCAACTAGGAACCCTTATAGTTTCGCCATGTCCGTTCGTCTGTCCGCTGTCTAGCTCAGTTACCGTTCGCACTAGAAAGCTAAAATTTAGTGAGGCCTGATAAGAACTTTCAATAAAAACTATATTGAATAAAATCGGTTCAGCCGTTTTTGAATTATCAGTCAAAAATGCATAGTGAAAGGAAGTAAAATGACGTAAGCGCCGCCAAATATCCCTTAATAAACGACCTTTTGAAAGGATGTTTTGTAACAGGGCGGCATCTACGAACTCTACACTGAGCATCGCCCGACATGCTCTTGGCCGGTTTTTTTTGCATTGTCATCCCGAAAATCATCCCTTAAGGATTACTAATTCCAATTCATGAAAATCCCCAGCCAGGTTATACGTAGCCTATAAAAAATAACGTCTTGAGTTAAATGTGCATGGGCCATGGACGGCCCCCTCCAAGTGCACCTCAAATAGAAAAAAATCACTTCTGCATTTGTGACCCCCCCCCCCCCCCCCCCCCCTAATTTCAACCGCGCCTGTTCTTACCTTTGATACTTAGACTGATTTGACGGCAGGATCGATTTGCATGATATTTGCCGTGGACATGAACGTATAAATACAAAAGTGGTCCTGTATCGTCCGATATACACCTACTACTCTCTATGTCGTTTAAATCATGCCAAAAAAAAATATGATAAAAAAAAAGTATTCATTTTTGAGTTTAGTTTCATTTAGTGGTAATTGTAAAATATTTAATTAGGACTACTGTCCTCTAGCG
Organism: Pammene aurita; assembly: GCA_947086415.1. NCBI lineage: Eukaryota > Metazoa > Arthropoda > Insecta > Lepidoptera > Tortricidae > Pammene > Pammene aurita. The sequence goes on from OX352294.1 coordinate 41,457,545, forward strand.
TATCCATCTGTCAACTTTACTTCAAGTTCCGCCCCCAGGGTAGCGGGAGAGAAATTAGGGGTGAACTAGCCGCTTACTGACACAGACCAAATTCCACGCGGGCGGAGCCGCGGGCACAGCTAGTGTAAAATAATTATGAGCATGCATTTATAAGTGCCAAATCATGTAAGTAGTTACTAATTAAGTAGTTTAATTATTTAAACTACTTAATTAGTAACTACTTACATGATTTGGCACTTATAAAATAATAATGTACAAAATTAGATTAACAATCAGTCAAGTAGCTATGAAAAAACAGATGTCAATGTGTTATGAGTAGATTATTTAATAACAAAAATAAAAAATAGTAATTTAATAACATAAGATCTTCATGAAAAATATGTAGGTCATCCATACTAATATTATAAATGGGAAAGATGCCAAGATTGTTACTCTTTTAGCACCACCCAGGGATCACGTGTATGGTTGTCTAAGGTGTTTCCTACGGACGCAGAGTAACATTGATCCCCACAATAGTTACTATACAATAACGAGTATACACGACGGCAAAGCTAATTAATTATGAGCAGAGAAAATCCAATCCATACTAATATTATAAAAGTGTATGTGTGTGTTTGTTTGTTTGTTTGTTTGTCCGTCTTTCACGGCAAAACGGGGCGACGAATTGACGTGATTTTTTAAGTGGAGATAGTTGAAGGGATGGAGAGTGACATAGGCTACTTTTTGCCTCTTTCTAACCCCTCACTTCCCTAAAATGGGGGGTGAAAGTTTGTATGGAGCATTACGGGGGGCAAAGGGGAACCGTGTTACCCCGAATTTCACGCGAGCGAAGCCGCGGGCAAAAGCTAGTAAAAAATAAAATAAGAATAGAATCAATATGTCATAAAATTACATATGTCGCAAAAATAATTGAAGTATAAAAGAAAATATGTCAATGATCTAAGTATTCAGTCAGAGAATAATAAGGTATTGTTTATTAAATATAATGTCAGCGATCGTTTAAATTCATTGTTTGTTTTATTTTTTATCACTTCAGGTAACTTATTATATATTTTGCTACCCAAGCAAACCACACTCTTAAGTTTTAGAGCAGTATTTGCAGGTTCAGTATGGAAGTCTCTTGGCTTTATTCTTTTGCTTTGTGAAAACGTCACTTTTGTAAATAGTGTGGGATTTGCTCGGACAAACATTGGGATTCATAAACGAAAAGTGAGGGCAGTGTATGTAATTTTAAACTTTTAAAATGTGTGGCGCAACTATCAAACCATCTTAAGCCACATATTGCCCTAATGCACCTTTTTTGAGCCTTAAAGACTAATCCTCTATTTGTGGAATTGCCCCAGAATATAATTCCATACCTTAGGGTTGACACAACATAACCATGATAGGCTGCCATAATAGCTTCTCTATCAGCTAATTTGAGAGTCTATGGAGTGCGTAGGAAAATGAGTAGAGTTTCCGACAGACTTCTTCAGTATGTAGTTTCCAGGTCAGTTGGTCATCTAGCAATATGCCTAAGAATTTTGTTGAACTCACTGCTTCAACTTGTAACCCTAGGTATGCGCAATTTATTAGGAGAGGTATTTTTCGTTGATGAAAATGCATAATTTTCGTTTTAGTAAAATTAATTAACAGATTATTAAAACGAAGCCATTCAATAATATTACATAATGTCATGATAATTTAATATTCATAATTATCACTATTTTCACATTCAATTATCACAGTGCTATCATCAGCAAAGAGGGTCATTGGATACATAATATATCTAGGGTGGTCATTTATGTATATTAGAAACACAAACACAAGTATATGTATACTAGGACACTTCCTTGGGGGACTCCATATACTATCTGTCGTTTTTTAGAGACATGACCTCTCTGTTTTCGTTTTTGTACAAATTTGGACAATTTCAGATACCTGTTCCCTATCACTAAGGTACGATCTAAGCAGATCAAGGATGTTGCCACGGATACCATAGGATGCTAACTTATTTGTTAGGATTTTATGGTCTACGTGGTCGAACGCCTTGGTCTTTGCCTTTATTTGTGTATGGCTGTTGAACTTTTTAAAAAGTTTGTACCTCGACAAAAATGGAATTTGTATGCAACATTTATGTCACGAAATCGAGCCTACCATTTCTGTAACTTTTAAATTTTTGTTTGACCATAAACTACGCACTTCGCCACCTTGTTTTAAACCGTAAAGTTAACCTTGCGGGACATTTCTGACAAAATGGTTTTTATTGGATGGACTTTAATGATTAATTTTTGCTACGTTAATAATTGTTATAAATACGTTACTTAATAGTTTTGTAGTAGGCTTAATATTAAGACTTGCAATTGTATGCCCGCAACGGGTACCTACTATAGTGTCAACTATGTACAATTTACTTGCACATTTCTATTCTATTATATTCTATTCTCAATAATATTGTTCCATTTACTTTTTTTTCTTTAATGGCACATTTATAATTTATATTTTATTAAAGGTTATCTATTATTAAATACATTCCAACTGACGAAACAATAGAAAAAGTAATAAATAACTAAAAACTAAAGACTGCCGAGAAATAAAATATTACCTCTAAATCGCTGCCAATGGGTACATTTACCGTAGACTTTGGAATATTTAACAAGTAACCTGTGATTGTAGCTCAGGAAAACTACAGCAACACTCCTAACTGATTAAAGCTGGACTCTATGGCATTGGAATAAAGTTCAAGTTCGTCAGTCAATAGTGGGGACGACGTTCAACACGTAATTCCCGCGAGCATTCCGGCTGATGTATGGTTTTACTTGAGCTAAAACCACAGACTATCTCAACTACTAGACGGAGCATACGATGGCCGCGGTTATCAGTGCATCACACATAGGTACGGCAGCAAAAGTTGCTAAGCAGTTGGGGCGTTCAAAATCTAGACACGCTCTTATTCTTTTACCAATAAAGTCGTGTCAAGCTCATTTAGAACACCTCACCCGCTTAGCTACTTCTGTTTGTTAACGTTGCGTTTACGTTGTTAACCTGTACTTGTGTTAATTAAACGTATTTAATAAGATCTCATTCTTCATTGAAGCAGCTGTTAACTTCGACCAAGTGAAGCCGAAAAAGTGGTCAAAGTAAGGCACTTGAAGGAGTCCTAAATAAGTGAGACCTGTGCTAGAATAAGCTATGTTCTTCTTCTTCTTGATTTATTTTGTGTATACGTAGCTGTATGATACTTATAAACAAGATGCCCCCAACATGTCCATGATTTATAAAAAAAAACCGGCCAAGTGCGAGTCGGACTCGCGCACCGAGGGTTCCGTACAAACCTATAACAAGCAAAAGTTGTAGTATGTTTATTACTTATTTCAATTTAATACCTCTACGCGTTTACGAGGAAAAAGGTAGTAAGTTTAAAATTTCAAAAAATATTTTTTGTTTGATTTTACTAAAAATGTCTACTTTTCGTAATTTTTCCTTTGTCTGTGCTATATAAAGTTTCTTCGTGCAAAATTTCAAGTTTCTGAGTTCACGGGAAGTACCCCGTAGGTTTTGCAAGTGCCGAAAAACTCTAAAATTTGCAGCATAAACGACTGTATCTTTTGATTGCGTTGGCTTTTAAGTTTGATTTTTTCACAGCTTCAAGGGACAACAGACCTGAGTATTTGATATAAATTTCAGCTTGATACCTCCACGCGTTCCTGAGAAAAATTGTCTTGACAGACAGACAGACAGACAGACAGACAGACAGACAGACGGACAACAAAGTGATCCTATAAGGGTTCCGTTTTTTCCTTTCGAGGTACGGAACCCTAAAAACAGTATTATGGTTGAACCTGGGCTTAAGTATTAAAACATGGTAAATAAAAGTGAAAAATGTTGTAGTATGCTACTCAGTTGTCTTACTCGTTTTGCACAATTTTTCAAAGTCAAACCTTTAAGATGCGTGACGATCTCACACTTTTTGTAAACTCTTCAAAATGCGTTGTCTATATAAACGTGTAGTCTGTGGTTTCCCGTGCGTGCATGTACGGCTTCTCTCAGCTCGGCTATTCGGACATCGTTAGTGCTATTCATGTTAAATAGACAATTTGAATAGGTGCTTTCATGAGGTTTTAACCACTTTTTATACTGGAAGTGTTATTACACCCGTTTTTCGTCTAATAACTCGGAAGTTTTTCATTCAGTGCCACCTAGTGCTACGAGCTACGCTCGTAGCCCGTAGCCACGAATTCGTCACATGTAGCTCGCAGTATAGACTACGAGCTGGCTACGTCAGATATGACACAATAAATAGAGCAAGGTTTGGAGGGTCGATTTTAGTTATATTTTTAGTTTTTAAGTTTAGACTTAATTTTAGCACATTTTTTTAATAAATAGTTATATTCGTATTATTATTAGAGCAACATAACCTGTCTGGTTGGATTGATATACTATCCTTATTACTAGATCCGGGCATCTGGCAGCTTTTAATGGGTGGAGATCAGAGTGACAGACTAGCAAAATTTTTGAATTGGAAAATAGAAATACCAAAATAGGTAAAAACTGCGGAAATTGTCTCATTTATAGAGGACAGACAGGCCTATATTTGAACATTAAAACGAAAAACATTGCCTATTTTTGCGGAAACAAAAACAGCAGGCGACAAAAACTATGAATTACATTATACGTCGTTTGGCACTACTTTCCCCCAACAGAAATTTTGGCATTGATATAATCTAATAATAATCTAATTATTTATATAATTTCTCATAATATTGCATCAAGCCCAGAACTCTAAGATTTGATTTCTTGAAGTGGTTTGCATTATTAGACCTCCACTTAACAGCTGCCAGATGATCTAGAAATAAGCTTAGTATAGCAAACTGACTAGGGAGTTTCATTGATCCTATTATTGTGTCACATCTGACGTGGCTCTCCGTCTAGTAGCTGCGAAAAGAGAACTCCACAGTCGGGTCATCCATTTTACCCAATTGCCTGGTATATTTCAAATATTCCAAATATTTCAAATTCTATTAATTCTCAATAGATGTTACTCAATGGTGGGAGCTGTCTATCGTGCGTATTCGTGGCTATTTAACCTCCTACTATTTTTTAGGGTTCCGTGCTTCGAAAGGAAAAAACGGAACCCTTATAGGATCACTTTGTTGTCCGTCCGTCCGTCCGTCAGTCCGTCCGTCCGTCTGTCAAGACCCTTTTTCTCAGGAACGCGTGGTGGTATGAAGCTGAAATTAATATCAAATACTCAGGTCTACTGTCCCTCGGAGCTGTGAAAAAATCAAACTACTAAGCCAACGCAATCAAAAGATACAGCCGTTTATCCCTTTATAACCGAAGAAAATAATTTACTCAGACTTCTTTAAAACTCACATGACTTTTTCATGGGTGCCTAAGTATCGTGTTAAAAATAAATAAAAAAATCCTGAAGTCTCTGGTTTCCTAAAAACGTACCCTCACGAGCGTGGGGCTTAGGAGATAGCTCGAGATTGTGAGTTTTGTCTAGTTTGGAGATATGGTTTGATATTAAATGAAAATTAAATTAATTAAGCAGTCTTTATAATCATCAGTCAATTCTTAACGATATTAATAATAAGTTTTTAAATATTTGGTATAATGTCTTTGACAAAACAATCAACAACCTTATTAGAAAACTAAAATATTTCTTCCTTACTTATCTATTAGTTTTTGTTATTAGTCTTCTTTTGGTATAAAACTTATAAAAATCAACACAAACATTACCATAGTACTTAAACCTAATTAAGGCTTGTGAAAAGCTTTGAAACAATTTTTGTCACGATATAGACAGAGGTATACATCGCATTTGGTGTCGCTGACCAATGCCAGTTTCAATCCAGTTTTCCAGTACCAAGGTAGTTTTGGATAGGGACTACAGCCCATGATTAGATGAACAGCAAAGAGTTTCGCTATTTCCAATCTGGTAGTCTTCAGTTCAGTGCCGGTTTTGCGCAAGTAGTACAGATTCGTGCACCTAGCAACTTCTTTCAGAAATGGTTCATCACAATAGTCACGGAAGTAATCAATTGGAGAGCGAACTTGATTTATCGGAAGCGGAGAGTAATCATGAGCTTTATTTATATTGTCAGTTTCTACCCACACTCTCCTACCTGTCCCCCTTCTTCCACAAGCCTGTCCACTTCCTCTAGACTGTCCTCTTCCTCTAGACTGTCCTCTTCCTCTAGCCTGTCCTCTTCCCCGCCCTCTACCTCTTGCTCTTGATGTTTCCCTGCCTGATCTGCCTCTAGTGGATCCCCTGCTACTGGATGTTGTTGGGATAGGTGGTGGTGCCTCATCCACTTCGGAGGATTCATCGCCAGAACCAGATCCACTCTCTTCTAGGTGATCCAAGACTCTTGCAAAAATATCTTCATCATCATCAGCAAAGTCCTCAATTTCCGTGTCATTCCCATCTGCTAATAATTGTGCAACTTGTTCATCCGTGAGGAGCTTTCCTAAAAATAAAGAAAAAAACCCTAATTAAACTATTATACGTACAGGAAAATCATGTTTAGGTACAACAAATTTATAAATATCTATTTAGTACATATCACCTAACCTACACGATCGTGCGTCCTTGATTTTGAGTCACAATATACCCATATTAGTACGTACCACCTAACCTACACGATCGTGCGTTCTTGATTTTGAGTCACAATATACCCTTATGTACGCATACTAGGTTCAAATTACATACATTAGGTATAAAACAATAACTAAAGTAAGTAAATCACACAAAAAAATAATAGAAATTGAATATATTAAATGAATAACCAAATACTTACCCGGGCGAGTTTGCGCGCCAAAAAACGCAGTCATGCTTCCCAGCGGTCGCGGGCGACAGACAGGTTCCAACTCATTCGCAAAGGGCCCGCGCATGTTTTTTCCAAGAAAAATATAGACTCACGATCGATCGAGGTCGGTTGCGTCTCGAAAAGTCGATTTGTGTACGCGCCAGAATTTTTGAAAATCAAGTGTCACTATCGTATCAAGTCGGTTGTAAAGGGATAACCCTTTACAACCGACTTGATACGATAGTGACACAGATATGTACTAAATGCCGCAAATTTTCGAAACTCGCAAGGGAATCAAAACGTACAGGGTACTTCCCGTGAACTCAGAATCTTGAAATTTGGTACGAAGCAACGTCTTATAGCACAGATAAAGGAAAAATTGCGAAAACCGTAAATTTTTGATTACATCATATAATAAAAATATTTTTAATAATTTTAAAGTTACTACCCCTATATACCTACAGGTTTGTACGGAACCCTCGGTGCGCGAGTCCAACTCGCACTTGGCCGGTTTTTATTATTTAAAGATGCTGCAAGTATTTTAAAATACTGATGAAGCTTGTACATTAATATTGTATTTACCTAATACTTACGCGATAATAATCCGAAATTTTAGTAATACAGCAACACTATTATATTAATAATACCAAAACAGCGTCACAAAGTGGTGGCACGAAAATAGATATTCTCTCCAGCTTAATCAGCTATTATTAAATATAATACGCTTTTGGACGTTTTCCATGTTTTTATCAAAGGCATATTAACGATGCTCTGAATATCGTGGAGTTTCGCTTGGAATTTCTCTGGTGTTATCAAGGACCATTTAATATATGGACTCACAATGTCCAACCTTCATAATTCAAGCCAACTTCTGTTCAAGGAAATTGGATGCAGTAACGCGATCTATCGATAGGAAGTTGAAAAATTTTAACAGCGTCAAATCGCTGAACATAAATATGGAACTGAGACGTTAGAGACGCGATAGATGACGCTAGTGCGTACTTTGTCTAAATGAAAGAGAATGTATGAATAGAAGAGCACAGTTTAAGAACTTTGTGAGGCTCCAAGTATGATAGCTTTTAGGCTTTACTCGTACAGTCACCGGCAATGGTATCTTCCTACATGAAGGTCGCAAAAAGATCTGACACGCGCTTATTTTTAGAGCCATAAGAGCGTGTCACATATTTTTGCGGCCTTCGTGTAGGAAGATACTATTGCTGGTGACTGTACTATAGTAGAGTCAAAAGCATCGTGCCTGTACGGCAATAAAATAAAGGAAGAACGCTGCGACGAATAACGACTGCAGACAGCGAGAGTGAGCGATACGTCTATCTTTAGGAGTTTCGACTCAATCTGAACGTTGCTTTTGGCCCAACTATAGATGTCGCTGTACAGCCACATGCAGCCAATTTGCTGACTACCGTTTGTCGTATACTGCGTGGTGATTCGGACTGCCCTGAACTTGTATCTCGAGTCTGCAGGCTATACGTCCCGGATGTTCCTAGAATCTGTTTGAGGCCTCGACCACACCCACTATTGGCAGTACCGATAGCACGCACAGTGTCGCGAGAAAATTCACCGCTTGCCCTTGCTTTGACACTCCTCAATGCGCTTCTGACATCATCGCCTGAATCACCTGAATGTGACTTGTTTGCTTGGAGATGGGTGATTGTTTGCAATGAATGCTTGAGGATTTGTGAGTTGATGGATGATAGGCTATCCAGCACTTGTTCATAATCAGATGTTTTTCCTTCCTGCTATGTACCTATCATACTTTTAATTTATTTAGTTACTCGGCACATTGGCGTACACTAGAATGCCGAGTTAACATATTGTTGTTAATAAATAATAATTATTATTATTATTCGGTAACTCTGGTTCAGATGGTGCTTCAGAGTTACCGCATAATATATGGGGGCGTACAGCACCATCTAGTAAAGCTATCAAACATGGAGCCTCAAAAAGTTCTTAAAATGTGCATCTCTATTTTATACGTTATCTTTGGTTTAAATTACAGGGACGAGATTTTATAAACACAATACGTCAGTCCAGATTTAATAATGATCTTTGAATGTTATTTTACTCAAAATAACAAACAACTACAAACCTACTACTACAAACACTAATACTACTTATATGTGCTACACTCGTAGCCTGTAGCCACGTATCCGTCGTATGAAGCGCGTAGTAGCTACGAAGAGAGAACCCGACAGTCGGGATCTCGGCCCTGAATGTGTTAAACAAATTCAAATAGAAGGGAATAATTCTGACAAAGCCTAAGTTTCGCTTTGAGAATCTAGTTTGGTTTAATTTTTACCCAACTATTTATTTATTTATCGTATGGCTACATGTCACTGGATATAGATAGGCTTTTCTTCCCTGGGGTAGTAGTAGTGGAAAAGCAGATGATAATGAAAATCCAGTGAGTGCTGCGAGGTCCAGAGGGGACAGTGCAGCTGCCAGGTTTGTTACTCTTTTAGCACCACCCAAGGATCACGTGTAGGGTTGTCTAAGGTGTTTCCTACGGACGCAGAGTAACATTGATACCCAACTATGGCAATGTCACACGGATTGCAATTTCAGTGTCTATGTAAAAGGTAGATAAATGTTTATATTTGTGTCATGAGTTGTAGGTAGATACAATAACGTAAACAATTCAATTAAATTATATCCAACTAATGTCAGAAATCACTTGACTGTCAAATATAAAATACACAAAAAAAAAACCGGCCAAGTGCGTGTCGGACCACGCATAGGAGGGTTCCGTAATTTCAATGGAATAAGAACCAAACTAATACCAAAAGGTCGTATCTGATGCCTATGGAAGAAGTTTTTTGGACATACCTCAAAATAAGCTGAACCGATAATGTTCAAAATAATTTTCGTAGAAAGTATATGATAAGGCGCATCTCCTCAGTTTTCTCATATTTTTTGGACTTACGGTTATTATTATTCTTATAAAATATTCACTTAATCACAAAATAGTCAAAAAAAACTCAATGTTATTTTTAAAGAGCTATCAACTGATTTGCAACAGGTTGATATTTAGTGAATTTTTCCTCCTATTTGATAATAATCTATGAAGTTTGAAGAAAGTTCCAAATTCTAGTAGTAAATGTTTCGCTTAATATCCATAATGTTGGTATAACAACTGACTTTCTTTTATTTCACGGAAACCTTTGCGTTTAATTTCTTTGTTTATCTGAACGAGTAGAGGTTAAACGGGATTACCGGTCTCCGTGTTGTAAAGCTTTCCGTTTTGAATGAAGCTTTCATAAAAGCTAACTCAATGCTTTGCGAAAATGCGTCGAGAATAAAGAAAAGCTGGCGGGATTATGAAGGTTCTTTTTAATTAATTGTGTCTGCGAGTGGAATAGGTGCCTTAGCTTCATAGCTGTACAATTAGCAGCTAGTCTAGATGTTCAAAATGATATTGTGACTTAATTTTGTATTAAGCAAAACTAGCTAACGATACCGCAATGTTTAGAAATATAGGACGAACCTATTGAACGATCTACTGGAACAATAGAAATCGTTAATTATGATCATGCACTCAAGTACTTATTGGAAAATAATATCGAAATACTGCTTTACTCAAATGACCCATACTTTGTTACTTCTGAGCTTATACACAAAATTAAACAATCACTAGATGCAAGCAAAAGTGTTAAACACATACCTAGCAATCAACGCATAATTAAACCTTGGATGACCCCTGGAGTGTTGCGTTGTATTAGGAATCGTAACAAACTTCAACTAAAATCACAGCTAGAACCGTATAATGAAGTACTTAAAATAACTTATAAACGATATCGTAATTTCTGCAAAGGCATTATAAAAACAATGAAGCAAAAATACGATACAGAACAGCTCTTAAAATCATCTAAAAATCCAAAACTGCTCTGGAAGACAATAAAAAGAATAACACATTATAAAACGGATAAAACAAAAAACACAGAACTTTTGTACACTAAGGATTCCCCTGCTGCTTCTGTTAATCACGTAAATGATTATTTTGCTGACGTTGGTGAAACTTTAGTACAGGCAATCTTAAGTGATCAGAGTCAACAGGATATTCTAAATGAAATCAACATGCAAGACAGCAACACCTCCTCCTTTGTTCTCCTGAACACTGACCCCCAGGAAGTACAACGCATTGTTATGGGCCTGAGATCTGATAGCGCCCCTGGCTGGGATAATATACCAACCAAATTCCTTAAACACGCCTGTACTGCTGTTGCCCCTCTAATTAGCCACCTAACAAACCTATGTTTTGAAAACGGAGTATTCCCAGCCCCGCTAAAACAATCTATTGTGACACCGGTGCATAAGAGTGGGGAGAGGGATGACGTTAGCAACTATCGACCAATTTCAGTACTGACTGCCATCTCCAAAGTAATAGAGAAAATTATAAATAATAGACTTGTTTCTTACCTTAATAAATTTAATATTTTATCTGACAACCAGTTTGGCTTCCGGCAGTCTAGGTCCACTGAAGATGCAATTTTATTCTTAACATCTATAATTACTGACAAAGTTGATAAAGACAAGAAATGCCTAACCATTTTTTTAGACCTTAAAAAGGCATTCGATACGGTCTCTCTCCCCACTCTTATTCATAAAATGGAACGAGCTGGCATACGCGGACTACCTCTGCGATTGTTGTGTGACTACTTACAGGGGCGAACACAGAAAGTGAAACTAGGAGAATACACAAGTAGGGAAATAGATGTAAATTACGGTGTCCCCCAGGGGAGCGTTCTAGGGCCCACGTTATTTCTATTATATATAAACGACTTGACGAATCTTAAACTACAACGTGGGCACATCGGGTCCTACGCCGATGACACTGCAATAGTGTTCGATGGAGATTCCTGGGAGTCAGTTTTCAGTGTTGCAGAATCCGGCCTCTGTAAAGTCACTGCTTGGTTAAGGAATAACCTTCTTACACTGAACGTCAGCAAAACTAATTATATTTGTTTTTCTAAATACGATAGTGGTCAACCCAATGTAAACTTCAACCTTAAATTACATACCTGTAGCAGACTTGACCCCTCCTCCTGTAAGTGCGCTAAACTAGATAAGGTTGAGCATACTAAGTACTTAGGTGTATTCCTTGACCAACGACTGTCATGGTACATGCAACTTGATAGCGTGAATAATAGAATCAGGAAACTTAACTGGATTTTTAAGATGTTTAGATATATCACCACTAAAGAACTAATTAATCAACTCTATATAACATTAGCTCAACCTGTAATGACCTATTGTATCACTGTATGGGGTGGAGCGGCCAAAACAAAATTCCTGAATGCAGAGCGAGGGCAACGCTGCTTGCTCAAGGTGATGTACTCAAAACCATACAGGTTTCCTACAGAGGAACTATACTTAATTAGCGACCAACTAACTATGAGGAAGCTGTATGTTTTGAGTACAACACTAAGACTACACAAATCCTTAGGTTATAAGTGTTATAACCCCCTACCAGAAAACAGTCGGCGTCAAAAACCTGTCGCCCCTGTATCTAACTGTAAATCCTTGTTTGCTAAAAGACAGTACAAAGGACAATCGGCATATATTTACAATAACGTACACCATAAAGTTAATATTCATCAACTGTTGCGAAATAAGTGTAAGATAGAACTAACTAAGTGGCTCAAACATCTAAACTACGACGACACGGAGTTACTACTGTACCATGGTAAATATAATACCTAAAAGTACATACACACACTCACACACACACTCACACACACATACACACACACACACACACATGTATTAGGATAGTGCTTAGTCTTAAATTGTAGTACCTAAATAGTCTAAAACCTAAGCTAAACACTTTGTTAAGTGTCAATAGTGTACTGGGCTAGGATCTAATAAGTAATCTAAGTGATTGCTTATTTGATCTTATACCTAGTTAAAATAATAATTATAATTATTTTCTATCGACTTACCAGTTATGGAAGAGCGGGGCATCCTAACACAGGTTTACTTACCTAAATGGAAGCCCCAATCACTGCAGGCATTGTGACTGTGTATTACGAAAATAAACAATTTTGATTTTGATTTGATTTTGATTTTGATAGGAAAAATAGAAAAATCCACTGCTTCAAGCGAGACTCGAACTCTCGACTCTGGGATACATGCCCATCGCTCTGACCAACTGAGCTACTAAGACTTACCTGATGGCTGCGAATTTCTTCACTACTTATATCCTTTATGCGTCTGTGCGTTAAGAAGTGTACAAGACTGCTTCGGCAGATGTCATTATCCGTCTCGCTAGGATGCATAAAGGATATAGTGGAGAAATTAGCAGCCATCAGGTAAGTCTTAGTAGCTCAGTTGGTCAGAGCGATGGGCATGTATCCCAGAGTGGCGAGTTGGAGTCTCGCCTGAGGCAGTGGATTTTTCTAATTTTTCTTTATCAATCAAATCAAAATCAAAATATGTGCTATCCTATCGGTGAGCATTAGCTTACTTTTCATGTTTTAGGATAACATATTATTTTTATTCTAGACGTATTTTTACGACTAATCTAAGGAAGCCTTTTCGCCTATTAACGTTTCCCAAACTGTTTCATTTGCCAACTGTGTCATTTGGCATACTGCATTTTTTTCTGAAACTGTAAAATTTTCAAGGGTTTGTTTTATAATCATCGTATATAATATAGGTTAGGCTTGGTTTGTTTTATAACAACCCTGAAATTCTTATAGTTTAAAAAAAAATGCAGTAAAAGTATGCCAAATTACATAAGTAGGTAGTTGGCAAGTGAAACAGTTTGGGAAACATTCGGCGAAAAGTCAGAGAACCCTAAGGTAGTTTATGAATAGGTAGTTCCTTATATTTGTACTGGATTCAATGTTCGTTAGCAGAATTCACCTGCAGAATGCACACGTACAAACTTATGAGCAGACGGCCGTCTCGCAGCAATCGCGCTAATTAGATTGCTCAGGGCGTTACGGACGTGGTGATATCAGTGTCGCGTGAAAACATTTACTACATTTTATTTATTTGAGTACATTTTTAACTGACACTTCAAAATTTCTCTTCCATTCGTGGTAGTTTTTAACTGGGGATATTTGTCATACATGCACCCCGATGTTGAAACGCGACTGGAACGATTAGGAAATTATTTTTGTTTGAGAGCGTGTACTTTTAGTTATCTCACATTCTTGTGATGGGATCCTAGAGAAACCAAAAAAAACTCTTAAAATGTAAAGACATTCCTAAAATGATACGTATTTTATATAGGTATATGACATTGTTTTGGCCATATACATGTCAGTTCACAATTTAACTCTTAAATTCTGAATTATGTTACGGTTTACAATCTTTCGATAGTTTACAATCTCGCTAGGTAGATTATAAACTAACGATATTACAATTTTACGGTAAACTATTTAGCGGCCGGACTGGCGCTTACATTTTTAATTATTGCCGGAATAAATATTACATTGAATCTGTGACATAAGTGCCGGCTATAAAAATGGCCTGAATTATATTACATATATTGTACAAGTTATAAACTAATATAGATGTCATATACAAAGGAAAAAAAGACCTAGGCCTCCGGTGCCCAAGGCTGGGATCAAACCAGCGTGTTCTGCATTCGCGGCAGACGCCCTAAACCATAGGCTACCCGGGTAACAGTGTGGTCTCACACGGCTCTGCAGGTGTTCTGGACTCCTCAGGCTCATCAGGAGCCTGTTTGTCCTCGGGCTCATCAGTTATCTCCTCATTGCTGGGTGGGGTGGGTCCTGGTGACTGAGGTTTCTCCTCACACTCTTCACCTTAGTTGCAGCTATCAACTCATCCTTGAGTAGCTTCACTTGACACACAGACAAACATAGAATACTCTGCACCACTAAATAAAACCTTTCAAAGTTTTTTACATCTCGGTAACAGCACATGCATTGCCTGGAAAAACAGTTATATGTTAACCCCAATACATAAACATTTCATCATTATTTCACAGTTTAAACCTGAGAAAACCTAACAAAACTGATTAATTTTGTATATTAGTTGTGTTTTGAACATAACAGCTGACTCAAATGTGAGTACAATAAGATTACAGCCAGACTCCTAACACTGCAGCTTTTTTTATAGGAATTTTCCCGTGTATATCCAATCTTTTGTAAATGCTAAGGCGCATTTTGGCCAATCATCAGAGGTACAGTCACCGGCAATAGTATATTCCTACACGAAGGCCGCAAAAATATGTGTCACGCTCTTATGGCCCTACAAATTAGAGCGTGTCACATATTTTTGCGGCCTTCGTGTAGGAAGATACTATTGCCGGTGACTGTACAACATTATGAGTTATTATTTCGCTTGTACAAGTTATATATTTCCTCTAGGGGAACACCGAAATTACAAGAGCGAAACTAAAGGAACGAAATACTAGGTAGATCTCAAATAGAATACCTGGTAAAGGCCCGCCCATCAGTTTCCATTAACATCTAAGTGCCTAAATCCCACGTTGCCTATATGCATCAGAGAAACATCGGTGAAAGCTATTAAGTCTCGACAGGAGTTCATGAAATTACTAGCCTCAGCCCCCGATGCTGTCCAGGTAAAAGTTGGTAAGACTTCACCACCTTAGGGCGTGGAATTCTTATATTTCTTTATCAGTAAGTTTGAAAAATATAAGTTCCGAATTTCGCCTTTAACGGTTTAGGCTATGCGTTATCGGTCAGTTTTTAGGTAACGTGACTTGACTGTTTTATATGCGAGCTACTAGATTAGGCACGGAACAGTTATATCACCTTTTTAAAGGAAAAAAATGTCGAATTGATTTTGTTAAAGTATCATATTTATATGAAGATGAGTATCAAAAATGTTCGAAAGAAAATTACATTATAAGTTTACATTCACAAGCAATATTACATTATTTTCAAAGTTATAAGTATTTCTGTCATGATCGTCATATTAAAATAATAGCAATTAATCTTATTAGTATCTCCCAACAAGGATCGTCAAATACAATTTGCTGTTGTGCTTGCAATACATTCCCTCCCGAATTTGTTGTACAAAAATAGCAGTATTGCGACTCCTAATCACAACAAATCCACTCTTATAATGAGTTTTCGATGATTTTGAGGCCGCCTACACACTTCACATTTCACTTATTCTCCGCCGTCAAAATCGCAGAAGGAAGAAAGTGCAAAACTAAAACGACAAACACGACAATAATACAGCGACAACGACAATATCATCCACTACTGTGACTGTCACTTATGTTTAATGTCTTCTTAGGGCGGGTTGCACCACGCACACTTAACGAACTCATCATGGTTACAGTAGACGTCAAGTCCGTTTTTCCGTTGCACCATGCACTTTAGCAGTCAGAAAGTTACGTTAACCTTAACCAGCCATCGAGCACTGGTTAACTCAAATCTACGTTTAAATATGGCTGACAGTTTGCAAAAATGTCTCGTATTTCAAGGATAAATGCATTATTAGACAAAAAGACAGTGATATTTGATGAAAAATATTAAAATATTGTTTGCAGTAATAAATATATGCGAGTATCTGAACGTAAAAAGGCGTATACGATTGACGTTTGGTTTTATTCACAATTTTTAGATCAGATAACGGTATTAAATAATAAGTACATAAAATTCTTTGTAAAAAGTGCGTTATTTAGTTAAAATCGAGTGCCGAGTGGCTTCAGGTTGAAATAGTACAGACTTCTGTTATGTATCACAAACATACCAGAACCTACAGTCATTGTCATGAAAGCCGACAGCCGTAGAATGAGCAGGACCAGAATCATGACAACCATTAAAAAACCACTCTGTTTTTGTCAATGAAGACCAAACCTTTGGAAACAACGGTTGACTTGAATACTGCAAGGTAGAAGACAAAAGGGAACGTAAACCTCCGACGCGGTGGAATGACCAGGTCAAGAAGAAAAACAAGTTTTATGACACGGTAGAACAGCCCACGAACGGGACTTGATGGGAGCAAGTCATACGATTCAAAAGATGCCAGATGATCAGAGAGGTTTCTTTAATGCTTTTAATAAGGGCATGAAGTTATACCACCAAACATTTATCGCCAATGTCCTACAGAAATCGAGCCTCGACACCTAACTAAACAATGTTCAGAACAGTACATGTAAATAAAGTGTGATGCGGAATTTACAATCAAGTAAATAAGAGTGTCATGTGTTGTGGGACAATAAAAAAATAGTTCAACAATGGTTAGGTATCCACAAATTCAAATGTGTATGAAAATTCATTATAGTAATTCATATAATTCTTGTTTTTTATTTGATTTCATTATTTGCCTTAAAACAAGCACAGTAGGCCTCTATTTAATGACAACTTGTGATAATGTCACAAAATGTCCGGTCCCTTGAGTGTTGATAAAGAGCTTACACTGTATTTCAGTTTAATTTGTGAAATAAACAAAGATTTTACAGATCTATTGAAACATTAAACCCATATAAATAAATAAACTATCTACTGACAACTAATTTGACTTCATGTGTGTCGCTCTTCTATGGCAATTGTTACCTACCATTTGCTGCTCGTCGCTGCAATCAGGATTATGGCCAATCAAGTGTTTACAGATGGTGCCGGCATAGGTTGTAGTCTCAGTCCTGCCAATAGTGTTCAAATTCTTGTTTTATTTGGAATTTACTGGCATTAATTTTAGCCCTTTAAGCCAAATCTCATTCAACAAAACTAGTGGTAGGTGCCTACTTATGCTGGCACCTCCTGACTTTTGACAGATACCTTCCCCATTAGTATATTTTAAATCGGACATTATTATGAACATGCTTTTTTTAATCCAAATTGTACTCACTGTACAGTTCATGTAGGAAGATACTATTGCCGGTGACTGTACGCAAAATAAGTACATGCATTTCATTTTGTAAGTATAAAAAGTAGATATATTTTCATACTTACATTTCTATAAGGGAAAAAGCTTCCTAAGATGATGTATGTATGCATGCATTTTTGATTAGTCCTAGTCCTATCATCAGTGCTCAAAATCAATTATAAAATATGTGTTATGTTATGATTTTACTATGAATTTATTAGTAATAAATAATAAAGGTCTCTCTTTATCATATATCTTTCCCAACCAGCATAGGTACCTATTTACAAATAAAACATAATAGTAACTAGGTACCTACCTACATGGCTGTTGTATGACTTGTAAACATATATCATTACAAAGAAATAAATGATTATGATTATTAAGATACAAGTGATAAGAAAACATTTTTGGAATCCTAGCCACACTGTTTTATGGTCACTTTTACCTGAATAATATTTGTAACATGTATCAAGAGTAGAGTATTGTTAATAACCATTATCAAAGATCTGTGGTTCAGTATATGAAGTTTTTTGTCCGATCAATAAGCTGGCTCACTTTGGCCAAGGGTCCGCTTCACACTATCTAAGAACTGATTGATCTGACTTAAAATACTTCAAGTGTCAAGTTTCATTGATTATTTATGCCAAGTGCTAGAAAACTGGTGAATAATATTTGCAGTAGAAATATGTTTGGAGGGGGGAGGATCTTGCTTCCATCTACAAAGGAAACCTATGCCAGTGTTTGAATAATAAATAAAACAAAAATAAGGTAACTAAATAAATATAATTATGTATTTTATTATCAAAATTAAAATACTGATTGATTAGGTTAGTATAATTATACTTTATTTTTACATTGAGATTCTACCAATTTCTTGAAATCACTGCATTTTTACTTTCAAACATCCTGGAGTTAGGCACTGAGTAGCATAACAAGCCTCGATTTCATCTTGTCTTCAATACCAAAGGTAAATTCAAACCTGAAATAAAAAACATTGTGTATCATTATTCATTAGTGTAACATATGTGCTACTCATCATTTGTTAACAAAGATAAATATTATAAATAAATAAATATTACAGGACAATCTTACACAAACCGACCTAGTCCCACAGTAAGCTCAATAAGGCTTGTGTTGTGGGTACTAGACGACGATATATATAATAGATAGATATTGATAAATACTTAAATACATAGAAAACATCCATAACTCAGGTACAAATATCTGTGATAAAGACACAAATAAATGCCCTTACCAGGATTGGAACCCGGGACCCCCTGCTTCGTAGGCAGTGTCACTACCGACTGGGCTAGGCCGTTAAGATACTTTAGAACACTCATTTAATAAGTAAGTACATGTATAAGTTCAATATTTAGGACGTTGGTTACAGTGCCAGCCATAATCAACCAGGTTGGAGGGATTCAGTACCCTATTTTTACGAATTTTCAAGAGTTAAAACTAGTGATGCCTTTGTTTTGCGATTGGGCTCCTTCTCGCCATTTGGTGCTTCCAGCAACGGCTTTACTTGTTTAGGGTTCTGTAAGTAGTAATAAACTAGCAGGATGATTTACTCACTATAATATAATGCACAATACACCAGCCGACTATTCTGGCTTTCGCTTTAAACTCCTCTCAGCACAAGTTGCATTATCCTTTGAAAAAATTTCCTCGTAAGGCGCAATGGATAGCCCACTTTTTGATTGAGTAATAAACATGTTCAGGAATGGCTAAATGTTTGTATATTCTTGATTTTCAAGCTGCAGAGCAGAGTGCAAAGTTAAGTTTAGTTCGCGCTCCTTTCTTTAGATTTTTTTCTTCGTGTGACGATTTTGACAAGTTTAGTTTGGCATTTATGGTTGTGTTGCCATATTGAATAAATATTCTACCATAAAAATGTGAGTAGAAATGCGTTTAGACAGTGGCATCCCGCTTAACTCTTACGTTCTGTTATTTTGCACTTGGTGCAACCCATTTATGTTAGCAATCGTTAAGTAGCTCCGATTAGCGTAACATTTGGCTTACTTTTACAGGCGGTTTGGTGCAACCCACCCTTAGTGTCACACCGTAATCGTGTCGGCGCCGTCTCGTTCGTTGCTGCAGCCAATCTTCTGTAATTGGATAAGGAATTAACGTCTAGTTAGCGTGTTTGCCTCATCAGGGACCCTTGCTGTTTGGATCTCCTGCAAGGCGTCTTGCGACGCGTGAAGCTGTTGATTTGCTGTGTTTAACTTACCAACTGCAGTGTTAAAATTTCGTTTTAAATTCTAATGCGCTGAAAGTGATCGTATACTGGTAGGAAAGTGATTCATTCTTGCCCTGGGGATGTTTTCTTTCCAAGCAGAGTTGGGCACTCATAATTGAAACCGGTGATTTGATTGAAGATTTTAATAATAATTAATTTTAAGAAGAAATTAATTAAATTAAATAATTTCTTCTTGAATAAATCGCTACCACCTGGCACTTATTGATACTAAAAAATCATCAATCATTGCAAATAAATTCAATCATGATCTGTATAAAATCATTGAAATTTCTGAAAGACGGACTAAATGCCAAGAGGTATTATTCACCAGTTAACCTTAAGCCAAAGCTGAGAATTGTGTAAATTTGTACTAAAAATATTTATAACGGGTTACTCACGTCGATTTTTGCTCGACATGTTCCGATCAATTTACGATCATTTAATCGTTCGATCATTTCACGAGCGGCCTTCCGCGAAGCCACCGAGCCGAGCGCGTTGTAGCAACGCGTTTACTGACGTAAGTTAAATATTTTTAATATGTTAAAGTCTCACGAGAGTTTTATATTAATAATATTTTCTACTAAGAACTGATTTGAATTTTCCTACAATCGCCACAATACATGATGTATACTATTGTCTATAAAACTTTCGTGAGACTAGCATATTAAAAACATTTATAACACAGTGGCCGCTCATGAGAATGGTCATCGTAAATTGATCGAAACATGTCGAGCAAAATCGACTTAAATTACGTGAGTAGCCCGTTATAAATATTTTTAATATAATATTGTCGATGATAATTATTATGAACAACGTCATACTCCCTTAATCAAAACGAGATGTAGTTCTTACTTTGACTTTTCTTTCGGCCTCCAGAGTACCAGCCAAATAGCACTAGACCCTATTCATAGAGGACTCAAAGAGGACCCAGTGTGTTGACGATGAGGGACCCTCTCGTTCCTTTAGCCGTCAACAAAGTGAGTCCTCCTTTTTGTAAAGGGTCGGTAACGCACATGTGACACCTCTGGAGTTGCAGGCGTCCATAGGACCGCCTAGCTACCGAGCTGCTTACCATCAGGTGGGCCGTATGCTGGTTGCCACCGTCGTGGTATAATAAAAACATTATAGCTTTGTGTTGTCCAGATTATATTTAAATGTTTATATTCTTTCATTCTTGTATAGTCATGCTATTCCGTCCAACTGTCGTTAAAGAGATGCGGGTCATAGCCTCGCACCGATGCCAATCTAAAATTTGGCTTCAAAATAACAGTTGGCCCGAACACAAGTAGGGCAATAACAACCGGATACCCATAAAGTTGGATCGTCAATTTCAGTGTTACTGGCATAATGGTGGAGTAAGTGCATTTGGTCTAATGCTGGTGAATATAGATTTGGATATCATTGCACCTAAATTTTGCGTGAAAAATCTTCTTTTCAACCGACTTCAAGATTTCGAAGGAGGTTATCAATTCGTCGGGATCTTTGTTTTCTTGCTATTTCTTTTCAACCGACTTCAAGATTTTGAAGAGGTTATCAATTCGTCGGGATCTTTGTTTTTTTTTGCTATTTTTTTTAATGTATGTTCACCGATTATTCGAAGACGGCTGGACTGATTTGGATAATTATTTTTTTGTTTGAAAGTACTTCAGAGTTGGTCCCGTTGTAAGCAGGTCAGGATCTGTTGATGAGATCCTGGAGAAATCGAGGGAACTCTTCCAATAATATAGGCACACCTACTATAGTTAATTTAATATTGTTTACAATAGCTCGAGCATTTCCATTTGAAAAGGAGGAGTCTAAGTGAAGTCGGTTCTTTTTTAAAATTATTAACTAACATTAGACTGTTATATTTATATCGCGAGGTAAATTTATTTACCTCAGGTTTCACTGGCCTTTTTCTCGAATAACTGATATCTTAGCAAACAACTGTTACGCCTGTTAATATGCATCAAAACACGAGATTGTTATAATCATCTTTTTGTTTCATTTTACATTGTGACCTTATAATTGCGTGCCTCAAGATTCAGTCGAGAGATCTTCTGATATAAATTGTTTTTTTTTTATTTGTTCATAATTGATACTAGGTACTACAGTCGTTTTTTAGCATGTGTCGAACGCAAATAGTTTTAATACAGTCAGACCATGTGAAGTTTTCACTATAAGTGTTACGTCAAGTATAAAGCTCTTATATATTAAATTGCCTAGTACTCGACACATTACTGTTCAACAGTTGACACGCTGCTCTCACCTTTATTGCGAATGACTAAAATAGGTCATTAGGTCTTAGGTCAAAGACTATGTACGGTAAGGTGCAAAAATGCATACCCACATTATGAATGAATTCATTCATAAATTGGCTATGCAATTCTGCAGCTGTCGTACTTAGTTAAAGCTGAGAAGCTCTGGGATATTTACAAAGTACGCAGACGGTAACCTTATATTCGATTACGTACATACAGGGTGTAACAAAAATACTGGTGATCCGTTTAAATGCATAATTGGTATTGCGACTAAGAAAAAATAGGAAAAACAATTTTATCTACACTCATATTGTAAGTCCTCTAAAACGTGTTCGAGAACGGTAGGCAATGGCTAGCATTACCACGACCGATTTTACTATGATAAGCTTTTTATCCGTAGCAGTAACGTAATTTTAACTTTTCATGCTCAATTATTGATGTGCTATGAGTTTTGATAACATAATGTACACCTGCACCCTCCCGCGCATCCGCCGACAGCCCGACACGCGCCCGCGCGACCGCCGGCACACGAGAGTTGGCCATGGCGGTGCAATGGCGCCCATTCTATGGTTTCCGAATACGGCATTTTGGATAAATAATATGAGTGTAGATAAAGTAGTGTATGCAACTGTACGTAATTAGGCCTTAAAAGACTCGTGTGATCTTATTATGAAACTCACCTGCGGCTCGTTTCACACATGTTTTAAGGACCCTTATTACGTAACAGTTACATAAACTACTATTATTACATGAAACATTTTATTTTTCGTAATAGAACACGATACCAATTATGCGCTTAAACGGATCACGAGTGGTTTTCTTACACCTATATATTGTTATCGTACACCCTCGTATTGTCGAAATATTTTGATTATCACCACTTTTTTCACGTACTCTAGTACCCATAGATTAAATTGTGGTAGTTTTATATTCGCAGCTAGTTCGCGGCCCGCTCCCCGGCGGGCAGTCTATCATTCCGGGATAAAACATGTTAATCTAAGCTCGCACTCCGTGTGTACGCGATTTTAATATTAAACTTACTGAAAATACTAACTGATCAGGAGTGATCGTAGATTTTCCAGCATTTTTGGTGCAGTGCTAAGGTTATTATTATTTTGAGGCTATTAAATGTTTGAACCAAGAATCAAATAAAATCAAAGCCATTTAGAACTAAATAATGTGGAAATGGTTGGTAATTAAATAACAATTTAAAAAAAAACGTCCTTTTACCGGTTTTGTTTAAAAATCTACGATCATTATTTTGACAAAAACGGGACTTAATCGCGTACATTTACTTTTATTATTTTGTTGACGTTTCGAGCGTATCGCAACGCTCGTGGTCGCAGGAAAATCTACGATCATTGCTGATAGGATCCCTTTTTTTAAATACATTTCAAATAAACGGTCGCAAGTCGGAAATACGAGTTAAATATATAAACATACACATCCGTGTTACGGTTTTACTCGTAGGTACAATCAGCAACACTCTTAACTGTACATCGGTGGACCTTATTACAAAAGGCATAAGGTCCACCGACAGTGTGGGTGATGGTACGTTCATAATAGCTGTAAAAAATGAAAACCCTTTTTGTCGTAATGTGGTAAAAAATTATGAAATGCTAACTACGTAGTTAACTTTTTTGTTGCTTTGTTGTTATTGTTAATCGTCCTTGAAGATATAGAACAAGAGCCCACGACACTGAACCTGGTTGGATAAGTCTCCTAGATGAGATATTTATAATTACTATCATTAGTCACGTCTTTAATGGGGGAACACGAAATGCCGATGCTGCAATACAAAAAAAGTGGCGGTGTATATATTTTTTTTTTGAAAAAATAAATCCTATTTCTAGTATGCTAAGTTTCCTAGATTTTCTTTGTTACTCGAAGCAGGGGAGGGATAGGGGCTTCATGATAACAGTGGCAGCAGCATCAGAAGATTGTAGATGTATGCCAAAATAAAGCGCCTGATCTTTTTATAACAGTAACAAGATGTTATGTAAGTTATGTAACCTATTTAAACATAGCGCGTGAACTGCAATGCTGCTGCCACTGACAAGGCTACGCACGGGGGCTTGCAGCACCGCATTACCGTGTAGCCCTACCCCTCCCCTGCTTCAAGGAACAAAGGAAATCTAGGAGACGTATCATACTAGAAGCCGGATTTTTTATTTAAATAAAAAATACGCTGCCACTTTTTTTGCATTGCAGCATCGGCATTTCGTATTCCCCCATTAAAGACGTGACTAATTATGTATATCTCATCTAGGAGACTTATCGAACTAGGTTCAGTGTCGTGGGCTCTTATACTAATATAATGTGCGTTTGAATAAATGTAAATGATAAATCTATATATATTGTACGCAAAACTAGCCCAGTCGCCGCGGTAGGCCGGTTAGGTACATCTAATACTTCTCTGTAGCTGTCGAGTCGCTCCGGCACGCTGCTGCAGAGAGGTTCCAAAGGGGCCACCATCATCTGTCTCGTAGATGAACACGCCGTCGCGCCTGCTGCGGTAACGACGGATGGGTTTCGAAGAGAAACAACGGGCACTCTTTACACGTATATTTCTCTTGCCTTAACCTAAATTACACTTTACACGTAAATAACGCCATGTTGATTTTAACAAGGCTCGCGCACCGCGACAATGACAGCACGTCTAACCACTACGACGGCTAGCTGAACAGAGATCGAGCAATATCAGACCGCGCGACAAGAAGAACAGATCGTGCGCATTCACTCTATTAGACTTGAATACATTTGAACTAGATGGCGCTGATTTGCGTGAACATTCCTTCCCGGCCCAGGGAAAAGGTGAGCTGAAGACCTGAAGTTTACATCGCTACGATCTAGCATAAACAAGAGATATGAAAACAAACAATTATTAACACTAATAAATGTTACATGAGGTGTCGACAGCATAAGTAATCTGTGACCATCAGTGCACTTGCACTCAATAACATTCCAGATAATATCAAAATATGAATCATGAAAGGGTAAAAACAACAAAGATAAGCTACTTACTAAGTTAGTTACATGGTTTCCCGA
This sequence comes from Pammene aurita, assembly GCA_947086415.1. NCBI lineage: Eukaryota > Metazoa > Arthropoda > Insecta > Lepidoptera > Tortricidae > Pammene > Pammene aurita. The sequence continues at coordinate 41,482,702 of OX352294.1, forward strand.
GGAAACAGTGGTACATAGTTCACGATTATTAGTACTAATTGCTACAATTTAAACCAAGATTTGTTAACTTACAAGAGCTGCTCAAATAATTAAAGCTCCATAGGTAATTTACACAATTTGACAACGGGGCGTACAAGTTCGCCCATCTGTGTCTTCAACTTTACAGACCTGACGACTCCGTCAGAGCCTTTGAAAACTTGAATGACCCTACCTCGACGCCATTGTAGAGGCGGGGAATTTTCATCCTTTATCAAGACTAAATCGTTTAATGCTACATTAGGTATTTGTTACGGGCTTGCAAATTATTTAAATATTCTAAGTGGTACCTAGCCCAAAACTTTTGAGTTACAGCCTGAATAAATTGAAAATGCGACAGCCGTGACATATTCGTGTCCTTCCAGGAAGGTTCAGGTAATGACACCAAAGGTTGACCTATCAAAAAATGACCCGGGCTGAGAACTTCCAGGTCACAAGGATCCTCTGACATTGGAACCAGCGCTCTAGAGTTGAGGATAGCTTCCGCCCTGCAGAATACCGTCTGCAGACCTTCAAAGGTCAGGATACGGTCCCCAATCTCTCGTTTAAGCAGGTTCTTGCTACTCGGTTACATTCAAATGTCTGGAGCAGATGTGGTTTTGTGTTAAGCCAACACAACGTGATTTTGCTATCAGACCACGCATTTATGCTATCAATCTCGATTTCGTCTTCATAGGCCGCTGCGACATGATTCAGGAGTTTACAAACCATATGAGCTGCATTCAACTCATTCTTCGGAATGGTTTGTTTGACTTTCTTCGACGCCACTCGGGTCTTAGCTAGGACTAACCGTACCATGACGTTTCCTGACGTGTCCTCTGTCCGAAGGTACACGCACGCTCCATAGCCCTGCTCCGAGGCATCTCCAAACCCGTGGAGTGAGTAGGAGGCAGATCCTGGTAACGCGACGCAACGAGGGATCTGTATGTCCTGCGACGGGTCCTCACGCCACAGGATCAGCTGATAGCGCCTATCACTGGGGTGTATCCACGTCTGCCGGAACATCATGCGGATGTCGGCCGTGAACACGAACTGGTGCCGTCTGAAATTCAACAATATCTTTGTAATATCATTCTGAAGAGGCTTGCCTGAATGCAGGCATTCATTAAGAGCTATGCCATTGCTACTCTTCGATGCTCCATTAAAGACGACCCGAAGTTTATTTGAATCTTTTTTGAAAATCGCATGATGAATAATAACGCAGTGCTCAGAGTCAAACTGGTAACTGGATTTAGACATGTGTCCTAGCGACTCATATTCCCGCATGAAATCCTTATATTTCCCAGCCAAGACTGGATTCTTGGCTAGCTTCGCCTCTAACGAATGAAGCCTTCGTACAGCAATGGCTCTGGTCTCGCCTAGCGTGGGTCTGTCTGACAAGAAGGGCAGCCGCACCATGTATTTCCCGTCAGGCATACGTTTAGTAGTGGAAGTATACAACCTTTCACATTCCAAATGTTCCGGATGATCTGGTGGGTCTTCTGGAGGCTGCTCCACCTTCCAGAACTTCTCCAGCACCTCTTCAAGCTTGGTGGCGTGCACGCCGTAGTCTTCCACGGACGTTCCTCTCGACTGCTGCGCCGAGGTGTCAGCAGGGTGTGTCCAGATGGCTCCCATGAGGACATCTCCAAACCAGGTACCGTAGGCCTCCACTCCTGTAATGTTCGTGAGCATCTTTGAACCAGTGAACATATAATTAAGCACATCCAGACCGAAAATGATGTCTACATCTTGAGATTTGTCAAAATCTGGATCGGCCAGGCTGAGTTTAGACGTATCTAAGTGGGCCTTCAGGTAATGGTTACAGGCCGGAATATTTCCTGTAACGGTATACATGGCGGTTGCTACAACGCTAATTATAGGGACTAATTTTCCTATTTTAGCAATGGTACCGGGTACCTTGACCTGTTGGTTTCCGATCCCAACAATATTATTTCCTACATACTGCTGATGCAATCCTATTTCATCTGCAAATGATTTCTTAACTATCGAACACCCGGCTCCGGTGTCTAACAGTGCCCTTGCCATAATATAATTGCCTTGGCCTGACCTTACCATGACAATAGCAGTAGGGCTGACCCGGATCGATGGCATCATCATCCGAGGTTCTCGTGGTACATCAGCAGTAGCCTTATTTCAAGAACGGCGCTCAGGGCTGCCTCGAGTGCCGAAACGTAGGCTGTGGAAAGACTCCTGCGCCCGGCGGGCCCTCGTTCCCACCGGAGGGCGCGGGATGTGACCAGCAGTCATCAATTGAGCTGGCTGGACCTGCTGTGGAGGAGGCGACCTAGTCTCTTCTCTCCACCTTGGCGGGCTCGTGCGGGGTTGTTGAGCTCGCTGCGCCCAAGACCCTTGTGGCGGGGTCGACACCCTGTGTCGTGGTGGGGACCTACGCTGTGGTGGTGTACTTACCCTTCTGGTGGGTGGGACCGGGGTTCGCTCATGGACCCTGTGCACTGCTTCCGCGGCTTCCGCTTCCTCCCTGCACAGCAACGGGCTATGCGACCCTGACTGGCACGCACCGCACCAATTACGAGCCATACACTCTCTCGCGTAATGAGAGCGAAGGCATTTAAAACATGTACCATTCTTCCTGACCCAGGTTTTCCTCTCCGAAACAGCTAGACTTGCGAAGAATGGACATTTGTATATAGAGTGTGCACTACTGGAACAGTACGTGCACAGACCTTTAGACCGATTCACCTGATCAGCTTCTTCCAGCTCCGCAGCTAGGACACGTGGAGGGGACGCTCTGCCGCGTCTTCCCTTGTTCGGTGACTGCCGTCCCATCGGTGCTCTTCCCGCTGCCGCAGTGGGAACTGCCTGCTGCACCCGACACTGCTCATCCAGCAGCGCCAGCAGCTGATTGAGCGTTGGCAGAACTTGAGGATCCGTGCCACAGCGTTCCTCAAATAGGGTTCTGATGCGAATAGGCAGCTTCTGTAACATCATGTAAACAACTAAATACGACCACTCAGAAACCGGCTGCTTCAACTTTTCTAGGGCCTGAATCGACTCGCGCAGAGGATCATAAAACTGAGTTCGCAAATTTATATTCGGGCCCCCGACATTGGGCAGATTGACTATCCGCGCAATGAAGGTGTCCACAAGCTGTCGGGAGTTATGGTACCTTTTCTTAAGAAGATCCAATGCTACAGAGTAGCTGGCTCCATCCATAGGTAAGTGTTGTACTACCGTCAAGGCCTCAGCCTTCAAGGACGTTCGAAGGTAGTAGTGTTTCTCGGCATCAGACAATGGACCTGCATCCACTAATGCCATAAAAAGGTCATAGAATGACATCCATTCTGTCATATCCCCGCCATATGTTGGCAGTTGTACCAAAGGCAACTTAACCTTGCTGTGATACTTAGCTGCACCAGCTGTCTGTTCTGACTCCTCACCTGATGCCTCATCCAGTTGGATAAGAAGTCGGTTGATCTCGGCGAACTGCTCCTGGTACTTGAGACGTTCCGCCTCTGTTAGTTCCGTATCGCTTGTCAGTACCGCCTCATAGGCCGTGATATATGTTTTATATACCTGATCAAAATGCCGCTTGGCCACCGCTGTCGCTGACGACCCGGACCTGGCAGCCACCGTGCCGGCGTAATCAATAAGCATTTGATACCTCGTACCCAACTGTACCTTAGCCTTGAGTGACATGGTGTGAATAGATATTAACTTACCTGGTAAAACACAAATACTTCACCGCGCCGCGCGTATTTTCAATCAATCACCTATTTGTGAGTATCTACAAACCAATTCCAAGCTATATTCTATCCAATTTAATCTAATCCTAAGTATTTCACGTAATATAGTTGAGAAATCTATCACAAATAGTACAACAACACAATTTGACTTTTGACACTGACGTTTGTCAGTCGCAGTTCAATGTCACAGATAATAAAGTCTCTAAGGTTGTCGCCACGACGCCCGACGTCGTTCCGGATCGACGCCACACACGTTCTATCATTCAGTTCGTTCACTCAGCACAAAACCGGTAAACGTCAACCGGATGTAGCTTCACTATGGCGACCTCCAATTGTCCTACAATGACACGTTTCACGTTGTTCGGGATGTTATTACGTAATCGCGCACTGATTCACACAATGAATGCCAACGACTGCAAATTCCACTCGACGAATCCTCGATTGCCGTGGCGCGATTCTTGGCCCTGGATTGCTTCAATCTTGCCCCAATCACGGGATTTTATTTTATATTTTCCCAAATCACGGGTTTTGTTATTATCGTGCGGTTGTTCCCTCTCATGGGTCACACCAAAAATGTACGCAAAACTAGCCCAGTCGCCGCGGTAGGCCGGTTAGGTACATCTAATACTTCTCTGTAGCTGTCGAGTCGCTCCGGCACGCTGCTGCAGAGAGGTTCCAAAGGGGCCACCATCATCTGTCTCGTAGATGAACACGCCGTCGCGCCTGCTGCGGTAACGACGGATGGGTTTCGAAGAGAAACAACGGGCACTCTTTACACGTATATTTCTCTTGCCTTAACCTAAATTACACTTTACACGTAAATAACGCCATGTTGATTTTAACAAGGCTCGCGCACCGCGACAATGACAGCACGTCTAACCACTACGACGGCTAGCTGAACAGAGATCGAGCAATATCAGACCGCGCGACAAGAAGAACAGATCGTGCGCATTCACTCTATTAGACTTGAATACATTTGAACTAGATGGCGCTGATTTGCGTGAACATATATAAACGTAAAAGTCGTGACTGACTGACTGACTGACTCACTTAAATCAACGCCCAGCCCAAACCGTTGGACCTACAGAGCTGAATTTTTCACAATAGGTAGTTTTTATAACGTTAGTATCCACTAAGAAGGGGTTTTTTTAAATTCATCCCCTAAAGGGGTAAAAAGGGGGTTGAAATTTTGTATGGATGGGGTTTAAAATTTTGAGTTAGAGATTTGAACTATCATCTTTATATATACAGTGTGGAAAGATAAGTCGGGCCCTGGAGGGAAACTACCTTAAAACGTTGAGATAGCTCAATTCGCTGAACGGAAACATTCTTTTATTTTTCCTAAAAACTAAAACTGCATTCACAGTTTTTTTCTTAATTTTCAATTTTTTCCATACTAATTGTATGAAAAATATTTTTATTATTATTTATGAGTTCTCTTGTGCCCTGAACTTGGTTGGTATTAAGAAATTTTTGTCCTTGTTGGAAATAGGATCGATTGGCATCAATTGTCATAACAATTATTTATGGCAAAAATTACAAAATAAATAGTTTTTATGTAAACTGTACTCTTTTCCAAAAATTTGTAAATGCAGTTATGTCCCTTTAAAAAAATTAAAGAATGTTTCCTTTCAGTAAATTGAGCTATCTCAACGTTTTAAGGTAGTTTAGGTACGCCATTACGTGTCGGTTAGGTACACCATTTATAACTCAAGAGCGCCTGAACCGATTGTATGAATCCGAATTTATCTTCGCCTCGAACACCAGAATAAATATTGAAATGTAGTTGGCGCTAAGAAGTTCGCCGGGTCAGCCACTATTATATGTATATTTGAGATTCGACCAAACTGTATAAGTAGTTAAACTAACGATCCATTGTCACCTCCGTGGCAAACATAAACGAATATGTCAGTACCATTGTTTGCTGACATTGACAAATGGCTACCAAACTTATTTTGGTTTGACCTCACGTCATGGTCGCCAGTCTCCAGTGAATTGCCATACGGGGGTGAATATTAAAGACAATTTTAAAGGACCCCAGAACTAAAGTATGGAAAATATACTTTTAGTTAAATGTCCTGGAATTTTGATATGTTATAGATTTCAGTGCCCTAAACAAGAGTCTCTATGGGTGCTACCACTGTTTCCGAGTCCACTGTTTCAAAGTTGCGACTGTGTCCTTTGGATACGATTTAACTTATTGTTTGTATTGTGTTAGGATTATTAAGGTTTTAAAACGTTAGTCTTAAAATGTTTTATATCCATTTATAACAGTGATTTTTTAATCACTCTTTTTTTATAGTAAAACAAAAAACAAACAGGATGGCCGTCCTATTCTGTGCGAGTTAATAATATAGAAAAAAAAAATCGGCCAAGAGCGTGTCGGGCCACGCTCAGTGTAGGGTTCCGTAGTTTTCCGCCCGTCACAGTAAGTGTCCCCACTTAATTTTTTTCAAAACTTTATTTGAAAGCACGTCATTTCATTGTGATTTTGTAGAAATTACAGGTACAATAAACACCTGCTTATATGGTTAAATTACAAACTTAGCTCAGAAATTATTTTGTAATTATTTTTCAAAAACTATTCAACCTCTCAAGTTCAAAATAATTTTCCCAGAAAGCTTTTATAATGTTCGAATTTTCAGATTTTTTCATATTTTTAAAACTTATGGTCCAAAAGTTAGAGGGACAAATTTTTTTTTACTTCTGGGGCGATTATTTCCGAAAATATTTACATTATCAAAACATTATTATACTAAACCCCTATTCATTTTTAAATACCTATCCAACAATATATCACACGTTAGGGTTGAAATGAAAAAAAAATCACTCCCCACTTTACGCATAGGGGAGGTACCCTAATAAGACATTTTTTTCCACTTTTTATTTTACTACTTTGTCGGCGTGATAGATATCCCACCAAAAACATAAATGTAAAAAAAGAGAGCCAAGTTCAATACAAAAATTATGCTTGGCTGTGGGCTTCGCCGCAAAAAGAATGGAGATCTAAATGAGTGCCAAGTTCTATGCAAAATCCAAATATGTATTTATAGGAACAAAATAACATTATGAACAAGTATTAAACTCTATTTCTTTGCTTTATTGGATACCTATAACAATTGCTGTTATTTAAAAACTAGCTTTTGCTCGCGGCTTCGCTCGCGTTAAATTCGGGGTAACACGGTTCCCCTTTGCCCCCCGCAATGCTCCATACAAACTTCCACCCCCCATTTTAGGGAAGTGGGGGGTTAGAAAGAGACAAAAAGTAGCTTATGTCACTCTCCATCCCTTCAACTATCTCCACTTAAAAAATCATGTCAATTCGTCGCCCCGTTTTGCCGTGAAAGACGGACAAATAAACAAACACACACACTTTCCCATTTATAATATTAGTATGGATGTGAGATCTTAAAGGAGGTTAGATTTGACTTGGCCAGTTTTCATTACATCAGTCATTTTATAAAGTTATTCAACATATATATATATATATATATATATACATTTAATTCTGATAAAAACTCGCCAAGTCAAATCTAACCTACTTTAAGATCTCACATTTTTAAATAACAGCAATTGTTATAGGTATCCAATAACGCAAAGAAATAGAGTTTAAAGAAATACTTGTTCATAATGTTATTTTGTTCCTATGAATACATATTTGGATTTTGCATAGAACTTGGCACTCATTTAGCTTTCCATTCTTTTTGCGGCGAAGCATAATTTTTGTATTGAACTTGGCTCTCTTTTTTTACATTTATGTTTTTGGTGGGATATCATTACTTTTTATAAAGAAAACTAGGCAGGTATTGAGATTTAATGTTTTTTCTTGCGTTTCCGCTGCATGGTTTTCTTTTTTATGCTATTGTATACATTCTCTTTATTTCTATTCTGTGTATAATTATGTGGTGCAGCGCGCCGCCGACGACACACCATTGGCCGGTCGTTTAGCGTGTATTACAAGTTTGTTGTATGGAGACACCACTTATTTTTTGACTCAACTATATTTTTATGTTTCTGTTATATAGCAAATACATATATTGGGATAGTTTCAAATATCTGCTGGTAACGGTTCTAACGATACAATTAAAAAAAAATTGTATGGGGACCCCCCCTATTCTTTAACTTTTTTTTATTTTTAGATTTTTTCCTACGCTTGCACACAATTACTGAGCTGGATTCCAAATTTCATCCTTCTAGGTCATCTGGAAGTAGGTTAGGTTTAGGTACTATATGTCAGTCAGCCAGTGCTAAAATTTACGACTTTTTGACCTTCATATCTTTATAACCGTTTGAGCTAGCTTCATGAAATTTGGGCTTCTAGATGTCCTTAAGGATATAATTAAACACACGTAGTTTTATGTGTTTACGTTAAAGAGGTTTTGAGTTATAGAAGGGTCAAAAGTGGCACCAAGTGGTTCGTGTAAATTTACACTTGGCGCTGGCTAGCCAGTTCCTTTGCTTGAACTTGGCTTGACACGCTGCCGCGTGTCTAGATACATATTAGTATCAAATTTCAGCTTTCTAGTGCTAACGGTCACTGAGATTATCCGCGGACGGACGGACGGACGGACAGACATAGCGAAACTATAAGGGTTCCTAGTTGACTACGGAACCCTAAAAACGGCTATGGGTGGGAAGTTTTATTGAAATTATCTGGTTAAAGTCTATCCCCCTTCTTCAGAAACGTCTCTCAAGCCTAAATTAGTTAATTTATATTTTTATCTGTGACTTTGACAGTTGTCTTTGTTAGAATCAGACAAAGCATACATTAAGTAATTGGGACCTTCTTCTTCTTCTGCCTAAGCCTTTTCCCGTTATCTGGGGTCGGCTCTCCTTATGCGCATTCTCCACACAAACCGATTTTTTGCGGTTTCGGCGTCAACATTTGTGTCTTTCAGGTCTTTTTCGACCGTTGTCAGAAAGTAGCAGGGCGTCTTCCACGGCCACGTTTCGTCGTTGGTAGATTCAATGCCACTCGTACCATGTGATCAGCAGGCCGTCTGAGCACGTGACCGTACCAGCGTAGTCGCTTTTCCTTCAGCTTTTCTTCAATAGGGGCGACTTTAAAACTGCCTCGCACGTATTCATTGCGGATCTTATCCATGCGGGTGACTCCAGCAGACCAGCGAAGAATGCGCATCTCAGTTGCATGTAATTTTTGGATATGTTGTTTCATTGTTGCCCAACATTCGGTTCCATACAGTATGGCGGGTCGTACCGCCGTTTTATATAATTTAGCCTTGATTTTTAAAGGCATTCTATTGTCTCTTTTTCTGTTATCTTTAAAGGCATTGTATAAAGTAATTGGGACCTGAGAGACGTTTATATATAAAGGGGTTTATGTCTATGATTTATGATTTTATTTACCTCTCTTTTTGAACCCGGTTGACGGTATTCTACGGCATAAGCTTAATCTGTATTTGCATTTAAATAGTTTTTTCACGCGACGCTGTTTTACATTTTAGATGTAAGAATTTAAAATTTTAAAACGATTGAGTTTCTAGTTACGATAATATAGCACACTAGCTATTGCCCGCGGCTTCGCTCGCGTTAAATTCGGGGTAACAAACCATACAAACTTCGACCCCCCATTTTAGGGAAGTGGGGGGTTAGAAAGAGACAAAAAGTAGCCTATGTCACTCTCCATCCCTTCAACTATCTCCACTTAAAAAATCACGTCAATTCGTCGCCCCGTTTTGCCGTGAAAGACGAACAAACAAACAAACAAACAAACAAACACACACATACACTTTTATAATATTAGTATGGATTGGATTTTCTCTGCTCATAATTAATTAGCTTTGCCGTCGTGTATACTCGTTATTGTATAGTAACTATTGTGGGGATCAATGTTACTCTGCGTCCGTAGGAAACACCTTAGACAACCCTGAACGTCATCCCTGGGTGGTGTTAAAAGAGTAACAATCTTGGCAGCTGCACTGTCCCATCTGGACCTCGCAGCACTGGTTTTTAACCGACTTCAAGATTTAAAAAGAGGAGGTTCTCAATTCGGCGTGTATGGCTTTTTTTTTTAACTGACTTCCAGATTTCAAAAGAGGAGGTTCTCAATTCGGCGTGTATGTTTTTTTTTTTTTTTTTTTTTTTTTTTTTTTTTATGTTTGTTACTCCATAACTCCGTCATCTCTGAACCGATTTTGAAAATTCTTTTTTTGATTGTAAGTATATATATATACAGATTGGTCCCGTTTTTGTCAAAACGCAGTTCTGATGATGGGATCCATGAGGAATCGAGGGAACTCCTCAAATATTAAAGGCATGCATATAGTGATTTTTATATTTTTATCAACAAATCGATCATTTTCATTCAAAACAGTGACATTTGATGAAGTAGAACTGCTGATGATGATCAGAAAGGAACTCTTCAACGACGCATAGTTCGCGTTTGGCGATTTGTCCTCTTCGCTGTGTTTGTTTAGCAAGTTTAATTGTCAGGACAAATTTTCCTCAGGCTCAAGTTCTGATGATGGGATCCATGAAGAATCGAGGGAACTCCTCAAATCTTAAGGGCTTACACATAGTGATTTTTGTATTTTTATCAACAAGTCAAGCATTTTCATTCAAAAGAGTGACATTTGATGAAGGGGAACTGCTGATGATGATCAGAACGGAACTCTTCAACGACGCATAGTTCACGTTTGGCGATTCGTCCCCTTCGCTGTGTTTGTTAAGCAAGTTAGATTGTCAGGACCAATTTTCGTCAAGCTCAAGTTCTGATGATGAGTTCCATGAGGAATCGAGGGAATTCCTCAAATCTTAAAGGCATACATAAAGTGACTTTTGTATTTTTATCAACAAATCAAGCATTTTCATTCAAAAGAGTGACATTTGATGAAGTGGAACTGCTGATGATGATCAGAACGGAACTCTTCAACGACGCATAGTTCAGGTTTGGCGATTTGTCCTCTCCACTGCGTTTGCTAAGCAAGTTATTTCATTGTATGGAATCTAAGTGCACCATCTACAATAATGCTTCACCGGCTACCCCCATGGAAGTCGGTTTTTTTTTCTTAAAAATTATTGTTTTTTATTTTTTATGTTTGTTACTCTATAACTCCGTCATGTCGGAACCGATTTTGAAAATTCTTGTTTTGATTGTAAGTATATATATATACAAATTGGTCCCGTTTTTGTCAAAACGCAGTTCTGATGATGGGATCCATGAGGAATCGAGGGAACTCCTCAAATATTGAAGGCATGCATATAGTGATTTTTATATTTTTATCAACAAAACCATCATTTTCATTGAAAACAGTGACATTTGATGAAGTAGAACTGCTGATGATGATCAGAACGGAACTCTTCAACGACGCATAGTTCACGTTTGGCGATTTGTCCTCTTCGCTGTATTTGTTTAGCAAGTTTAATTGTCAGGACAAATTTTCGTCAAGCTCAAGTTCTGATGATGGGATCCATGCAGAATCGAGGGAACTCCTCAAATCTTAAGGGCTTACACATAGTGATTTTTGTATTTTTATCCACAAGTCAAGCATTTTCATTCAAAAGAGTGACATTTGATGAAGTGGAACTGCTGATGATGATCAGAACGGAACTCTTCAACGACGCATAGTTCACGTTTGGCGATTCGTCCCCTTCGCTGTGTTTGTTAAGCAAGTTAGATTGTCAGGACCAATTTTCGTCAAGCTCAAGTTCTGATGATGAGTTCCACGAGGAATCGAGGGAATTCCTCAAATCTTAAAGGCATACATAAAGTGACTTTTGTATTTTTATCAACAAATCAAGCATTTTCATTCAAAAGGGTGACATTTGATGAAGTGGAGTTCCACTTGCTCAGTTGCTTGCACAGTTGCTGATGATAATCAGAACGGAACTCTTCAACGACGCATAGTTCACTTTTGGCGATTTGTCCTCTCCGCTGCGTTTGTTAAGCAAGTTATTTCATTGTATGGAGTCTAAGTGCACCATCTACAATAATGCTTCACCGGCTACCCCCATGGAAGTCGGTTTTTTTTTCTTAAAAATTATTATTCATCATCTGCTTTCCCAATACTACTACCCCAGATAAGAAATGCCTATCTATATCCAGTGACATGTAGCCATACGATAAATAAATAAATTGCCCGCAACTCTAGACCCTTTAAAATTGGATATCTTGTTTTTGTATTAGTATGAAAAATATCGCTTGCTTTGTAGTGTGTACTTTATTTCTACTTTTTGAAATTCTCCACGTTCCAACTACTTCAACATTCTATAAAAACAATTGAAGGGTTCAATAAATGCTTCCGTTTAACATAAATAATGGGAGAAAACTAAAATGGCCACTGCACGTAGGTTTTCCGAAATGTTCCTCTCGCCGCTTACCGATAGTTTGCCTCCTACGGTTCTAAAGCAACCCAAAGTAACTCGAGATCAGGCCAGCCTCCTTTTACCAGATCGGATTTTATAGAATGTGCCTATTTTCGTCAGGCGTACTTTGAAGGTTCTTGTGGTATCATTATCAAAATCGTACCTATTTAATTTATATATACGATTTTTTTACAGAATTTTATAAATTTGTGTAATTTGATCTAAGAAAGTCAAGCTTCGATTGAACAAAGTTACCTAGAAAGAAATAAATACCTGGTTTTACCATTGCTACCTCGTTTTTAGGGTTCCGTAGTCAACTAGGAACCCTTATAGTTTCGCCATGTCTGCCCGTCCGTCCGTCCGTCCGTCCGTCCGCGGATAATCTCAGTGACCGTTAGCACTAGAAAGCTGAAATTTGGTACTAATATGTATATCAATCACGCCGACAAAGTGGTAAAATAAAAAGTGGAAAATTTTTTTTTATTAGGGTACCTCCCCTATACGTAAAGTGGGAAGTGATTTTTTTTTTCATTTCAACCCTTACGTGTGATATATTGTTGGATAGGTATTTAAAAATGAATAGGGGTTTACTAAAATCATTTTTCGATAATGTAAATATTTTCGGAAATAATCGCTCCAGAAGTAAAAAAATATGCGTCCCCCCCCCTCTAACTTTTGAACCATAAGTTTTAAAAATATGAAAAAAATCTGTAAAGTAGAACTTTGTAAAAACTTTCTAGGAAAATTATTTTGAACTTGATAGGATGAATAGTTTTTGAAAAAAAATTACAAAATAATTTCTGAACTAAGTTTGTAATTTAACCTTATAAGCAGATGTTTATTGTACCTGTAATTTCTACAAAATTACAATGAAATGACGTGCTTTCAAATAAAGTAAAAATGTTGAAAATCGGTTCACGCAATAAAGAATTATTCCATAAAAATCATCTTCCATACTTTAAGCTCGCGCGCAATAGTTTACTTAATTTGCCGATAGATGTCGCTGTACATCTATCAGCAAATTAAGTAAACTATTGCGTGGAACTCTCATATCATATCCTACATGGCGGTGTTATTAACTCTTAAGTGGGGACACTTACTGTGACGGACGGAAAACTACGGAACCCTACACTGAGCGTGGCCCGACACGCTCTTGGCCGGTTTTTTAAATGATTTTTAGGGTTCCGTAGCCAAAATGGCAAAACCCTTATAGTTTCGTCATGTCCTTCTGACCGTCCGTCCGTATGTCACAGCCATTTTACTCGGAAACTATAAGACATGTCTTAATAAAATTTAGACATTAGATGTATTTTGTATGCCGCTATTTATAGGTAGTTATGTAGTGAAATTGCAGAAAAAAATATTTTGAGGGGGAGCGCTCCACACATGTAACTAAATTAAAAAAAAAAATTTTTACTAAATATCAATATGTTGCACATCAATCGATAGGTCTTTAAAATAACATTGAGGTTTATTTGAATATGTTGTGATTAAGTGAATATTTACAGAAATAATCGCTTCGAGAGTTGTAAAAATAGCGTAACTTTTGAACCGTAAGTCAAAAAATATATAAAAGAAATTGAGAAGATGAAGATCATATCATACTCACACTCTCTATGAAAATTGTTTTGAACATTATCGGTCCAGCCGTTTTTGAGTTATTTCCAAAAAACTTCTTCCATCATCAGATACGACCTTTTGGCATTAGTTTGGTTCTTATTCCATTGAAGCTACGGAATCCTCCACTATGCGTTGTCCGACACGCACTTGGTCGGTTTTTTTATTTATTTTTGTGATTCGTGCGTTATGCACCCAGAAAAAAAAAAATAAGAATTCAGTCTTTTAATCGAAAAAGCTAACGATTCAGAGAAAGAAGCATATTTTTAGGGTTCCGTAGTCAACAGTATTTACGTCACACCTGGGCATAATGTTAGTTTTATCGCACGCTACGCGTACGGGAAAACTCCAAACACCACGAGCAGTAAAAAAGAAAGCCCTCTATCGCATATTTACAACCCTCGACTGCGGCACGGGTTACAAATACCTGCGATTTCGGACTTTCTTTCTTTTACAGTCCTAGGTAAGTAATGTACTATTATGTAACACCTTGTCGGCAGACTGGCGAAGAATTATCGAACGAGCGGAGCGTAAGCGAAGCAAGTTCTTACAATCAACTGGCTACTGGGACGTCTCGGCATTTCGATGGCTTTTTGATTTTGAGAGTTTGTTCCGCGATAACTTTGGTAACGCTTTTCTGATCTTCATGAAATTTGTTGGGGTTGTAGCAGAGATACATATAATTTGAGAGTTCGTACATGAGCAGGAGCAATCAAGGGGTTATGTAGCTAGAAGGCGAAAAAAATTCTTCAGAAGGGGCTTGTTATATTGGTCATCTCGTTTGCAAGTAAATCGCGAGTTCTCAGTTCGAGGCTAGAAGCAGATAATACTATTATTATCTGCTTCTAGCTTCGCAGATCTTTTGATGTAACCGCTAGATTATACGCCAACGCCTTCAATACTGTTGATTTCGACATTCTGCTTGGGATACTATGTTCACTTAATATATCTCCTGCGGTAATCGAGTGGTTTCGTAGTTATTTCTTCGGCCGTCGTCAGCGCATAAAGGTGGATGATTTTAGTTCCTCTTGGTGCAACACTTTGGCTGGTGTCCCACAAGGCGGCGTGTTGTCCCCTTTACTCTTTTCCATCTTCATAAACTCAATTACTCTTAATCTCTCTTCCCACTACCATCTTTATGCTGACGACCTTCAGATTTACTCACAGGGTGTAACTGGTGACCTCCCATCTGTTATTAAAACTGTAAATAGCGACTTAGTGAGTATTTCGAACTGGAGTCAAAGTTTTGGTCTCAAGGTCAACCCAGCAAAGACTCAAACTATTATTATTGGAAGCTCTAAGCTGCTTCCTAGAATTGATTTTGGCCAGATCGATCCTATTTACTTTAATGGCGTGTTGATTCCATATTCGCAGCAAGTCAAAAACCTTGGCATCATAATGGACAGTACCTTATCTTGGGGGCCTCAAGTTTGCGAAGTAAGCAGGAAGATGTTCGCTACCGTAGCTTCGCTTAGGAGATTGCAGAACTTCTTACCCATTCCTACCAAAATTGCGCTAAGTCAGACTCTTCTCCTCCCCATCTTAGATTACGCTGATGTTTGCTATCTTGACCTTACTGAAGATCAACTCAATAAACTTGAAAATCTTAAAATTTCATTATCTTTCTCCGTCGTGATACTTTTGTCTGAATCCTTTTCTCCATGGTCTAACACTGTTATTTATATATATGTAAGAGTATGTATATGTAAGTATGTTTAAGTAGATATGTTTATTTGGTTATAATTATGTGTAAATTGTGTAATATGGATATGTTTATTTTAATGGATTATTTATATAAGTAGATTTATTATGGCAAAATATCTATATATTTTGCCATAATTACTATGTGTATGATAAATTAAGATCTTGTCATGATTTTCAACACCTACTGACATTAATGATTTAACCAATCTCCGCTACCTTAAGGTTGTCTGGAAGAGATCGCTTCTTAGCGATAAGACCGCCTGTTGTTTACCTTAAGTTTTGTAATTTTTCTGTCTCAGTTTCTTTCATTGAGGTGTACAATAAAGAGTATTTTATTATTATTATTATTATTATTATAAAGTCTCGTTTTCAATCGACTTCAAGATTTCGAAGGAGGAGGTTATCAATTCGTCTGGATCTTTGTTTTTGCTACTTTTTTTTTTATGTATGTTCACCGATTATTCGAAGACGGCTAGACCGATTTGGAAAATTCTTTTTTCGTTTGAAAGAGTATACTTCACAGTTGGTCCCATTGTACCCAGGTCAGGATCTGATGATGGGATCCTGGAGAAATCGAGGGAAATCTTCAACTATTATAGGCACACCTATAGTGATTTGAGTATTTTTTACAGCAGCTCGAGCATTTGCTTTTGGAAAGGTGAAATTATTATTTAGATTATTAGTGAAACTGTCTAGAAAAAGGTTAAAAACTGGCGCTTCTGAAGCAAATGCTAGGTAAACACGCAGAATACGGGCTGGCACGGGCGGCGATAGAGCACTCGCGTCGCTGCCAAATTGCCCTGTTCGCTTATCATCGGGATTACGGCTTCCATATGCTGGTTACACTTTATAATTACTTATATATACACGGGAAAATTCGACCGGTGCTGCTGTGACCCGGGTGGCCAAGTGGTAAAGGCGTCTGCCGCGAATGCAGAAGACGCTGGTTCGATCCCAGCCCTGGGCACCGGAGGCCTAGGTCACTTTTCCCTTTGTATATGACATCTAAATATATAAGTTTATAATTACTTTATTTAGTTAAACGTAGGTAACTTTAGAAAGAAACCAATTGTTTAAATATGTAACCTGTTATTTAAATATGTATGTATTTTTTTAAAGCAATCTCTGTAAATTATAAACTCAAATTGATGTCATATACTTATCAAAGAAATTGTGGCCAAAGCCTCGTTATGGACTAAGCTGGCCACGTCAGATATGACACAATAATGAGAGCAATAAAACCTGTTTAGTTCGATTGCTTTACCGTCCTTATTGCTAGGTCCGGACATCTGGCAGCTTTAAATGGGTGGCGATCAGATCAACAATGTTTTTCAGATGGAAAAAAGTAATACTAAAATAGTAAAAACTGACGAAGTCGCGTCATTTATAGAGGACAGGGCCTATATTTTAATATTAGAACAAAAAAACAAAAACAGTAGGCGACTAACTATAAATTGCATTATATATCACTTGGCACTACTTTTCCCCAATAGAAACTTCTAGCTATGATACATATATAATCTAATCCATACTAATATTCTAAATGGGAAAGTGTATGTGTGTGTTTGTTTGTTTGTCCGTCTTTATATTCGGGGTAACACGGTTCCCCTTTGCCCCCGTAATGCTCCATACAAACTTCCACCCCCCATTTTAGGGAAGTGGGTGGTTAGAAAGAGACAAAAAGTAGCCTATGTCACTCTCCATCCCTTCAACTATCTCCACTTAAAAAATCACGTCAATTCGTCGCCCCGTTTTGCCGTGAAAGACGGACAAACAAACAAACACACACACTTTCCCATTTATAATATTAGTATGGATTCCGCAATTTTTAAGGTAGAAAGCTAAAAATTGGTATGCGGACTATTTGTGTGCGGTTTATTCTGTTCCGAGTTCTCTTCTGTGTTTTAAATCAGGAAAGGGGAACCGTGTTACCCCGAATTTAACGCGAGCGAAGCCGCGGGCAAAAGCTAGTTAATTACATAATTTCCATTATATTGCATCAAACTCAGCACTCTAGGATTTGTTTTCTTCAAGTTATATCTTTGTTATAAGTTAGTTCTTTAACCTCCACGACTTTACAGCTGCCAGATGTCCGGATCTAGAAATAAGTATAGTATATCAAATGAACTAGATGGGTTTCGTTGCTCTCATTATTGTGTCGTATCTCACGTGGTATATTTGAAGTAAAAAAAACCGGCCAAGTGCGAGTCGGACTCGCGCACCGAGGGTTCCGTACAAACCTGTAGGTATATAAGTAAAAGTTAACCCATTGCGTTGACACAGAAATTAGATTTTGTTACAGCTGAAAGGTATTATAGACCTGAGTATTTGATATGAATTTAAATTTAATACCTCTACGCGTTCACGAGGAAAAAGGAAGTAAGTTTAAAATTTAAAAAAATATTTTTTGTATGATTTTACTGAAAATGTCTACTTTTCGTAATTTTTCCTTTGTCTGTGCTATATGAAATTTCTTCGTGCCAAGTTTCAAGTTTCTGAGTTTACGGGAAGTACCCTTTAGGTTTTGAGTTTCTTGCGAGTACTCAGTTTCAAAATATGCGACTTAAATTGCTATTTCTTTTGATTGCGTTGACATAAAAGTGCAGTTTGGCTACATCTAAAAGGTCCTATAGCCCTGATTATTTGACATGAATTTCAATTTAATACGTCCACGCGTTTACGAGGAGAAAGGTAGTAAGTTTAAAATTTAAAAAATATTTTTTTGTATGATTCTACTAAAAGTTTCTACTTTTTGTAATTTTTCCATTGTCTATGCTATATGACGTTGCTTCGTGCCAAATTTCAAGTTAATGAGTTCACGGGAAGTACTCCGTAGGTTTTGCGAGTGCCGAAAAACTCTAAAATTTGCAGCATAAACGACTGTATCTTTTGATTGCGTTGGCTTTTAAGTTTGAGTTTTTCACAGCTCCAAGAGACAATAGACCTGAGTATTTGATATAAATTTCAGCTTGATACCTCCACGCGTTCCTGAGAAAAATGGTCTTGACAGACAGACAGACAGACAGACAAACAGACAGACGGACAACAAAGTGATCCTATAAGGGTTCCGTTTATTCCTTTCGAGGTACGGAACCCTAAAAATCGAGATACATAATTTCAAAAGAGTTGAAATGTGTTCGAAGATAGGATACTAACCTTAAAATCCTCTTTCCACTGTGGTAGTATTCTCTATTACATTTATATGTACCTAAACACACTAATCGCTTTCATAGTATTTTCGAAATTTGATCTAATACTGTTTTAAAAAAATAAGTCCCACCGAGTTTCTTACCTGTCATATTTTTTTTGTGTCAGGGTTGTAGTTTCAGATATGGCATGCAATACCGATAGTAGCCTACCTAGCCTAGGTTTAGAACTGGAGGTAGATTTTTCTGACGGTCATATTTAAGGAGATGACATTCCGAATATTTTTTTGGCCCAAAAGTCGTAGTGAAAATCACTACAAGTCTATACTAACTACTCTTTGATTCTGTCATAGCTCTCAACCGCCAAACATGGCGCACAAAATTTGTTCTAGATGTCACATCTAGTATAAATACATCATAAATCAATGTGCATTAATGTAATGTGCCTAAATTAAAGAATAAAATTTTATTCTTCACAATTTATTCCTTAATTTAGGCACATTAGTTTAATATTATTTAAGAATAAATTTTATTCTTCAATATAGGCACATTACTTTAATATCCTTTATTGTTTTCATCCGGGTTTTTACGCATCTGGAGGTCAGGTTACACTGGAGCTTGAATCTCTTGCGCTCGCGCAACTATAAGAATATATGGTTAGGTGACATGGAAACATTGATGTATTCGCTCAGTTTGCACTACAAATTGATTCCTGTGTCGATCTGTAAACTTTTTTATTGTGGAAAAATAGTCTCTTTTGCCCTGTGCTGATGTTGCCTCTTTGCCCATACTTCCATACCAATATTATTATAAGTAGGGAGTAGTAGTAGTAGAAAGTGAAAACACTTTATTAACATATACGCACAAAGGCGAAATTAACCCTATAAGGGATTTCTTGCAGTTAACCTTTTAGCTTGACTGATAAAGTTGTAAGTGCTAGGCAGACTTAGAGCGGTGCGTAAATTACTATATAAATAGTTCTACGGCTACTTCTGAACACATTGTCACGGAGTCGGATTGGATTCGGATCGGACGTAGTGCGAAACCGCTCTTAGAGCGCACTAGATCCGTCCGATTTCTTTACGAAATCGGATGACGGAGATCGTATTTAGTGCGTAAATTACCATAGAAATAGTTCTTCGGCTATTTCGGACTATAGTTTCACGGGTTCGGATCGGATTCGTACAAAAGAGCGATGTACGTGTACGACACGGTAAGAAGGTAGGTAGGTTAGTTAATAAGTAGATTTTTTAGGATATTTTTAGGGTTCCTCACCTCAAAGGTAACAAACGGAACCCTTCCTCCCATATGTCTGTCTGTATGTTCGTCTGTCCGTTGGTCTGTCTTTCACGGCCAATATTTTTCCTAAGCTACTGGACCGTTTGAGTTAAAATTTGGTACGTGCACACGGGATGCAAGTCGGTCTCGCACTTGGCCGGTTTTTTATTTTAGTATAATATTAATTTATTTTAGTGTTTGACTGAGCAAAGCGAGGTCTTCGAGTGAACTTGGGCTGCATTTTAATGTAGTTATATATGTATGTGACAGGTGGTTTTAGAATTGATTCAATTATCGTGATATTCGGCAAGGACGTTATTTACAATTTTAAAGTACCTATCTCTACATCTACGTAAAAAATTATAAATTTACATACTTTAATATCACATCTTGAAACACTTGGATATAATAGGATTGCTTTGATAGCTTTGATGTCTTTATACTTAATATATTTTTTTCTATAATAACTACGTAGGATACCTACGTAGTATAGTCAACGTCAAAGACATGCTTACGCTTTTGCACCCTATTACACAGGCATAAGGTGCAAAATTGTAAACATATCTTTGAAACAAACCTTACCGCCGTGCTCTTCGACATACAGAAGCTGGAATCTTGCATTCGCTTTGACGAAGTGAACTCCGTAACTCTTCCTGTGCCAAGTCACACATAATGGTACCTTCATACCGCACTTGCTTTGCGAATAAAATGCCGAGCGCCCTTTACCGTGCGCACAGTGTTGGGAAAATAGAGCCTGGTTGAGACTCGACGTGGGTTTTTTGGTCTGACACATAGTCTAATTAAATATTAAATAAATAAAATATTATGTGACAATCTTATAGTGGTAATTTTTTTAAATGTCGGAATCTTACTAAGGAATTCTACCGACAAAACCGACATCTTAAAAAAATCGTACTATACACAACGACCTAGTCCCACAGTACGCTCAATTAAGGCTTGTGTTGTGGATCCTATACGACGATATACATAATAGATAGATATAGATAAATACTTAAACACATAGAAAACATACATAACTCAGAAAAAAATATTTGTGACAAACACGGCCTCCTAGCCCAGTCGGTAGTGACTGCCTACGAAGCAGGAGGTCCCGGGTTCGAATTCTGGTCAGGGCATTTATTTGTGTGTTTATCACAGATATTTGTTCCAGAGTTATGGATGTTTTCTATGTATTTTAAGTATTTATCTATATCTATATATTATATATATCATCGTCTAGTACCCATAACACAAGCTTTATGGAGCTTACTGTGGGCTAGGTCGATTTATGTAAGATTGGCCTATAATATGTATTTATTTTATTTATTATTTAACACACAAATAAATGCCTTGACCAGGATTCGAACCTGGGACCACCTGCTTCATAGGCAGGGTCACTACCGTCTGGGCTAGGATGCAGTTAGTATACGCTTGTTTTATTAAACGTATAAGATTTTTACTTCCGTTCGTGGAAATTTAAACAAAAGAATAACTTTAAGCATTGCTCTATAAATAAAGATTTACTTTAATGTAGCATTAAATTTATAACATTAACCTACATTACATGTACAGTCGAGGACAAAGAGATGTATACACTTTTGGACCTTATTACAACGCAATAAGGTCCAAAAGTGTATACATCTCTTTGTCCTCGACTGTACTATTGATTACAATACCGACCTGTAAACAAAGAAACGACATTAAAAGTTTATTCCTGCTTCAATCACTTCTTTGCCAAAATTAACATACAATCATTACGGGAATTCTTTCTACACGGTACAGTCACCGGCAATAGTATCTTCCTACACGAAGGCCGCAAAAATATGTGACACGCTCTTATGGCTCTACAAATAAGAGCGTGTCACTTATTTTTGCGGCCTTCGTGTAGGAAGATACTATTGCTGACATGATATTGCAATCTTTTTTAAAAACTAAATTTTCACGTTTGACTCTGACACAACACATGACATGTCAGAGCCAATTATGACCACATTGAAAAATTAATGTTAACGTTTTTTGTTTACAAACGTATAAGCGTCAATACAATGATATTGTAAGCATTGATTTCCTACAGCTTTATTAAACATAAGCAGCATTTACTGCTCCTTATTTTGAAAGGATTCGAGTCCCCACTTTAAAAAGAGGATTTGGCTTCTGAATAAGACAATAGAGTTGTTTTTCAAAATAACTCAAAAAGGGACTCGTTTCTGACCGATAACATTATTTGAAGTATAATAAGTACTCTCGTAAAAGAGTCTAATTCTTCGAAATTATTTAGACTCGAGTTAATCCAGCACTAGTAAGAGAAACCTCATTTCTGTAAATTCCTAAAGATTTACATGAATGTACGTAGTTTGCTAGAAACATTGGTCGGATTTTTGGTACTTATGCGTCTTATCTGGACTAATCGTTTCTAATCTAAAAAGTTAATGTTTACTTTGCTTGAGCTTTTTAACTTTTGCAGAAAGATGGGTAAAAGCTGAAGTTATTATGCAAAGAGCGATTACGTAGAAAGGAAATAAAACAGTAGGAACATGAATGCTCTTCTTTATTTTGCATTTAATTATAAATCCCTCCACTCTCAAGCACCCATTTTAAAAGTACTTACCTATTTGAATTAGATCGTTTTTTGCTCTTTATTTGTTGACCCTAAAGTAGGATATTACAAATTATTATAAATAATAATAATAATAAATCTTAAAATAAAACTTTCTTTAAATAAAATAATTTAATGGCTATTTAACTAATCTATGAATTATTTGAATTTTCGTCATCATACTTACTTACTTACTCATTTACTTAGTCATCACTTACTCGTTACTCGTACTCATCCGGGTTGTATTCCAAAGTATTCGCTACACATACTTACTCGTACTATCGGACTCTTACTACGGGTATATCACCTACTGCTACATGTAGGGGGCGTATTCAACCAGTTAGATTAAAAGTTTAGCCATTGTCGCCGTGTGCACACTTCTCTCAATATAATATATATTATTTAGACAAAATTGGTTATGTATGGTTTTGGCCATTTACGATGTGACTTAACTAATTGAATAACCTGGCCTTTCTTAGAAACTCTACAGTAGGCTGTGGCCTTATATATTGACCACGGATATGCAATAAAGAACGAGATACACAATAAGCCCAAAAAATGCCCTACAATAGTGTTGTAAGAACGACTCGTACAGCAGTTTCTCTGACAGTCTTTTTACGGTAGTACCGTCAAATGCTACAACTGTTCCTTCGATGCTCAACTTTTCCTGGTTTGAAAAACGTGGTTCTCTTCACCAAACAGCTATTTATATCTTATTCCTGAGATGGGAGAAAGGCGGCCATCTCAGGAATGAGATATAAATAGCTGTTTGGTGAAGATGTTTTTCAAGCCAGGAAAAGTTGAGCATCGTAGGCAGGCTGTAGCACAGGCTGGTTACAATTTTTCACGACCCATATTTTCGGTAAATGGGTAACTCAATGATATTGACAAAGCAAAGGTGAAAATCTTTTTGATGAGCTGCATTGCTAGCGGTTTATCTTCGTTCTGCCGTTTTATTCCTAACAAAACATATTAAATTAAAGTAATTAAAACATATAAGAGAAAACCGACAAACTCCTAACTTCCTTTTATGAAGAGATACCATAATATTTTAGCTCAATATGAAAAAATGACAATTTAATGGTATTTCTAGAGGACTCACCACAACCACCTCAAAACTTACTAGGTACATTAGAAACTTTCAGTGTAGATATTTCTTCATTGGTAGCTTTTATTTTCCTTCCGTAATTTTACATACTGTAATACATTACCATTCCACCGCCAGCTTTCCCCAACCTGTAATTGACATCCAACGTCCCTAAGGGCAGTAACATATCGCTGGAAATATTTCTCTTGTTGTGACGTCACATCCGGCCTCAGCCCCAACGGAACCGGAACCAACGATAAATCATCCGCCATTGTCGCCTGCCCAATTGACATTGATTTTTTTGTGTGCTTTGGGTTTGATTGTTGTGTATTGTATTGTATTAGGGTGAATTTATTGCTTAATCAAACAAATAAATCTGGCGTTTTGGGCTGTTTATCATGAGGTGACGATATATTGTGCGTAATATTACGATGCGTAGGATTTCAGCTAACAAAACTATTTCGGGTGTTAGTGCTTGAATCTCTTTAAGAGCGCTGGCAACCTGGCCGTAAGACGTTCGACTTTCAATCCGGTGGTCTCGGTTTCAAACCTCGTACCACTGAGTTTTTCGGAACTTATGTACGGAATATCATTTGATATTTACCAGTCGCCTTTCGGTGAAGGAAAAAATCGTAAGGAAACTGGGCCTAATCATGATAAGGCCTAGTTTCCCCTCTGGGTTGGTAGGTCAGATGGGAGTAGCTACGCCAATTCATGGGATTAAGAAGTGCTCTTACTAAGCTAAGGATATACGCCCTAGTACGCCTTGACTATGTTTAAATGAAATATAAAATTAATATCAAAGAAATATACTTTACTTTTCGCGATATATTTTGTAAGTATCGTGTTTATGGTCTTTATTAAGTATGGGTGTTGAATAAAAATGAAACAATATTGTTAATTATTGTAAAAATGTGATATATATATTCTTTGTTAAACTATGAATATTTAACTGTACAAAATACAAGTAGACTAATTTACACTTTCAATATAATTAACAAAATAATATTAAGATATATAAAACGTTATTCGATGGCGGGCGACGACCGATCGTTTGTAAGCGCTTTCCTTAACTTCACGGTCGCAAATTGTTGGGCCCTGCACAAAAATTATGTCTTACTAAGTAATTACTCTAAAATTAATGGTAAATCTCATAATCTTGGTTACATAAAAAATACGAAAAAAATATAACACATATATTAATTTGTATACTAATATGGCCTTAAGTAATTGTAAGTATATCGTAGTTTTAAGAGGCTGACAACACCCGATGACCTTCAAATTGACTTTACTCAAACAGTATTTTAGCTATAACTACTTATTTGAGAAAATAATAAAAATATATGTTAATATTAGTTATATTTGGAAGAACTTCGTTAATTCCGATACACGATTGGACAAAATCGACTCGATAGAAAATAATTCCAAAGTTACCTACATCTTAGAATTAGCTTTAGTTTATTGACGTATACGTCTGTAACTAAGGACAAAATCCCACTATACGAAGACTAAAAACTTTGTTGTTTTATATTTCCCAATTTATGCGTAGTTTTTTTTAATTCATCATTTTGAAAAATTTGCAATGAGCTCCCATACTAATCGTAACACAGTAATTCACTTTCACTCGCGCTGTATAAGAGAGGGAGGAAATTTAGCTGTTGTCAGCCCCTTAAAAGGCGATTACTTTAGCATATTATGAGTGACTACAAACTACGAAATTAAGTCAACATAAATTTTAAGAGCGTTAAAACAGAAACATAACAAAAACCTGTAGATTTATTTGTAGACGCTAGTTTCGCGACCCCACAGGTCATACCATGGACCGAACGTATGCCCTTCCTCGGGTAGTTCGCCTTCTACGGATCGCTTCAGCAATTTGGTTCGAGGCAGCAGCTGTGGCCGTTGCTGCTTCAATGCCTCATTGAACTTTTGGTCATCGGATTCACTGTATGGTCCTTCAGTACGCCTGTCCATTAATCTCCTGGCCTCTAATCTCGCTTCTTCCTGTCTCATTTTTGTCTTCTCTGCTTTTTTAGAATCTGTCTCGTAATCGTATCGGGAGACACGTCTCTCTTGGTCACTGAAGTATGATATATTTGAATCGTAATATCTGTCTGAGCGTCCGTTGTACTGAAGTGAGCTATCGTCGTAGCTTCTTTGTGATCTGTTTTTGCTTCTAGGGTCCCGGTTGTCTCTTGGGTTAGTAAAATCCTTTCTCGCTGCACGGCGATCTAATGAATAATCAATCCTTGGCTCTCTGCTTTCATAAGATCTCATATCTTTCTTCGTAGTCCTAATTTCAGCCTGTGGGTACTCCTTTTTGTGATGCCCATTATCGAAATTCTGTGATTGTCTTACTTTTTCCTCTTTACTGGATCGTTTTTTATTATATTTCAACGTTCCTTCATCACGTCCGTTATACGAATTTTCGTTTCTTATATCATTTTTATTGGGTTCTGTAGGAATGCCATAACGGTCAGTAGGTGGGTCATTGTCTTTGTATTTCAACGTCTCAGAAGATGCAGAAAATGTTTTCATATCCTTTGAGTTGTCCTTGAAAGTTTTGAATTCCATTGTTTTAGGTGGAGAGTGTTCGTGTGACGATCGTTTAGCTTTATCAGAAGACAGCGTTGCACGCACGTGTGGCTTTATCGGGGTAACTTCAATTTCTTCAAACTCAGGCATGTACGCGTTCTCTTTTCTTTTCTTTATGTCATCTTCCATAGCTTGTACTTGCCTGCGTTTATCAAGTTCTTGTTGTTTTCTAGATGTCATATGATCATCTACTATGATACAATCATAAGGATCAGTACTTGATGCCACTGAATTAACATCCGAACCGCTGTCGTTGTCATATCTCTGCAGTATTTCACGTCGTTTAACAGTTTTCATTACAAAACCTTCTCCATTCTCATCGTTATAAAAACTGTTTTCGAAATTAGTTTTGATAGTACTGGTATTTGTTAAATCAGAATGGCGGGACTCATTACGAGGTACTACGTCTTCAATTTTTTCCTCGGCTATTACTCTTTCTGATGATGTCTTCTTATTCAGGGCCTGATTCTGGTGATATATTTCACTTTTTCTCATTTTCTCCACACGTTCTTCATTTTCTATTGAGCCAAGACTTTTCGCTTGACGGATGCCATTGGTAACTTTTACGTCTTTCCTGTCAATGGTTTCCTTTGGTCGTGATTGTCCATTTTCAATTGGCGGTGTATTTTCTGGACTCACCTGATTTCTTGCATCTGGAATCTCAGGAGCAGGTCTCAGATCCTTTTTAATTTTTACAAACAGTTTTTTCTTGTATTCTGGTACAGTATCAACTATATCTCGATGCTGCCAAAGTGACATACCCTCCATTATTTCTTCGTTCGTCGTTCGACCAAATTTCCAAAATGACTTAGTCCGTTTAACTTTCTGTGAATCTTTATCCATCTCCAGCATGTTCCTTAGCATCAGTTGCTGGTCATCCGTCAAGTAGCCATTGACATTATTTGGTTTAGGTCCTCTTTTTAAGCTTTGGGTTTTCAGCAAGTAAGCTTTATGATCGTTGGTGTGTTGAGCAGTTTTACTGCGAGAAAAATAAAAGGGAATGAAATTAAACAAGCGCTACTATGAAAATTTAGCAACAAAAAAGGACAAGCAAAATTCTAAATACTTCAAACTTGGGTTTTTGAATACACGCATACCTGATAGGTACTCGCAAGCGTTGAGCCTCTTCATCACTGTAATCGACGTCTGGCTGAGGCGGCGGCTCGTTGGAGAATCCAGAGTCGTTCGAACTGTGCAGTGAGACGTTGCCGACCGCTCCAACTGCGGACACAGCTGTTTTTGCTGGGCCAGCTTTGTTTTGAGCCATCTGTAAAACATTACTCAGTAAAATTTACCACTTTCAGATATTAATTATGTTATCGCACTACCTACTATATGTCTGAATGTCGCAGCTTTAACCCGTTCATTTATCTGCAGTCTGATCGAAGAGGAAATGTATTCTTAAAAGAATTACAATTAAGATAATCGGCGCAGATACCATAAAGTATTTCAGTTTCCTGCACGGTGCTGTTGTTTAACATTGAGCATCTTTTGAGGCTATAAGGTCTTAAAACACTTTTTATTACCTGAGACCGCATCGGCAGCGTTTGCGGACCAAACGTTCGAGTCTCAATAACGGCATGCGTGGTGAAGCTCGCAGCAGATGTGGAGTTCTTAATAGCGCTGGTGGTGGCGACGGGCGTGGAGTGGAACGTGGCGCTCGCTGACGAGCTCAGGGCACTGGGCGATGGGGCTGGCAGGGTCGGCGGTAGGCCGGGGGAACCGTTGCCGAGACGACCCTGATTATGGAAGCAAAAATGTGATGGATATACTGTGGGCAACTGGTGACAACTCTCTTTGTCCACTTGGTGACTCCTCATTTTGTGCTGTGAAGACGTCATTGAAGAGAATACTGCTCAAAAAATAGAAAATTGTATCAGGACTGCAGCCTCTGTACTGCTGGTTATGTGGTAATAACAGAATCCATACATGAATACAATAACTACTGTGTAATCGTTACATTTAACCTGTTTTTTATAGTTTCCTCGGCTGATAATATTAATCTTGGCTTTACCACATATAATTCCACACTTTTTCTCTAAACTAACAGTATTGAGGCTTTAAATGGTGGTATGAAGACAACGAAGAATACCTTGTTAACATGATTAGCGGTGACCGTGTCTCCGAACATGCGGGTCGGGGGGTGCGTGGCGCTTGGTGTGGTGTGCGAGACCGGCGCGGGCGGCGGCGCTTCGCTGGGAGTCTGAGCGCAGCTCCAGCGGGCTGGGGAGCTGTTGAAGAATATAGATTTTATAGGTTTCCATATATTCAGCTTGAGACTGTTATAATAAGCTATATAAGCCTTTTCCATTGTATTTTTTCAGTCAGTTGCGACATAGTGACAAGTTACAAGTGGCATAAGGAATCTTCCATTAGCTTCCTCACGCTCAAGACGTTAATCATTGGATCTTTGGTTGTTTATCAGGATCTAGAACTGTGTGTGAGAAATGACTCACCTCAAATCATTGTCAGGAATAGGCTCGGTGTACGCCAGCGGGAACCAACCCGCATGGTGAGTCCTCATGTTTTCCCCATATTGCCACCCCTTAGTCCTCTCGCCCAGCAAGGCCAACACATCTCCTTGCTGGAAGCTGAGCTGATTGTCACCGGCGGCAGCGTAGGCGTACAGAGCTCGTGCCAGCGGCGGCTCGCGGCTCGTGCAGGGCGGAGGCGCCAGCGATGATGGACGTGTTGCTGGACGGGAGTCGACATCTGTAATTAAAATTCTCGAATTATATTATTTTCTTGGTACCTTTTAAGTGATTATACTAAATGCGACTGGGCGATTGAGATCTTGTCAAAGTATTCTTGGATGGCTTCAAAGTCTTAAATGGTTTTGAAAGAGTCGGGGATGTGAGTTGTTGTTATTATATTAGACATTTTGGAAGTAGGGATTTATGAGTGACCAACATCAGACTGCTAGCACGTTTGTTTACTACAATGTAAATGTATGTATAATAGTCGCGTGAAATGTAATTTTGCTTCATGTAGGAGGTAATATTGTAGGCATAAATTCCAAAACTGAGTTTACGAGTAACACTAAATACCTTGTTCCCCTTGGTGTAAGCTCGCTTGCAGATTGAAGTCAGATTTAGCCCTCGACAGACCTTGGGCGGGTGAGCCCAGGTCTCCGATAGACCTCACGTCGAGGCACGACGCGTCGACAGACCTGGTCTTCCTCAGAGCAGACCCAACCGAAGCACGGTCATCATCATCCCCTGCACGGGGACTGGCGTATACTTCCTCGTCGGCCCAGAATGAGACTTGCTGTTAAGGAAATAAAGTTCATATTAGAACAGTTGTTAAGGAAAGGAGAGTGCTACACTTCATTACAAGTCTACAATGAGATTTGCCGTTATAGAAATAAAGTTCATTTTACAACAGTTGCAAAAGCTTGTGTGTAGCGCCTTGAGCTATTAAGAGAATGGTGGTATATAAGGCATTCATTTAAAATACAATAACGTTCCAAACGCATTGGAAAACAATGTTATTAAAATTTTATGTTCTTATCCCACGCTTCTGAAGAAAATTGTATCTAAAGAAAGAATAAATAGGAATATGTATGCGTTTTGCCGATTATGTAGGTCATACGAGTTTCGAATGGGCCATTCGCGGAATAATAGCGTCGTAAAACAATTTTACGTTAGTGTGGACAGATTTTACGTTTTGTCGCCGTATTTATTGTGAAAGACTGGAATATGTCACGTTCATCAAAGATATTTAATGTGATAAAGGTATATTATGCGCCACTTTCGGAGAAACGTGCCTTTGATAAAATACATATGTATATTGATCTTAATATGATGATCAGTTGGATGTAATAAAACTTGATTGGCATTGCACACATTCCAGAATGTGTGCCTGACTACAAATCAAATCCTACTAAAAACTTTTTAAGCTGTATTTTACTTACCTTCATGCCTTTATTTTTAAGTGATAGGGACTCCCTAATCCAAGATAGGTAGGTATTATATGTATATGCCTAGAAGTGGTTAGCTCTGCTAGTGGCTTCACAAGACAACACTATTGCTCCCAAACACTTTAATAACATTTTTCACTTACCCTCATTCTGCTAACAAACATGGCTTCAACATTAGGCGGCAGATATTCCCTGGTCCGGGAAACTTCCAGCCACTCCTCCAAGCCGGTGTTGTAAACAGCGGCTCCTGAGGAGTGGTAAGCCAGCCAGTGCTTCGCGAGGGAGCAATGTCGTTCCAGAACAAAGCCGTAGCGCCGCCGTTCTTGGGTCATTGCCTGAGGAAGATATATGGTTTAAAAAGAATACTTTTATCAAGTAAAGGACAGGGCCAAAATAATATTTGAAAGCAGCAGACTGAGTTTCTAACAAGCTCTGCGGTTAAACGGCTTGTTCAATAAAATGAAACATTAAATATACAGAAATAAAAACTCAAAGATCCAGAATCGGATGATGTTTGATCTTATTAGATTATTTTCTATGGAAACATGCATCCATTAAAATAACCGAAATACTTACATTCTTCAAGCTTTGTTCACAAAATGCATCCAGTTTTGTTTTTTCTTCCTCCAAAATTTGCATATTCTGTAATAAAAAAAATTGAACACACCTTGATGGTCAAAACATAATCAAAACAAATACCAATCGTTTAATCATTACTTAATTAATCTGAAGGATTAAAACGTAATTGGATTAACAAAATGAAAACCGTCAACGGCAAAAAACTTGGTCGAAGTTTTTTCACGTCGATAAATTTCTTAGGATCGTAAAAAGCAATTTCAGCTAATCGAAAACAGGAAAGTTGGGTTCTTGTTGAAAGTTAGAGTTTGTAAAACCATAGAGCATGAAGAGGTGATTGGTTTGGTAGAAATGGGTAAGTTTATTTCAAAACAAAGGTTTTGTTTACCACAAGCAGGTACCTATATATTTTATTAGAATAAAAGATTTTTATTTGTGAACCCTATTGAATACATTTCAAATTAAAAATGCTGTTTACGGAAAGCATGTTCTGTGGACATTTAGTTTAAGTTTCTTATATAATTTTTCTTTAGATTCATAAATTATATTAGTTTCACAAATTGTTCTTATAAGGTTTCTTTTAATTTTTATTCTAAATATCGATTTGCCAATTAAACACATCTTGCCTCGTGTTTTTGACAATTCGTTATTGAACTCACTCGACTTCGGCTCTTTCGTTACTGTCCATTATAATAAAATATGAGACTAATATCTGGGAAGCATTGATTAAGTATTTAATAAGATAGGATAAATTTCCATTGAAGTGCAGCGGAAGAATGCTGTAGACATTTTAAGGACCTCTTAGCCGGACAGTTGTAAACATTGTTTGTTTTATTTTATCATATGCATTAATTTACGACACGTGACTATTATTATATAGGCAGTTTTTTTTTGGGTTATGGGCCAAGATCGCCACCGAGTGGCAGTCCAGCTCAAAACGGGGATCTGGCAGATCTCGTCGGCGATGGTGAGATGAGTATTTTATTTATCGTATGGCTACATGTCACTGGAGATAGATAGGCATTTCTTTACTGGGGTAGTAGTAGTGAGAAAGCAGATAATAAAGAAAATCCAGTGAGTGCTGCGAGATCCAGATGGGAAAGTGCAGCTGCCAAGTTTGTTACTCTTTTATCACCACCCAGGGATCACGTGTAGGGTTGTCTAAGGTGTTTCCTACGGACGCAGAGCCTTTGCCCAGCAGTGGGACATTACAGGTTCATTATAATAACAGAAATAAATCTCTTATTTAACAAAATCTGTACCTTCATTTCCTTGTCCATTGCTGAGCCAACCTTGGTGACATTGGTCTTCTTCTTTCTTTGCTTCTTAATCGTCGCTGCGGCCTTACTGTAACTCTCGGACCTCAATTTATGTTGCTGCAGAAACCGTTTCTGTTCAGACTGGAAATGAATTGTATTTTATTAATTTTTCTAAAGGATGTATTGGTTAAGGAAATCAACTATTTACGTTACAAATATATGAATAGTTTACTTACAGTTTGTATGAATAATAAACGCAAAAATAAAGGTGTAAATACAATATTCAACAATAATTTCTCGCTGAAGATTAACAAAGTACGATTTTCAATACCCGAGATATTTATATTTATATAGGTTGCAAAAAGTGATCTTGTAATTTTGATAGTTTTCCTTTGTAATTTATGTGTCATTAAAATATGTAATAACAACGTTAGTTCTTAATGATTTAGAAAATCGCTCGCCTTTTCCAAACTCAATCATTAATTTACTAATTATTTATTTATTTAATCGAAAACACGTTTCATTACAATATATCTAATGCGTCATGAAACTAATAATAACTACTAATCTCATTTGTTATTATAAAAATGAAGGCGCCAACCCCAAAGCAGCTTCGACCAAAGAAAATATAACTACGGGGGACGTTTAGTTCAGGGAAAACTTTTTTAATAGAAATCCCGGAATACGAGACACTCGGCTAAGCTATTTGAACTCGGGCCCTTTTCTAGTAAACAATACTCACATACGCCGTATTGTGCGCGGATTTGCGGGGGATGTACCATCGGCCACACTGTTAGCTGCCCATCGGTGGACCTTATGCCTTTTGGAATAAGATCCACCGATGTACAGTTAAGAGTGTTGCTGTTTGTACCTATTGTATATTTGCGGGAGATATATTTGTATTTTTGTAACCAACCTGTACTACTTTTGTGTCCTTCTCGAGATTTGTCTCCAAGGGAACTAAAAGATCCACGTAAAATGCCTTCAACTGAAATAAAAATGCACATTACTTCAGATTATTATGATATTCACTCTCTAACTTAAATAAAATATTTCAAAATCATCGCACTCAAAATCGTGTTGCCATTATTATTTCATTCAATTAATAACATTAATTTTTAATGCTCTTATTACAAAAATACGAATTTATTTAATTGTGACAGCGCTTCACTCGCTTGAAATTCAAAAAATTACCCCATGGTCGAGTATTCTTTCACTACAAGTGTACGCAAGAGTACCGAGGGGTAACTCCCATTTCGTTAAACCAATAAAAACAGATGTTCCTCGTTGTTCGTTAATCTTTTAACCGACCGGGGAAACATTAATACGTTTTATAGCTCAAAAATTAGCAGCAAAGGATTGTCTAGACGTCATCTATTAGCTTTTTCTCGAGTTCCTTTAATACTGAATAGTAAAAAGTCACTTACGATGTTCATTTGCTGGTCTTGTATTTCTCTGTAGACTTCCACGACTTTCATTAAGGCTGTTCCTGTAATTGACAAACAGTCAGATATAAATCTGAAGTTCTACTTAATGAGATACTAATTAAAACTCCATCACAGCCACGTACTTGGGTTTCATAATTAATGCCTATTCGAAAAATATTTCGATATTGATTTCATTGCATTTTGATATCGAACAGGATTGAATCTGTCAAAAGTAGATTTCGACTTATTCAAATCTTCCTTATCTTGTTATCCATGTTCATAAGAAATTAAATTAATGTATAAAAAGAGAGAAAATTTTAAACCAATTGGGTTTATAAATAAAATACTGTACCCATTCTTTAATGGTGTACTTACTAACTAACGAATTATTTTATAAAAATAAATTTAAGTTAGGAAAATAACGTTTCCAAAACTAAACATGGCATTCAAAAGCATACTTTGATTATAAATCACCACTTTAACTGAGAAAAATCCGTTACAAACGATATGCGAAAAGTTTTAAGTGGTTTCTACCATGGACCATCATTACTTTAGGATTTCGCATTAAATTCAATCCGGACATTTTTAACGCCAAAGTTTTATTATGTTTTCTTTGTCAGTAAATTTAATAAACAGGTTTTTATAGTCAGACCTCACCAATTTGTGCCAACTTTGCAAGTGAAAATTTGTGGAAAGCTAGCATAAATATGAAAAAGCATATGAAAAATATACGCTTGTACTTGGAAGTTCTACATTTTATCGCTGCAGTTATCGAAGTCGGATTCAATCAACATATACAATGATAATTTATGTGTAGTAAAATAAAATACACCTACGTATAGAAATGTAAATAGTCTACGGACGTTGACCAGGATTTAAAGTTATTGACACTAGTATGTGTAAATAGATTAACAAATTAGAATATTTAATGTAATGTTTATTGATTGGTTTTAGAATGGAGACCACGCACCGGTAAACGGTGTGTGGGCAGTATGCCAATTTGTCCGACGAGGTAAATAGGCTTGGTTGGAATTTTGAGTGTATATTCTGACGCCGAATCGACTTAAACCAGTACAAGTCTAAAGAAATAAATAAAAACCGACAATATTTATTTTTACAAGGGAGAAAAGTTTGTGCCCATCCTTCGTAAAACCTGAACTAAACTAAAACAAGCAGCAAAAAGTCTAAAATTGAATCTTGAGCGTTACGAGGATATCATAGCCCGAAAGGCGAACAAACTCTGCTTTGTATAACGTGATAAGAGCTTGTACAATCGCCATCAGATATATGGGAGCGGACAAGGTGGTCACAAATATCTTAACAACGCCTCTATTGTCACGGCGATAAAGTGCATGTTCAGATATTTTTGAGTACCTTGGCCGCTCCGATATATTTGATGGCGACTGTACAAAATGATCTACAGTTGTCAACATTTATATGGTTAACTATCGTGACATTTACATAATGATATATAATAATTTTAATTAGTGAATATTATATTTATAAAGAAAATCCATCATTAGATTGGCCTAACACTCAAGCTGATTCGGCGTTAACAAAATGCGGTGACGCTTTGATAAACCTGGTTTATACTTTACAAAAACCTTTGATCTGCAACAAACTGGTAGTATTACAGTACGATTACACTTTGTTGTTACCTATGTCTGCGCACCCTCCCCAGGTTCCCTGCTGTGCCTGGCGACCCAGCTTTCCCACTGCATCCACATACAATCGGGAGGCTGCGGCGGCTCCTGTAATAAAAACACATGCCAATCATAATCCTCCTGGTAGGCAAACAACTCCCCTTAAATTGTCCACTGATTTAAGGTCAGTGGTGATGGAAAAATAATATGAAAAATTTGCACCAACAAAACTGGATACGGAAAATTAACTGGATGCAAAAAACACAAGACTTCACAAGACGTGCTAAAATGAAAGATAGCTTTATCCAGCATTGGATAGCTTAACGTTAAAGTAATAGGAGAATAAAAAGACATTGGTCTCCGTTTATAAGGAGATGAATAAAATAAAATTGTATGGAGATGAGAACTGTTGTCGTTTGTGAAGCCTCAATCAATACCTATTGCTATAAACCCAAGACTAATTTTAAGTACTTTCTCCGATCCCTTGCGGGAAAATACGGCATTTGTCCATCTGAAACCTTCTGGAGTTCGCTTGATATTGACTATCAACTATCGTGGCTAAGATAACTGACGGTATTAGGTATAGATAACTTTAAACAAAAAAACCGGCCAAGTGCGTTTCGGGCCACGCATATTGGAGGGTTCTAACTAATACCAAAAGGTCGTAATTGTCTATAGAAGAAGTTTTTTGGAGATAACTCAAAAATGGCTAAACCGATAATGTTCAAAACGATTTTCGTTAAAGTATGTGATAACTCTAAAACGAACTGACTTCACTTAGACTTCACCTTTCCAAAAAAGAAATGTCCAAGCTACTGTGAGTTCCCTCGATTTCTCCAAGATCCCAAAATCTGATCGTGACCTGGTTACAATGGGACTAACTAAATACTCTTTCAAACAAAAGAAAAAAAATCAAATCGGCTTTCGAAAAATTGGTGAACATACATTAAAAAAAATCAAAGATCCCGACGAATTGAGAACCTCCTCCTTCGAAATCTTGAAGTCGGCTGAAAATGAAATTAGAGATAATAAAGCTTACACTAAAGTAGATAACAACGTGACTCAAAAGGTTAATTGAGTCACGCTAGTAGAAATTATTATAGACGATAATGTAAAGGCTAAGAAAAGGTGAACAAGATTTATAAAATCTACAAGAAAAACAGTCGTGATATAATTATGAATAGATATAGTCATAATAACTTATTATATAATAACGGAAATACTTCACACTACACATAAAAATGTAATTAAAACGCGGTTACTTAATACACACTTCAGTCATAAAATTACGATTATACCCACAGCGGACCGAAGTGATGAAATGTCTAATGTTAATGTTACAGGGCAGTTATGTAGCGAGGGTTTACAACACATAAACAGTCCGACATAACACATTTAATTGTTGTTTAGCGAAATAAATTAGTTCACAGACCATCTCAAATTTTAGATAGAGCATTACGACTCACGTTCACCATAACAGGTACTATATTAGTAATTTATGCTTCTTTCAGTTGCATGTTATCAACTTTTACTCATGTAAAATTCTAAATGCAATTATACATACATAAAAACAGTTTCGTTAATTAGAGACTGACAGAAAACAACCAGCCTGAACTTTAGAAGTTAATAATAAAAAAAAGAAAATTAAATCGCTGAGGTGGTACAAAAAGGCTTGAAAGTTTTTAATAACTGAAGATGGAGTTAAGGATGCTTGCAAAAAATATTTTAGGGATGGACCCGAGCTGTTACTGAATTAAATGGTACATACAATTAAATTGCACCTACGTGTGTACCCAGCGTTTGTAAACGCTTCATAATGGCGTCTCTGTACTTGTATTCACCTCACATCGACCTCACTATAAAGTAGGAGCACAACAAGCTTCGAGACCCATACATCGCAGAACGAGGCACTTTATGGTCTCCAAACGTCAGCTTTAATACTCTAGATAAGCCAGAGACAATTTGGCACGGCCCGCGTCCCGGTTCCGTGGCCAAGTACTGAGGTTTTGCATATATATGCAGCCATTTGGCTTACGGTGTATAAAATTAATTGCCTACGCTCAATGACTGTGTTGAAGTTAGCTGATGAATGAAAAATGAGATATTGAAAGACGTAGCGGTTATAATGAAACAAATTCCGCTAACCTAGAAATTGGAACTTTCGACCCTTAAATTAAAAATCAATTTAAAAAAATCTTTTTTTTAGAGTTTCACGGCATTTGAAGAATATAAAATATTATGTTCCAAATACTTATTAAGTTTCTACTTTCAACGGTTCAGACAGTTCTTTGTCAGTGTCTATGTAAAGTGACCGTTTTATTTATTTAAATTATATAGCAAGATCTAAGGTAATATTTAGTAAAGACAAAAGGTTTTTTTTCCTACTTATAGGTTAATTCTGAACACATTTTTATGACCTCAACTTGTCAGCATTATCATCACCATCAACTTGTAACTAGTAAATAAACAACAATTTACTAACATATTTTAAGTTCTACTAACTTTACTAACTACGTAGAGTGATATAAATATAACCTTTGTAATAAATAAGATTCAATACGAAATCCAGTAGCAAATCAGCTTAAGGTGACGGGATACGCACACATGTAACATTGAAGTGTTTTTGTTATTTTCTGATGAAAGAGAGGTATGCACTGCGAATGGCATCTCGCTCAGTGTGGCCTTAGGGCACATTCAGCGAATGTCATCTCGCTCAAATCTGGAGCAGAGCCCGACTGTGGAAGTACCTTCACCTTACAGAAAACCACAGCCAAATAGCACTAGACCCTACTCATAGTGTTGTGTTTCTGCTGGTGAGTAAGGTTACCAAAAAGCTCAAAGAGGACCCAGTGTGTTGACGATGAGGGACCTTCTTGTTCCTTTAGCCGTCAACACAGTGAATCCTCCTTTTTGTAAAGGGTCGGCAACGCGCATGTGACTCCTTCGGAGTTGCATATGCATAGGTTACAGTAGCTGCTTACTATCAGGCGGGCCGTATGCTTGTTTGCCACCGTCGTGGTATATAAAAAAAAATCAAGTCTAATCTTATTTTCGCGTAGCGGCACCACGATTCTAGTAGCTGCCCTACAAACTGGTTAAAAATATCCCCTCACTTTATACCTCTGTATATACCTAATTATATCATACAGGAGAAAAACATCATCTCAACATAAAACCCGACTACATGTCCCTTCATATCATGCCACATCCACTCTCCCAAGTGCTTTGATTTCATCACTATCATCATTTGCACAAAAACACCTCAATTTTACATGTCTGGGTATCCCGTCACCGTAATAAAGTCTATATTGAAGCCTCTCGGTAAATAAAAATGTGTTCATATGCAAATCCCATAAGAAAACTGGTTTTTAAATAAACAAACAACAGTTTATTGACCGTTCAGGTCAAGAGTAGTCAAATCTTGTTAAATTTATTTAACGCTAAAAGAATTGATGACCGCATATTTTCGAATGGGTCAACGCTGCCTATCAAAGGAGTCATCCATAGCAAAGTTCATTGAATTATTTATCTTATTCTCCAGCAATAAATTCCAAATTCCAACTTGTTTTCCAATGTACTCATGACTTTTGCACGGTTGTAGAACGTACACCCTTCGAATGTTTGATGAGAATGCCGCTTCGAAAAGGATAAAAACGGGGTAAATGAACCTTTAACGTCTAAGATACGGCATTTATGTTTATAAATAGCTAATAATAAAGCTAGTAACGCTGTAGAGTTAAGCCAATTAAGGCATTGGTTGTATGGCTTTCAGTGTCTTACATAATCGAAGCACGGAAATAGTTGAGTCATAGTTTATTGTAAGTAAACGTAGATATAGATAAGGTCAGTGCGGGTAAGTGTGACTGCCTTTTTATGTTAAGTACTTACAGTCAGTAGTCATAATAAATATAAAAAGATGAATAAATAATAAAAATAATAAAATACTTTATTGCACACTACAACAAACGAACAAAAAGAGTTATAATATAGGTACAGCATAGAGGTAGGTATCAACAGGCGGACTTATTGCTAAAAGCGATCTCTTCCAGACGACCTGCATATATCGAAACGGCGATCATAGTTTAGTTAACGGTAGTATTGTATGGTGCTAAGCGAATTATGTTCAAGATCTGTTAAGTAAGAAATAACTATGTGATGATGCAAGCTATAATGCAAATGTGTTCAGCGGGTAGCAAAATTGTACAGAATAAAACGTACCTAAGAATGTATTTGTTGAGAGATCTTTGATTATAAATAAATAAATTCACGAGAAATATAAACAAGTTTCTTTGTAAGTACATTTATAAACTGAATAATATAAGAATAACCTTGAGAGGTGACGAATTCAAAGATGCACAACAAAATATTAAGTATGACTGATTTTTTGCGAGTTAATACAACCAGCACTTATCTATCATTAGCGAACAGCAGTCCTGTGATGGGCAAGATTATCGGCATGACAGTGCAAACGTCTCGTTTTAGTGTCATGCGATTGAAAGAGACACAATGCAATTATCACACCATATTAACGGTAACTGCGATCACCATACGCCCGTAGCGATAAATAATCTTTCGAGTATCTAACAACAGATGGGATATAACGGCGGATGACTCCATCGTTACCTACCATGATTTCATTGTTTTAAAATGCTTAGCGATGAGATAGCATATTTAATTATGATGAATTATATAATCAATTGAGCGTCTAAGTAGTTAGAAGCCTTGCAATAAGGGGTCCGTAAAGTTAGAAAAGCGTAAAACTGGTACTCAGGTTCCATGAGAAAAACCAAAATTATAATGACCCTTTTTATAAAAAACTGTGGGAGTTAAAATCGAGCGAATGAAGAGATTAATCTTTAGGGAAACAACATTTAATATCTAAATACATAAGTATATGAAATAATTGAAAATATAATTTATACATATATAGAATGACACAGAACATTAAGTGACAGCTTAGCTGCCAGCGTTTCGTAGGTAGGGTATAAGCATGGCAAATAGGTTCGCCACAAAATCATACGGTTAATGAAGACATTATGAAGAACACAGGCGGTTTTTTCAACAATTAGCCATATTGTGCGAGGTTTCTGGTTGGCCATACTGAACAACTTTTTCTATGGGACTAACTCTGAACTCAGCTGTTCTCGGCCGATCAGATGTCGTACTTTTTCTATAAGGTCAAAATTTTTCTTGAAAGTTCAAATTGGTAGAAAGACTTAGGGTGGGTTGCAACATGCACAATTAACGGACTCATCAACGTTAAATATGGCGACGGAGCTGTCATCCCATAGAAAACTGTCAAACTTTTCATACAAGATTTTTTTAACGATGACGTTGACGTTAACTGACGGTCTGGTGCAACCGGCCCTTAATATCTAACATACGTAATTCAAAAGAACTTACCATGTAAAGCTTTTAAATAAGCCTTTCCAGCCGTAATCATCTGCCGAGCTCCGGGATTGAACTTGTCCAGAATGTTCTGGAACAAAAAGAAGTTTTGTAACGTCGAGTGAAATCAATCAGTCAATTCATTGTTAGTCGAGCGAACAATTGAAAGATAAAGTCGGCCGAATTGTGAAACGACTTCATTACGACATATTTGCAAATTAGATGAATTTTTCAACGCTTCAATGGTTTTACTACTATCAACGGCCTCCTAGCCTAGTCGGTAGTGACCCTGCCTACGAAGCAGGAGGTCCCAGGTTCGAATCCTGGTCAGGGCATTTATTTGTATGTTTATCACAGATATTTGTTCCTGAGTTATGGATGTTTTCTATGTATTTAAGTACTTATCCATATGTATCTATTATATGTATCGTCGTCTAGTACCCATAATACAAGCCTTATTGAGCTTACCTTGGGGCTAGGTCGATTTGTGTAAGATTGTCCCATAATATTTATTTATATTTATACTAGGTTTTGGTACAAGAGATATTTTTCAACCAGGAAATGGGATTTTACAGAAATCGTTGTTAGTTCAAGTGTTCTTTAGTTTTTGAGATTCTTTTGGATATCCCTGCTTATTATTGTGACTATTGTGAGAAGGTAATTGTTTCTAGTGAGACCAAAAAGTGTCCGAGACAAAAAATTGTAGAGCCATTTACTTTGAACATTTTATAGAATAAGTATAAACAAACCTATTTTTAAATCCACTACAAAGCAACAGCTTTCGTAATGGAAATTAATATTTTAAGTAACCATGTAGAAAATCCTAAAATTCCAGTAACAACAACATGCCACATCCTAAAATAAATTTACACAATGTGATTATTTCACCAGGGATCTAATTCAAGTTCAAGATTTGTCTTGGCTAGTTTTTATCAACCGAACATCAGTAAAAATAGGGACTGCTCTTTCTTAACGAAGATAAGTCGATTAGACAAAATAAACATACTTATTATAATTGTTTATTGTTCAAAATTACATTTAACAGCTAAAGCCAAAGCGGCACAAATTAAGACAATATGATATAATATAGATTATAAAATTATTCAATACTACTCGCAGGCATCTCTCGTCCAATCACTCTCTGGCACTCCGTCATCAGTCGTCCTATCTATAATATAATTATTATATAGCCTTTATGTGAAAACTAGCCAAGTCAAATCTTGAACTTGAATTATATCCCAGATGAAATAATTACATTGTGTAAATTTATTTTAGGATGTTGCATGTTGTTGTAACTGGAATTTTAAGATTTTCTACACCGAACTTGGCACCCATAGATATATCAATTCTTTTCTAGGAAAAACTTTGCTCTCATTTCACATTTATGTTTTTGATGGTCAATTCTACTACTCGTGTCTCTAAGTATGATTACCTAGCCTATTACTTTTGTAATTCCAACAACACTTTTTGTAAAAAAACATATTTTAAACTAGATTTCTATCTAAAGAGGTACTCCTCTTCGTTAACTAGGTATACTGTTATTAAATTAAACCTTTATGGCAACCAATAAATACACCTAATAGAAAACCAAACCTTAATAGGTATTTTAATCAAGCCTACACGTTCATTCATTTGCAATCGCAGTTGAAATGAGGTCTTAGCCCGTAAACAGTTGTCGGAATGCGCCCTTTCAAGGATGCTGCGGCGAGGCGCGGCTACCTGCCAGCGGCGAGCTTACATTCCGCGAATATTACTTCAAAACATCTTGAAACGCTAAATATAGCCCTCTAAGCTTTGAAAAAGGCATTACGATACTCCTCTGAGTAAAAAAATATAGTTGCAGAGGATATAAACATCTTGAAGTAAATCGAATAAAAATGGCATTTTTACCTAAAGTTGTAAGGTAAGAGGTAAAATTAATCTGTGGAACAGCTGACCTTGTTACGACTTTGTTTTTGAGAGAATAAGAGCATGTGCAGATCATTCTGAACACCTCGTCCGCTAAGCTGCTTTTGCTGTTGACTGAACTTATTATTCAAAAAAATGCTAAGCAACTTACACTATCTAACTGTTGATGACGGCCTCTTTAGGATGTACTTTATTTTACGTATGTTTAACTTTTTCATATTTTTGTCTATTTTTTACTTGTCACTAATGTCAATGAATAAAATCTGCACACGTTTTGGTATCACTCTGTTTTATTTTAATGCGAATTAACTCCAGACATCAACACTAACAATGCGAATAAATACGAGGTTCCAATCCGACAGCTAAATAAAAAGTTTGACTTAATAATATCGGTTTCTTTTTAATATATAGGTGACATGAAATATATAAGTTTTATAACCAACTATTATTATTGATAGTAAGAAAGGAATGATTTAATGCTGAACCACTTCTGACAGGTCCCATCCTGTCATTGAATTAAAATCAAATCGGTAACGAATTATACTCTTCAAATACACCTCCAGGTTTGCAGCAATACCACTATGGAAGCTCGCTCTTTAATGGATACCTAGCAAATGGCCCAATATACGCGCCTTACAAAAAGCCAATGCATCCCCTTTTACCCTAATATCCAGTGGTCTTCGAGCCACGCGGGGCCCAAGTACGTGTTAATGTGTTTTACGACCGGGCCGAGTCAAAATTTGCCGCGTTTCTGGATGTTAGGCGTACGTGTTTGCGAAGAGGTATTTGAAGGGATGTTAAAAAAACGGTTTTGTATTAATATGGCTCTGCCAACGACTTCGTCTGTATGGAAGACGTTAAAAAAATGAAACCCCTTTTGAATCGCTTAACCCCTAAGCTATTCAAAAGGGCTTTCATTTTTTTTATATTCAAAATTTTAAAGTTCTACCTTTAACTGTTAGACTTTGCGTTGTTTATTTGTAGCTAAATCGTTAAGATAAAAGTGCGTTAAATCGGGCATTATTCTTACAATAAATAAACTCAAAAAGTTAACGTCCCCTTAAAACCGTTAAGTATTTCAATAAGCGACAGTCATCATTTATTCAAGGGGTGTCGTTCATAACAAACACTTTAGTCTTCCTTTAAATAACTTAGCCGTCCCCATGTTATGCTCGTTCGATGCAGGAATTCTCCGGAAAGCAATTTTTCACTGGATTCAGACGTACGTTTTAAAATAGCCTTATATCGTAGGCTCGATTATTGCTGCCGTAGGGGACGTTAATCTTGGAGGGTCCGTGTGCTGCTTGTCAGGGCCAGGGGTGAAAAATAGAAGAACACTTATAAAAATTAAGTTGCGCGGAGGGTCGCGATATTGGAAAAACGAATTAATGGTGCATTCGCTTTTTGATTGTGTTATGTTTGTTTAGGCAATTGTAACGATTTTATTTGTTACGTTATTAGTTTGCGCTATGTTTGACGGGTACATAACACCCATTGGTATTTGGCATAACACGGCGACTACTTTCAGTGTTAAGATTATTTTGACTAACTACCGCGCTTAGCCACTTTTGCCACTGAGAGAGACAAGTTACCAATTATCAATAAACGTGAATGACTATTTTACACTGCTCTAAAATGTGTCGCCTTGTATAATATATAATATACTATTCTCAATATACTATATAATATACTCAAAGGCGGCGAAATCTGGTCAATTTAGAATAGAAATGTCTATACACGTCCTCTTTTCATTTTTATTTTCATCATCATCATCATCATCATCAGCCCGTTGCAGTCCACTGCTGGACATAGGCCTCTCCCAAGGTACGGTACGGTCTGCTGCTTTACGCATCCAGTCGCTACCGGCCCTCTTATGTAAGTCATCCCGCCATCTGGCCAGAGGGCCCAACCATGGTCTCCACTCCAGAACACGCTTACTCCAGCGATTATCGGTTCTGCGACATATGTGGCCAGCCCATTCCTCTTCAACCTACTAACTTTTAGAGCTATATCGGACACCTTGATCATTTTTATTTTACTTACTAACTATAGAGGTGACGAACATGATGTCAACTATTAAAATTTAGCTTCAAGACATGCGCTTACTTAAATTCCTAAATATGTTAAAAAATTGCCACAGATTGCAAAAGTCAGACCACTTAATCTGTATCTAATACAGGTTTTCAATTTGACTTGAACTGAACCCATGATTTAACACATACAAGTTTGTTTTCCTCCGCGAATCATTCAAACAATTCGTAATGTAATACAGGCCTTATCCCATCTTTATTCGGGAGGCACGTCGGAAACGACATTTGGTACCAAATTGCCTCGGGCAGGCTTCATGAGCACGAGCTACCCTTTCTCGCTTTAATGTCGCACGCACACGTACGACATCTTTTTATATCAACCAGAATACAATGTAGTATTGAAATTCATAATATCATTGGAAATTGGTACACAGGTTAGCTTTTACGATTTCCACACGTGACTGGGAAGAAACGTCTTTATTTGGTTTTTCCGATACGTTTAATAGCCTTTTTGTTTCGTTGCCAATGTGCGGTTCCAGTGCGGAGAGAAAACACAGTAATTGTCTCAGGTTAGGTTAAGGTTTAAAGAATACTTTTGGGTCTATTACATATGTCTTTTAATAGGCTTGCGCGAGGATATGGATCCA
Organism: Pammene aurita; assembly: GCA_947086415.1. NCBI lineage: Eukaryota > Metazoa > Arthropoda > Insecta > Lepidoptera > Tortricidae > Pammene > Pammene aurita. Next base: position 41,527,590 of record OX352294.1, read on the forward strand.
ACAGGCAGATACCCTTTGGAGGATTTTGCTATTTAATACACTTGCTAGAACCCATTGACGGATACATCAATAAATATAAGTGAACCGGTCCCAGTAGGTAAGTATGTAAAATGAAAAGAGAATTGTGGGCAAAGGTAACGAAGTTAGGCTGGGTCAATGATTGGGCTATTGTAGTTTTGGTCACCTACCATAACTGCTTATGAAAGAGGTTAAATTGTGATTTGGAAAACAATGCCACTAAAACGTTGGACCTATTGTTTAAACGTTAAGCAGTTTTATTGATATTTATTTGACACAACATGAAATTAATTGATAACAAGAAAAAAAACCGAACAAGCGAAAAATCACTTCTGACACATCCGGAGTTCAATATCAAAATAAAATCAAACGAATAATAAATTATATTCTTCGAATAGTTCTCCTATATAGTTACGATATATCGTTTCATTATTTTAATTAAATCCACGTTAAGGTTTATTTGATTTATAACCTACATTGAAATCTTTCAATGTAATTATAGTTTGCGTTACATCGTAAATACAAATTTATGTGGTTAGTTAGTTACAAAATGTAATTAAGTGGCTTATACAGCTACATGATAATTACTACGAAGCTCGAAGCGTATTATGAAAAGTGAAATATGATAACAATTTGATTCTATTATCAGTCAGACTTAGACTGATGCAACGGGACCTTAGTTTTAAACTGCTGTTTTTAAATGCTGAAATCCCATTAAAAATTACTAACTCTCTGAAACGAGTTTGGAAGCTGTGTGTATTTAAACACATAAATAAAACCGGCCAAGAGCGTGTCGGGCCACGCTCACTGTAGGGTTCCGTAGTTTTCCGTCCGTCACAGTAAGTGTCCCCACTTAAGAGTTAATAACACCGCCATGTAGGATATGATATGAGAGTTCCATGTACAGCGACATCTATCGGCAAATTGAGTAAACTATTGCGCGCGAGCATAAAGTATGGAAGATGATTTTTATGGGATAATTCTTTATTGCGTGAACCGATTTTCACCGTTTTTACTTTATTTGAAAGCACGTCATTTCATTGTAATTTTGTAGAAATTACAGGTACAATAAACACCTGCTTATACGGTTAAATTACAAACTTAGTTCAGAAATTATTTTGTATTTTTTTTTTCAAAAACTATTCATCCTATCAAGTTCAAAATAATTTTCCAAGAAAGTTTTTATAAAGTTCTACTTTTGAGATTTTTTTCATATTTTTAAAACTTATGGTTCAAAAGTTAGAGGGGGGGGGACGCATATTTTTTTACTTCTGGAGCGATTATTTCCGAAAATATTTACATTATCGAAAAATGATTTTAGGAAACCCCAATTCATTTTTAAATACCTATCCAATAATATATCACACGTTAGGGTTGAAATGAAAAAAAAAATCACTCCCCACTTTACGTATAGGGGAGGTACCCTAATAAAAAAAAAAATCACTTTTTATTTTACCACTTTGTCGGCGTGATTGATATACATATTAATACCAAATTTCAGCTTTCTAGTGCTAACGGTCACTGAGATTATCCGCGGACGGACGGACGGACGGACGGGCAGACATGGCGAAACTATAAGGGTTCCTAGTTGACTACGGAACCCTAAAAATGTATAAATTACTTTCAACTAATTGACCATCAATCTATCTATATATATAAAAGAAGAAACTGACTGACTGACTGACTGACATATCAACGCACAGCCCAAACCGCTGGGTCTAGAGATTTCAAATTTGGCACATAGGTTCCTTATAAGGTCTAGGGGAGCACTAAGAAAGGATTTATCAAAATTCACCCCCTAAGGGGGTAAATAGGGGGTCCAAAATTTGTATGGCGAAATAAGATTTGTTAGACTATTTTATTCGAAACTTCACAGGAGTATTCCTAACGATAAATGAGTAAACACGTGTTTCAGGTTTTTTGAAAATTCAACCCCTAAAAGGGGCAAATGTGGTCACAAAGTCTGAAAATCAACATGGGTATCGTATCCTTTTTGAGTACTTATAGTACGCGGGCGAAGCCGCGGGAAAAGGCTAGTCATATGATTACAATATATGATTACAATTTACGTTCAATGTCACTTTTAATCAACATCATTATTTAAAAAGAAAATTATACTTAGTTTACAAATAGTGACCATGATATTCAATAAGGTTGCATAGCAGAGGTCTTACTAACCGATTTACATGTACTTGTATTCATACAAACAACATTATTTTTACCAAAGGAGATCATTAATTATTGTGTCACTTTGTTTCGAAATATTGCTCATTTTTTTTTATTCGCTTATTACACATGTTTTTAACCTCATTTAGTAAAATTATGTTTTGTTCTAACAAACACAACTGTCAAAGTGACAGGTAAAAACAAACGATTATTTATTTAAATGAGGTTTGAAACACGTTTATAAATAAGCGGGTTAGCCTGCATGTACAGTCATCGGCAATAGTATCTTCCCACATGAAGGCGGCAAAAATATGTGACACACTTATGGCCCTACAAATAAGTGCGTGTCACATATTTTTGCGGCCTTCATGTAGGAAGATACTATTGCCGATGACTGTACCTAGCTGACTGTATATTAAATATCTGTACAATAGGTTGCCAAAAAGCTTAAAGAAGACCCAGTGTGTTGACGACGAGGAATCCTTTTGTTCCATTAGCCGTCAACACAGTGAATCCTCCTTTTTTGTAAAGTATCGGCAACGCGCATGTGATACCTCTGGAGTTGCAGGCGTCCATAGGCTACGGTAGCTGCTTACCATCAGGCGGGCCGTATGCTTATTTGCCACCGTTGGTATAAAAAAAACATCATCATCATCATCATATCAGCCGAAAGACGTCCACTGCTGGACATAAGCCTCCCCCAAATAGTGCCACAATGACCGGTCCTGCGCCACCCGCATCCAGCGGACTCCCGCGACCTTCACCAGGTCATCAGTCCACCTTGCGGGGGGTTGGTGTGGTTCCCAAAATATTAGTGTCCATAGTACTGGGTCTAAGTTTTTTAAGGCCCAGCGGAGCAACAGAACGAAAAGGCTCTCTGACTCCACTCAGAAACTCATCGAGGAAAGGAGAGAAATGGTTCTGCAATCCTCAGCAGATGCGTCATTATACCGGCAGCTCAATAAACGGATCTCTAAGTCCCTTACCCGTGATTTGCGCTGATTCAAATCGTATTGAAGAGGCCATTGAGCAGAATAAGGGCTCTAATGTTTTCGCAAGAGATTTGTCTATTGGGCAGAGCCAGCTCGCCAAATTAAAAACTGAGGATGGTAGAATCGTTTCATCCAGAGCCGAGCTTCTGGGGGAGATAGAGGACTTTTATGGACAGCTATACACATCAACTAGCAAACCTGAGGTTGATCTGGCGGAAGACCCTAGAGCTAGACTGACCCGACATTATACCGAAGACATCCCGGACTGTTTCTGTCTGACCGGAGCTGTTTAAGAGCCATTCTAATCTCGTACAGGCTGATGTACGAGATTAGAATGGCTCTTAAACAGCTCAAAAACAATAAGGCACCTGGTGAAGACGGAATTACAGCCGAACTTCTGAAGGCGGGTGGTAAACCGGTCCTTATGGCCCTTTAGAAGTTGTTCGACTCCGTTTTACTATAAGGGAGAACGCCTAAGGCATGGAACAGAGGTGTGGTGGTATTGTTCTTCAAAAAGGGTGATAACGCGTTACTGAAGAACTACCGACCCATTTCACTTCTGAGCCATGGCTATAAGCTGTTTTCAAGAGTCATTACGAACCGTCTCGCACGCAGGCTAGATGACTTCCAGCCTCCCGAACAAGCCGGTTTCCGAAGAGGCTTTAGTACCGTAGACCACATCCATACGCTCCGTCAGGTTATACAGAAGACTGAGGAGTATAACCTGCCCCTCTGCTTAGCGTTCGTGGACTACGAGAAAGCCTTCGACTCGATCGAAACCTGGGCTGTACTACAATCTCTCCAGAGGTGCCAAGTGGACTATCGCTATATCGAAGTGCTGAAGTGTTTGTACGAGAACGCCACTATGTCAGTCCGACTCCAGGACCAGTTCTCGAAGCCTATTCCGTTGCAGCGGGGAGTCAGGCAAGGAGATGTTATTTCTCCTAAACTGTTTACCGCTGCACTGGAGGATGTTTTCAAGACTCTGGACTGGAGAAGGCTAGGCATCAACATAAACGGCGAGTACATCACTCACCTTCGGTTTGCTGACGACATAGTAGTCTTGGCTGAGACCATGGAGGATTTGAGTACGATGCTCGATGACCTCAGTAAAGCCTCCGAGCGAGTTGGTCTAAAGATGAACATGGATAAGACGAAGATCATGTCAAATACCCATGTAGCACCAACTCCCGTTACAATCGGAGACTTTACACTCGAAGTTGAGGACGATTATATATACTTAGGACATACTGTCCAGTTAGGTAAATCTAACTTCGAGAAAGAGGTCAATCGACGAATCCGACTCGGTTGGGCAGCGTTCGGGAAGCTACGGCACATCTTTTTGTCCAATATTCCGCAGTGTCTCAAGACGAAAGTCTTTGACCAGTGTGTGTTGCCAGTGATGACATATGGTACTGAAACGTGGTCGCTTACAATGGGCCTCATAAGAAAGCTCAAAGTCACCCAAAGGGCAATGGAGAGGGCTATGGTTGGAGTCTCTCTGCGTGATCGCATCAGAAATGAGGCCATCCGCAGCAGAACCAAAGTAACCGATATAGCCCTCCGAATCGATAAACTAAAGTGGCAGTGGGCGGGGCACATTGCTCGTAGGACCGATGGCCGTTGGGGCGGAAAGGTTCTCGAGTGGCGACCACGAACCGGAAGGCGCAGCGTGGGTAAAAAAGACATAATTCATTAATATTAAAATAATATTCGTATCACATTTAACAATTCTGAGTGCGCTTCCGAGGAGTCCGGGAGGGTGTTCAACTTAATGGCACCAAGCCAACAAGCGCATGACAATTTGAGTATATCTTAAAGTTGTAAGGTGCCTAACGCAAATAAAGTGGTTCCTAAAATATTAGTGTCTGTAACTAAGTAGTTAAAAGCATGAATTAAAATAATAAAAACATAGTGGAATGAAATCTCGCGCCTTTTAGAACCCAGAACAAAACTGCCTCACTGAACGTTTAAATTTAAAATCTTTACTTTTTGACCGAGCGTTAGCGAAGGTCTCCATTTCAGCTTGGGCCGAAATGCTTTCGTATGACCGGATGTTCTCCTCTACAGGTCGCATTTCTTAACAGATTGCCGTATAATTTTGTGAGCAGATTCTAAGTTTTTTTTCAGACGTGGCGCTTTTAGTCCCTCATCGTCAACACACTGGGTCCTCTTTGAGCTCCTTGGTAAGCTTACTCACCAGCAGGAACACAACACTATGAGTAGGGTCTAGTGCTATTTGGCTGTAGTTTTCTGTAAGGTGGAGATGTGTTACTAAAGGAACAAGAGGGTCCCTCATCGTCAACACAGTGGGTCCTCTTTGAGCTCATTGGCAACCTTACTCACCAGCAGGAACACAACACTATGAGTAGGGTCTAGTGCTATTTGGCTGTAGTTTTCTGTAAGGTACTGCCCCAGTCGGGCTCTGCTCCAAATTTGAGCGCGATAACCTTCGCTGTGCTGTGCCCTTAAACACATGCTATTCGCAGTATCCATACCTCCCTTTTGAACGTAGTTTAAGGACATACCCGGGTGCAAAATCTTTACTTGCATTAAACCAGCGTTCATTTTCCATAAACGTTCATGCTGCAGACGTCTGAGACTGCACACTTGTTGCCGGTTCGCTTACACCGTATTTACAAAGCAATATTATAGCGACGGAACTGTTGACTCGCGGTCATACTAAACTTGCTCTTTGAAAACGCACGTCTATTTGGAGTTAAACATGTTTTTTTTGACGTGATAACGTCTTTAAAATCGTTTTAGTCGGGTGACATGTTCAGAAACTTGTGTCACACCAAAACCTCACGAGCGCGATCGCAGGTATAACGAGAGAGAGACGGACCGATCTCCCGTCTCATCTCGAGCGCTGCCAGTCATTCCGTGAAACTTGTCACGCGGAATCCTCACGAGCGGAGGCTGGCATAGCGTTCGAGTGAGTGGACCGATCTTCCGTCTCTCTCACTCTAGCGGCATACAAACGAATGGAGATTTTCTCGTGCGGTTAAGTTTTCGTTGAATGTTTAACAGTGAAACAAAATGTGAAGTGCAAGTGAAGTGTTACAACAATTGCAACAAAAAAAGGTGAATAAAATAGCCTACTTACTAACAATTAACATTCTTGAATAAACTTGTAAAAGTAATGAAAGATGGAAAAAAGACACGTGTAAACAAACGAAATTTAGAGGTTATGTTATGCTTATGATAAAAACAACCATCGACCTGACTTTTACAAGGCACATAAAAGCTGAAAACCTTCCTTTTATTTCTTACTTTTCCTATCATCGTCCTATCCTGAACAAAATTACCCAGATTGGAAACAGATAAATTTACGTGAAGATTGTAACTGATCGTATTGTATGTATGTATGTATGTATGTATGTATGCATAAATGTTTGTATAAATGTATAAAAGTATGTTTGTATGAATGTATGTATGAAGAAAAATGTATATCATAGTCGAATAAGTAAACTTGTCATTTTACACCCGAAATTTATCATCAAAAGTGTGAATAAAACGATAGATGTAATTTAAAATTTGAAAAAATTGTTATCTTCATTAATTCCTTACTTCCCAAAAACTTATATCACCAATAAGACGTTATCACGTAAACATCTCGATCGTAAACCTACTTTACAAACAACCAATTTTTTTTTACAGAAGGACTTTACTTTATAAAGTAAGATAAGTACAGTATAAATACAGTACCTACATATTTAAGAAGGTATTAATCACGATAATAAATAGAATCACATAATATATAATTTAAAAAATCATGTATTAAAATTTTGTAAGCACCTGTTAGCATCCCGATATAAGAATGTAGTACTAAAAATTTCATAAAATTATATTTTATCGGTAGGGTAAATCGCTAATAACTGGCCACCTTCAATAACTGGCCCCCTCATTTTAAACATTAACTCTATTCACCTAAAAACAGAATTCATTTTAGTATTACTTGGCCAGTTATTAAAACCTTATACTAAAAAAAACGTGTTAAAATTCTGTTTATAGGTGAACAGAGTTTAGTCTTAATTAGCAACATTTCAAAAGCAACCTTCAACAAATTGTTAAAAATATTTTAGCTTCCTTATTGCCTGCAGGGGCCGAGACTTCCTCGCACCTTTGCATATATCAAAAGACTGAAGGAAAGTTTAATTAAATAAACCCCTCAACGCTAATTAAACCATTCTTTGCATTTTTAATTCCCTCCAATAAGATCGAAGGAGCTGATGCTTCGCGGCGCCATGGACGCAGTACTAACGCAAGCCTCTGCAATTTGTAACAGACTCAACAATGCACCTTTAAGTTCTTTCACAGGGAAAATAAAAGTCTTCCCGAGTCTAAATGGAGTTGACTACAAAAGGCTCCGTAATTCAAATGAACGCAGCCGGTGCCCACCGCTCCGATTCTCTTTGAAAACTTTAATTTTTTTCAAAGTTTCTTTGGCACTTAACAAATACTCCTCAGTAAAAGAGTTCGAAGTTCGGAATTAATGATTTTTACTATTCGCTGTAGCGTAGCTTCTTGCAGGATTCCTTTTACGTTGCAGTTTCCTTCATTACCGCTGTTGCCTTTACGGATTTGCAATTAGTGTAATAGCACAGAATAAATAATATTATTTCATACAGAATGGCCACGCTACGCCCCGCCTCGAACAGGATTAATTACCTCACCCCGCGGCGGCCGATTGGTAAGGAATTAGTGGGCTAATCCCTCAGGTTAGCAGCACATCGATAAAATGCAAAATGTCGGTGTATTGTCAAACGTCATTTATATACGACAGGGGAAACCGCGCCCTAAGACGCACGCACACATTGAAGCGTGTACAAATGTGCCGTGCATACAAAGGCGCTCAATCGAGTTTTGTAGTATGACGTGTCCGCCCTGTGGCTATATTTTTTATCTGGGTATGAAACTGGCCATCGCATCAGAGCGCTCAATACAAACAGTAGCTAACATGTGTGTAACTAATGATATAATACAACGAATATAATATGACAAATACGGATTAGCATAACCAGAGACTATACATTTATATAGACAGCCACAGTTTCAGAACTTTTTGAGGATCCAAGTCTGATGCCCCAAATGAGACGAACCAAAGCTGCCGGATAATGTAGGGCAAATTACTCTCTGCCCTTTAGCTCCATCTGGTAATTATTAGCGTTACTATTATTAGGGTATTATTACGGAAACTTTGGGTTGGTCTCGTTCAGATTGGGCTTCACACTGTAGCATGACTGAACTGATTCCTAGGTTATGACAATTTGGAATTATATTTTTAGCTCAGTATTTTGTATAAACAATAGACATGGATCATACACGAGTGAGTGATTTAAATGAACTATCTTTTGTTTCAACTCAACCAATCTTCAACTCACTGAAGATTTAACTCGCACTCATCAATCTCAGTGATTAGTGTTACTTGCTCGCTCTTACTGACTCATGATTCATGAGCCGGCCGAGTTAAACGAGTGACACGATGCAACTGAGGTAAATATGCGAACAGATCCACTGAGCGAAATGAGTTATACATATCTCTGTGAGCGAAAGATATGAATCAATATTTTCAATTCAGTGAAGCGCTTTGCGCATCTCTAATAATCAATCTATATTAATATAAATATCATTGGACTTAACTTATATAATAATTTCACCGCAGGCAATATTGCAAGTAAAGTAACTTGACTGTGAAATTCACGTCTGCCAAAGGAACCTGTGAAAACAGACAGTTGTTTACGTAGCTCGGAGCTGGGAATAATTAGCAATGCTAACATGACAATTGCTTTGATACGGTATGTCATGATTAACAAAGTTGTCACTAGCTCAGTATATCTTATTTGTCGTACAGCCGACTACAAAGAGATGTATCCACATTTTACAACGCAATAAGGTGAAATCTCTTCATCTCTTTGTAGTTGACTGTACAGTGTTCATCATTATCATCTATTGTGACTATTGTCTTTGTTACTACAGAAATTATACAGATTTTTTTTGTTTGATGATTAGCCCGCCTAAGAAATATTTGAGCTCTGTAGACCACCAGACACTGTCAGTAACAATGACATTATTTCTCTACTCGTCCTTCTCATCCTTCATATACATGGAAAAGGACGGGTACAGAAATAATGACATCATTACTGAAAGTCTGGTGGCCTTTTGGCCGCTACGATAATCTATTGGCAAATGTACGTTAACTGTCGTGTTACGAGACTAGTCTTATCAAGTTATCAATCTATCTATTTTTTATAGGAATTTTATTAAAAGACTGTATAGGAACAGCTGCATATTTAAAAACAAAAACTAGTCAAAGTTGTTTATGTATTTGTAGGGCCCCGTTATTGGATCATTGCCTGGAATTAAATTTAAAAAAATCGCCGCATTAGCCTCGCATATGTGCTTATTGACTGCATTTTCGCTTACGATCAAGCGGGATGTACATTTAATGCATTACGATACACTTCCTCACCATCACTGTGCGTGGTACATATACTACATATGTATAAAATAAGACGTAAAACCTAAAAAAGTTTCTTATTGTACATTCATTTTTTTATTACGAAGTGGTTTGTACTTATTTGTGCGTTCAAGTTGCGCTTTGCTTTTTTTCTTTGAACGTAATACTCACGGTTTTATAATTGTTATTTATTTTTAAACGTTTTAACTGAATTGAAGAATATTAAAGAATCGTTCGATAATCCCTTCACTTCAACGAATTCAAACTTTAGTTTTATTCGTTTACCAGTTACCATGCTATTAATTTTGTAAGCATCACGTAAGCATTGTAATAACGGTTTCGAAACTCAGTGGCGGCATGATTGCATTTATAATAGAATTTCCTTTGCAGCAGTGGGTGGTGAATTTTAATGCCTTACTTAAGCAAGGTGCATAGGCTGGCTACATCCAAACTTCTTAAGTGTGTCGATCGCATAGCTGTACAAGCCTAGGTACTTCAAGTTCTATTAAAATAACTTGTTAAAAGGTAACGGTTTGAAGAGCCATTTTCAAGCTATATTGTTACATACCGTTTAATTAACTGACAGTATTAGTATGCCCATCAAAGGTATTATTGTAATTAACAAAAACTAAAAAGCTAAATAAAAGACTGAGTTAAGCTACGTATGTACATAAAATTAATATATTAAATACCGGTTCAAAGAAAAAAAATCATCCATATGAAGATAATATGGAGAGAAATCCGATTGTATTGCACTTAGGTGCACCTACTCAAAAATATCAGAAATAATAAAAGGTGTTAGGTGTGTCCATCAAAATTACTATTTAATGTGTGTAACCACGTCTACTTTTATATTAATTACCAAACCTTTGTTAAACTGATTGATGGAGAGCCAGCCACGTCAGATATGACACAATAATAAAAGCAACGGATCCCCTCTAGTCAGTTTGCTATATTATACTTATTTCTAGATCTGGACATCTGGCAGCTGTAAAGTGGTGGAGGTCAAAGAATGCAAACCATTCAAGAAAACAAATCCTACAGTTCTGGGTTTGATGCAATATTATGACAAATTATATAAATAATTAGATTATATAATTGCCAAAAGTTTATTTTGGGGGAAAGTAATGCCAAACGACGTTTAATGTAATTCTTAACTAAGAATTACATTAAACGTCGACAAACTTGTCGCCTACTGTTTTTGTTTCCATAATAATACGCAATGTTTTTTGTTCTAATGTTAAAACATAGGGCGTTCTTTATAACTGAGACAACTTCGGCAATTTTTACCTATTTTGGTATTACTATTTTCCAAGTCAAAAAGTTTGCTAGTCTGTCGCTCCGACCTCCACCCATTAAAAGCAGCCAGATGCCCGGATCTAGCAATAAGAGTAGTTTAGCATTCTAACCAGACGGGTTTTGTTGCTCTCATTATTGTGTCATATCTGACGTAGCCAGCTCTTAGTCCATGAGCATAGAGATAAACGATAGGCTAGCAATGTAAATTTGATAACACCACTAATTATATTTACTAGTAGTCCGCTTCGAACTGAGAACTCGCGATTTTCTTGCAAACGAGCTGACCTCAATATAACAAGACCCAATTGATGATTTTTTTCGAGCCTTCTAGCTCCATAACCACTTGATCGATCATGCTCATGAACTCTCAAATTGTATTGAGCTCTACTACAACCCCAACAAGTTTCATATAGATCAGAAAAACGTAAATAAAGTTATCGCGCGACAACTATTCAAAATCAAAAAGCCGTCGAAATGCACAGACGTAGCCAGCTGACAATTCCGTTATGTCCGGTTGTTTGTAAGAACGTCACTTCGCTTACGCTCCGCTCGTTCGATAACTAATATGTAGGTATACTGGTATACCTAATCCACAGAAGAGATAATAGTATTTCATACAGAATGGCCACGCTCCGCCCCGCCCCGATTGGAATTACCTCACTCCGCGGCGGCCGTTTGGTAGGCGGTAGGTAGGCCGTCAGCTGGTCGGCAGCGCGTCGAAAAAACAACGCAAAATGTCGCCGTACAAGGAGTACTGTCATGTTAATGGGTGTTTAGAAAGTAATTACATACAATAAGGAAAGAAGTATTTTTTCGGTCGAACTAACTACTATGCTTTATCGTAAATCGCACATGAATTCATGACGATATAATACGTGTCATTGATGAAATTGATGAAGGATTTTGGCAGTTATTTTTATCAATATTACTTATTTACCAAAAATATTATATTATAAAACAAAATGTGCGGCGTTGCCACTGTTGCCAGCTCGCGCGCGCGTCTTGGCCGCGAACCGCGACGTTGTCAGGTTATAGAATGTAGACAAGAGGGCTTACCGCGAAATTCGAAATCAAAATTTTTAATATAACCTTACTAAAATTTATCATATTTGATTTTTTTTTACGAATTACGAACAATGGCAGGTGGCTGAACAATCCGAGTTCATGATGGTAAGTAACCGTTGTCATTTTACGCCTTTAGTCGACCTACGCATTCGCATGCGAAACAGTACCGACAAGGACACAACTATCTCAACTCGCTGTAGAGTAAGTGAGACGTTACGACATCGACTGCGGACAGCGGAATCTAAAAGAATTGAATGGCAGCCCTGAGAATATACGCACACATTGAAACGTGTACAGACGTGCCGTGCACACATAGGCGCTCAAAAGAGCTTTGTAGTATGGCGTGTCCGCCCTGTGCCTAATCTAAAGTGAATATTAATATGCACACTAATCATATTGCCTAATATGCCAGCAAGTCTAGATCTCACACCATTTGAATAAAGCCTTGGGTGTCGAAATTAATCGATACGACCATTACGCGCCACGCGAATTTCGAATGCATTTTTTGCGTAAATTTAATCGTCGCCATTTTACGGCCCCAAAGCTTTACAATACTAGTCTTTATTCCCTTGTGATAAGGTCTACAATTTCAGGTGCTCATTGCGGCACCTTCCGTTGGAATGGAAAGAATGCGGCTGCGGCTCGTTTCGTGACTTTGCGTTGTGAGATTAGACTGCGTAATGCGATGCTGGCATTGTCTGGAGGCATGGTTAAAAAAACGATTAAGTGCTTTGGAATGTGTTAATAAAAATACCTTATTTGTATCTTAATTTTTGGGAACGGGTAACCTTATAAATGTAATTGAAAGCACTGAGGTTAATAAAATAATTTAATGTTACACCTTCGAGTTTGCGCGGAAATATCCACGACAATCTGTGGTTGATTTAGAACTAATGAAATGTACATGATATATCTGTTTGCGCACGGACATGACTATTTCGCTGTTTGCTTCTTTATCTTCTAACGATCGTAAAGCCGCGTTTACATCTTCTGATCATTGTCACAGTTGAACCTAATCTGTTACATTTGTATCAGGGGTTGGTGAATTTGTTGGTAATTTTTCAATAAACGTTGTTGATGATAATGAGCAAAGTTTCGCTATAGAACATGTCAAACTGTGACACGTGGATATCACATGTTCTCGAAACACTGATTTAAACTTTCACGGTTTCTACACATATCTAACATTGCCATTGAAATAAAAAAAACATTGCAATTTCAATCGGGACGATGGTTTTAGGATCTCGTCTACATGGAATCCTGTCATTAGTAAATGTAGGTGTCAACGAATACCGCCGGTGAGTGTTGTATGTCGGTCGACCGAGTGACATCCAAGTGTGCAAAACGTTCAACTTGATAATCAAGACCAAGTGCCGGTAGTTCGAAAAACTCGCGCGGCTAGAAGATGTTGATGTCAACTGGAGCCAATATTTCTTCGGGGACAATTTCTTCCTCGAAACGTCGAAGGTATTAAAAAAAACATGTCAGTTTTCGGTTGTCAAATCGGGCCCCTGTAAATAGTTGAGAATATAAAAGTATCTAGGAACTAGGTCGACAGTGTAATAAGGCAGTTTGAAATCTATCGGCTTACGTGCTCGCCAGTAAACAGTAAACTACAATGTAAGACATCCTAGTTGCGGTGGAAAACGCTATAAAATTAGCATATTGGTTCACGTAACATTTTCATTTTTCTACTAGAGCTCGTGAATTTTAAAAAACGCTGCTTTCTTTCTAACAAACATACATATCAAGTGAAAGAGACGAAGGGTGGGTTACACCACATATTACTAACGAACTGATCAACGTTAAATATGGCGACGGAGCTGTCATGCCATAGAAAAAATTCAAACTTTTTATACAAGATTTTTTTATTGATGACGCTGACGTTAACAGACCGTTTGGTGCAACGGGCCCTTATGAATATGTTTTCAATTTCACAGACAGTTAACAGCGTAAATTTTTACTTATAATGGCATTTTAAGCCTTGGTGTACCACTTAGCTGAGGAGAATAGTAAAAAAAAGTTATAACTAATGACCAAGGAATGTCTACTGCATTCATCTGATTTGTTGAATTGTTTGTTGTGTACTAAGTAGACATTGAACCTTTTACCTAGAATATAATATATCTCCTTCATCGATTTACACACTATGATACTACCAGAAAGTATAGAATATAATAGAGCAGCACAGTCTAAAAACTGTTTGAAACCCCAAATCTGAACGCGCGATCTGGACTAGAGCAACCATAAGATACAAAAATATTATGAGAGATACAAAACAAACATGCAAAAATACTACAGTCATTTTACGGGCGGCTATCGGCGGAATTGGAAATAATTAATAATAGCAAAAAGTTCGCGAGAGGACATAATATAGTGGTTACAACCGGATGAAAATAATATTTTATTTGGATTAATACTAAGTACTTGTTTCCTTATCTTTCTATATATACTATAGTAGTACTAGTAGCTTTCACTATTTTGACGCTAATACGCCACTCTGACAAGCATTGATAATGAATAGGAAAATACAGATTACTAATTTAAAATATATGTCACGTTTTCAGATTTATTATTATAATGTTAACTTTATGGCTGCAATGTAACCATTTTTCATCATTACGACTATTACTTGCAGTGCCCGGATGAATATCGAATACCCGGAATCCAAATAAAATATTATTTTCATCCGGTTGTAACCACTCTATATTATTTATTTATTTATTTATTTAATCTTTATTGCACAATACAAGATGGTACAAAAGGCGGACTTAATGCCATAAGGCATTCTCTACCAGTCAACCAATGGGCTAAACAGAAAGGTTAAGTAGGTGCAGGGTCCATTAAATATGACAGAATTAAAAGAGAAAAAAAAAAAAAAACTAACAATAGATACATATAAGCTATATTCATAAACTTACACAAATACATATAATAATAAACATACATACATATATTTTATATACCTTGTGTGAACCATTAGGAGGACGATGAAGAAAGCTTGTCAAGGAAATGCTTGCGCAACAAGCGCTTGAAAGTGAATTTAGTCTGAGCTTGCCTGAGAGAGAGCGGCAGAACATTCCAAAGTCGGATTGCCTGAATGGTGAAAGAATTAGACATAAAACCAGTACCATGTCGGGGCACATTGTCAATGAGCTTTAGAAAACGAGAAGAACGAAGATGTGTGCCGGGGCGTGGGGAAACAAATTTAAATTTCGATCGAAGATAATTTGGAGCGGACGGGTCAAACAATATGGAATACAGAGTGCAGAGAATACGAAGTGACCTACGTTCTCGGATCGGAAGCCAATTAAGTTTTCTGCGGAAATTGGAAACATGAAATACTTACGGAGACCGAACACGAAGCGTATGCAGTTATTAAGTAACCGGTCAAACTTGTTCAATGAGTCTTGGGTGAGATTGGTGTAACAGACATCAGCATAATCAAGGACAGGCAGGACAAGAGATTGGACAAGGAGAATTTTAGTGCTGACTGGGAGAAAATGTTTAAAACGATAGAGTGCTCTTAAAGTATTAGTTACTCTACGAGAAACGTCGGCCACCTGAGGTTCCCATGTAAGCCCGCTGTCAATAATTAGCCCCAGGTTCTTCACTTGCGATACTAGAGGTATCACTTCCTGTTCGTAGAGGATTGGCGCCACTTCAGCAGTGTCTATTAAAGAAAGTAGACGGGTGCTACCAAGCAAAATGGCCTGGCATTTCGTAGGGTTGACCGTGATACCAAAGCAGCGTGACCAAGTGGAAATACGGTTTAGGTCTGAGTTAATTTCAGCGATTGCCTGATCCAGATCCTTGGCACTCGCTTGGGTATAAAGCTGTAAATCATCAGCATACATATGGTAGGAGCATTTTAGTTTAGAGGTGATAAGATTAATAAAAAGGGAGAACAGAAGAGGTGAGAGAATCCCGCCCTGTGGGACCCCAGAAGTAAGATCGCACCAGTCAGAAGAAGTACGATCAGCACGAACCAACTGACGGCGGTCCTGAAGATAGGAGGCAAACCATCCAGCCGCAGATGCCGAGATATTGAAGTGTCTGAGAGTGGCAAGTAACAAGTCATGGTTAACAGCATTGAATGCATTCGAGAAATCGATGAGCACCAACACCGTCAACAACGTCGAGTCCATACCGAGCCTTACGTCGTCGACCACTTTTAGCAAAGCGGTGGACGTGCTGTGGCCACGACGGAAACCAGACTGATAAGGAGAAAGCAATTGATTGGAATAAACGTGTGAAGATAATTGTTTATGGACTATTGCTTCTAGTAGTTTTGAAAGAAAGGGGAGGATAGAAATGGGTCGAAAGTCTTTAAGTGCACTGGGATTAGAAACTTTAGGTAGTGGAATGACATAGGCATGACGCCACAATGACGGAAAAACCCCAGAAGACATTGAAAAGTTAATAACATGTGTTATAACTGGGAGAATACAATCTAAAATGTAAATAATCATCGTTCTACTTAACTCGTCATGGCCAACAGCATTAGATTTGACAGAAGTTATTGCTTTCCTTATCTCGTCATCTGTGGCTGGGGTAAGAGAAAAGGAGTTAGAGCATAAACAAGGCATGGCACAAATTTCAGCAATACTGAGAAGTTTAGTGGTGGTATCTAAAGAAGAGGGCTTAGCAAAGTGATAATTTAAGTCATTTACAGAAAAAACGGAAGATGCTGTCTTAATTGAAGACTTAACTACACCAATAGATTTGAGAAACTTCCATGTCTCAGCTGGAGAGGCCACGGCGATGCTGTCATGGAAGTATTTACGTTTGGCAGCTCTTACCATGTGGTTACACTTGTTTCTGGCAGCCTTAAAGAGGCGCCAATTCTCCTCGCAACGGTCGTGCTTAAATTTACGAAAAGCTCGATCCCGCTTTGTCATCGCCATACGGACTCCACGCGTGATCCACGGCGCCGGAGGCCGCTTCAGCCTTACTGTGCGGACAGGCGCATGCTTGTCAAAGAGCTGAAGGACCGAAGAGTTAAGGGCCGCCACTGCCTCATCCACCGTCAGAGCTTGCAATGTCGACGACCAATCAACAGCGCGCGCGTCTCTTTGTAAGGCCTGAATATCTAGCCGAACGAAACTGCGAAGTTGTATCGTAAGACGCTGCTGCTTTGGAGGGCGAAGACGATAACTTAAAAATACGAGATCATGGTGAGAAAAACCAGGAGCGGGGAGTTGGCCAACCATGTTTACGCGATCCACAGAGGAGACAACGATAAGGTCCAACCAGGAGTCGGGCGAGTCAATGTTATGATGAGTGGGCATAAGAGGAAGAACAGAGAGATCGGCCGACTCAACAACGACATTAAGTTTTTTCGTCCTGATGTTGTTCTTTAAAAGGTCAGTGTTAAAATCGCCCATGATTATTTGATGTTCGTAATCGGCGCTAAGAGGCGAGAGAACAGTTTCGAGATCCTTGAAGTAGTCAACATTAGGTGGACAATACACTACACTGAGTGCAGCCTTTGTACCTCCAATATTAACCTCAATGACTAAATACTCCATAGTTCCCGAATACGGAGATGAAGAAGAGATAATTTTAAAAGGGATATTGCCGCGGAGGTATATGGCAACACCACCGCCTCGCTTACCTATGCGGTCATTCCGCACTAATACAAAGCCGGGTAAGCTAAAAGAAGTTGAATCGAGGGTAGGTTTGAGCCAGGTTTCCGAAATGAAAATAGCGTGGACATTGCATGAAGAAAAAGAGTCAAGAAAGTCGTTGTAGTGGCTAGGGATACTTTGTGCGTTGATATGACAAGTGTTAAAGTCTTTCGTAGCAGTTTCAAAAGTGCGTCCTAGGCAACTACCGAGAGTGTCAGGCTCCGACATTGAGCTATTGAAGGAGTGAAAGGAAGCAGACAAGTCGCAAGCTGAATGAAACGATCCATCATCGGACATAACAGTTCACAAGGTACAAATATAAGATAAATATATATTATATATCTAAATAAAATATAAAAATGGCAATCGACTAAATTATTTTCAATTTAACCCACCAGTCGACCGTTTACACAAACAAAAGATAAAAAGAGAACAGTTAAAACATATTAAAAGTATAGAACCTTGTATACAAAAATTTTTTGAACAATATAAAACTATATAAAAAAAGAAATTGCTAAATTAAAGGTTGTCAGGCTAACATTACAATGAGCAATAACGAAACGCACAGCTAGTTGACATTACTAACGTCACGTCAGTGTCAATGAAGTGACAGGTGACAGATAACAAATTGCGCGCTCGCTTGTTCATCTACGTATACGTACGTCAAAAATTGTGAAAAATACTTACAGAACAATACAAGACGGTAGACTAAAAAAAAACAAATAAGTAAACTTTACACAAAAATAAAAAAGTACCGTGGATAATAAAAGAGGGCAAGTTTCTGAACGAGACAAGGAAATTGCGTAATGTCGTTTGATAATACAGCTAAGAGATGCGAGAAAACAAAATGAGAGCAGACTCAGCTCTTGCATTAGCACCCACGCTTCGCCCGTTTGTCCACCGTAGCAGCAGTAGCAGGTGCGCCGGACATCGGCGCAGGCACGGAGGCTCCGGGATGCGCAGGCGCAGGCTCGTTGGCAGCGGCGGCTGCACGGTCCAAGTTGCTGGGGTGCTTATTATGTCCTCTCGCGAACTTTAGGTATTTTAGCTCACCTAATTCCGGGCCCTGATCATGATACTAGTATTATTTATGCAATGATATCCTACAAAATATCGTTATTCGCTAACCGCTACTAATATGTACACACATATTACAAGCGTTTTTCTGGTAGGATTTTAATGAATATATCGTTTCTAAGTCTTTTAAATGTGTAAGAACAAACTACCACTTATCACTATTTGTTTCTAACGAATTTGAATATATATCGCCCGCGCCGTACATTTTGTAAATTATGTGGTTTTACATGGACACGTACTCTTGTTTTTCGCCTTCAACAGAAAGAACACTCAATTATCTTCATATTTACAAATAAAAATAAATGATATTATTGTAAACAAAAATATACAATTTTTTTATATAATTTATTTTACCCATTTAACTACTTCCGGGTAAAAAGTTTGTTGGATTTTTGCATATATTATCTATAAATATCACATAAGAATGAAACATAAAAAATCAGGCTATTATAAATTAATGTTTGACGCAACCGTATCTTTACTGCATTAAAATTGTTGAGCGCTGCAGCGCAATGTCATTTTCTCATACTATTTTTGTATCTTTGTGTTGCTCTCGTTCAGATGGCGCTTCAGACTTGGACCTCAAAAAGTTCTTAGACTGTGGCTATCTATATTATTTATAGTCTCTGATACTCATAGACACACTAGCCATAGACCTGTCATGGTAATAACAATACCAAGATCGAACGGGATGGTCTTATTACACTTTCAATAGATACGACAGAGAAGGTGCTATTATCGTTGGTCCTTGTCTTAGTCTCACCTTTTTTTATTACCCTCCTTGCCATTACGTATAGCAGTGGAGGGTCACAAACAGATATAAACGCAATTTCTTCAAGAACTTCTGTATTGACTACGAGAAAACCTGATATTTTTCTTATAAAGTTGTGTCGGCTAAGGAATACAATGGTAAATTGTTTTGTTTTGTGCTGTAGAAGTGATTTTATCGTCATCTATGTCTATCACTTACGGTAGTACGCGTATGCGGTCTCTAGTTAAATTCATGCTTTCAGTTACTACTGACGCGTAACTACGTGACTAACTGCCTGAGTTATGTGGAAAGCCTATATATATATATTTTTATTTTTATTTTTTATTTTTTTATGAAATAGGAGGCAAACGAGCAGACGAATCGCCTGATGGTAAGCAATTAACGCCGCCCATGGACGCCCGCAACACCAGAGGGGTCACAAGCGCGTTGCCGGCCTTTAAGATGGGAATACGCTCTTTTCTTGAAGGTTTGAAGGTATGTTATTTGTATGTTACTCTAAAACATACATTTTATAGCATTCGTAGGTACTCAATAAGTACTTAATTAAATGATTAATACCATTATATTCTTTAAAACTGTCCATTGCAGATTCCACTTCAATTTTAAGTTAATTCCCAAAAGTACTGCAAATGGAAGCGGACCACAATAAAACGCATTGCGGTCGATTCATTATAAACCACCGATGTTGGTAATAAGCTCATTAACGGTGAAATCTCTACTGACAAATACGTATTGGTTACAATTACACTGGATACCTACTTTTCAATGCTATTAATATTATAAATTCGAAAGTTTGTATATTCATATGATTACATGGTTGTTTCTCGTAACGTAAAAACGGCTAAATAACTTAGTAAGAAATTTTGTGCGCAGGTAGATTTAAATCTGGAAGAGACAGGACACTTTTAATCCGGGAAATAATTTCCTAAGAAAATGAAGAAAGAAATGAGGGTTTAAAGTGTCGTAAATGATTATGTTTCACTTTAAACACGTACCTACATGATATATTTACTTCACAACTGAAGAATAAATCAAATTATTTTAATAAATATTTTGATTTGTTTATTTTTAAGTAGATAAACAAAGGAAAAAGTGACCTAGGCCTCAAGTGCCCGTGGCTGGGATCGAACCAGCGTCATCTGCATTCGCGGCAGGCGCCCTAGCCACCAGGCTACCCGGGTCACAGCGGCACCGGTCGAATTTTCCCGTGTATATGCAATCATTGTAAATACTAAGGCGCATTTGGCCAATCACGTAAAAAAAAAATCAATAATCAATGTACTTCACGTTAAAAATAAATACGTACGCTCAAACTTAACTTACGTACTTACTTGATTAACAAAACTTTATGAAATAAAATTCACTCGTAAAATTTTTGATATTAAATACTTAAGAACTTTAAGTACTCTTTGTGAGTCCTAGTTTACTACTCGTAATTGTAATAAAAGATGGGTGGGGACCTGATTTATTAACGTGGATAATCTTTGCAATTGTGTTAACAACATAACGGCCTTGTTTTATAACATAACGGTGGCAAACAAGCATTCGACCCGCCTGATGGTAAGCAGCTACCGCAGCCTATGGACGCCTGCAACTCCAGAGGTGTCACATGCGCATTTCCCCTTCAGGAGGATTCACTGTGTTGACGGCTAAGGGAACAAGAGGGTCCCTCGTCGTCAATAGACTGGGTCTTCTTTAAGCTCTTTGGCAAACTTACTATCTGGTATATATACTGGTCATATACATTTTATTGCTTGCTAAATGCATTCACGTCTTTTCTGTAGACATCGCAAAGTTAAGCACATGTTTACAATCCCTATTGGAGTTACTTGAGACTTAAATAATCTACCTGTTTTAAAAGTATCTATAGAAATTTAACTGGCATTGTTTTTCCCTTAATTTATTTACAAAATAAAGCATTAAATTTAAAACATTCGAACCAACGTTGTAATTAAACATGTAAGTTTTGGAAGGTAACTTAAAAGTTTTAAGACGTAAGTATTAAAACTTTTCGTATCAACAATCTAATAGTCTATAGAAAACCGTTATTTCCCTCCCTCAGTTTTAAACTGAATATCAATTTCGCAAATAATTTGAAACAATTAGTCCCCATTGAGTCGGTTTGTCGCCCTCGATATTGTTGGCGGTCTAATTCCAAGTTTTGTCATCGACTCCAGTGAGTCAACATTTTAGACAGAGTAAATAATATCAAGCTAACTTGGCTAGAAGTTCGGCCTTGCTGCTCTAATTGTCAGTGAACGTACAAAAACAATAGTCATAATCATGGACGTATATAATATAGGGACGTAACGCCTTGAAGACAAAACTATGATTGCATCGTAAGCCATGATTCCATCGTACAATTGCCCTGCGAGTTCTATAATATAATAATGCGTTTAGGATGCTAATGGGTTTGCCGCGATACTGCAGGGCGTCGTGGATGTTTGCCGATGCCAATACAGATGACTTTTACGCTATCATCCGTAAAAGAGCGGCATCCCTGTTGTACAGGCTGCAGGGCGGTACCAACAGCATCCTAAACGCATTAATTTCTAGAATAGACTGCCCACTGATGAGGCATTGGGATAAATAGCATAAACCCAATGCCTCGTCGAAACAATAATAATAATTTTAATATTTTAATATTGTAATCGGTTTTATATTTTATTTCAATTCGTAATTATAATTTATGAATATTTTAATACTAACATAGACTTGTGTCCCATACAGAGTTTTTTTTTATGAAATAGGAGGCAAACGAGCAGACGAATCGCCTGATGGTAAGCAATTAAGCCGCCCATAGACGCCCGCAACACCAGAGGGGTTGCAAGCGCGTTGCCGGCCTTTAAGATGGGAATACGCTCTTTTCTTGAAGGTTTGAAGACATTGAAGGTCGTATCGGTCCGGAAATACCGCAGACGACAGTTCATTCCACAGTTTTGTAAAGTTATGTCCCATACGTAACAATTATGGCTTAATGTGGAAATCGGATCGGATCGAATTATTTATTTTGGGTGTTTGTACCTGAAACCTGAAATAAATAATTTCATTAAAAAAACGTTTCATAAGTCGATTTCCTCGTGGTTACGCGACACGCACACATATACAACTCATGGATGAGCGGTGATTAGTTCAGACGCCACAAGTGAGTGTCTGTGCACGAGACCTGAGCTAATCATGGAATCACAGTTTTATCTTCGCGGGATTATGTCCCTATATTTTTATAAGTCCATGGTCACAATAGATGCTAATACTGAACGCTGAACTACTAATCACTTATGTTGAGCCTACCTTCAGGTATGTCGTAATTACGAAGTCCTTGTGACGACCTTGTAATTATGATATACCTGAACAAACCAATAGGAATGTTGACACTTATTAAATTGTAACAACTTGTAGTTTAAAAAATTAAGATGGATCTATCTGAATAATATCGATGTAAGAAAAACATTGAAATTATCAAAAAAATACGAGACTTCAGAGTACAGTCAACCAATTTGATTCCTAGGTCACTCTAGAACCTTGTCACAATAGCTAGTTTGGTAGCGAATAGGTTACGTTTATACGTATCCACGGGCAACTATCATTACGACAAGATTCTAAAGTGGCCTAGGAATCAAATTGGTTGACCGTACATATATGTACAGGGTGTAATCGTTAAGTGTAGCCAGGCGATTACTCCGTAAATATAAGAGATATTAGAAAATATCTAACGGATATCGAAAGTGCGTCACCTAATGAGTAAAATTACATTAATAACTTTTTTTAAATAAAATCAGAACTATCCCAAACATTAACTTCAAACCCTCCCATACATTTAGTACCACGTTCGTTGAAAGACTAGTTTGTACGGTCTAGTCATTTCACCGTTATCAAATGATTCATGAATTGATTTATTATTTTATAAATGGTGGTTTTATTATATTATTACTAGCCTTTTCCCGCGGCTTCGCCCGCGTACTATAAGTACTCAAAAAGGATGCGATACCCATGTTGATTTTCAGACTTTGTTACCACACTTACCCCTTTTGGGGGTTGAATTTCAAAAAACCTGAAACACGTGTTTACTCATTTATCGTTAGGAATACTCCTGTGAAGTTTCGAATAAAATAGTCCAACAAATCTTGTTTCGCCATACAAACTTTGGACCCCCATTTTACCCCCTTAGGGGGTGAATTTTGAAAAATCCTTTCTTAGTGCTCCCCTAGACCTTATAAGGAACCTATGTGCCAAATTTTAAATCTCTAGACCCAGCGGTTTGGGCTGTGCGTTGATATGTCAGTCAGTCAGTCAGTCAGTCAGTCAGTCAGTCAGTCAGTCAGTTTCTTCTTTTATATATGTATATAGATAGTTTATTCGTGCAAATAATGAATCTCAAGCAGTTTTATCTCTTACGTTAATATTTTTAATATTAATACTTTTATTTCAAAAAAGTTATTAATGCAATTTTACTCATTGGGTAACGCACTTTCGATATCAGTTTGAGAATTTCTAATATCTCTTATATTTACGGAATAATCGCCTGGCTACACTTAACGATTACATCCTGTATACAAATTGAGTGTTTTTTTTTTTACTTGCAACATTATTAATAAATTTGGACCTACCTTTAATTTAATATCGATTATTATTTTTTAGTCTTAATGCTTCTTAAATATATTTTAATGTTACTCGTAACTGCAAATAACTGTAAGCTAAATTAAGAAAGTAATTGATGCTTTTCACGACACTTCGATAATTGGTATTAAGAATCCTCAATCATGTAAGCTATCTATTTATACCAACATAGGCACATAGGCTTTAACATGTATTTAGTGGGGTCATTGACCGAGAGAAAGTAGTTTTAAAGCCTACCGACAGCTGGCTTTAACTAGACAAGACCATTCCAGTTAGCTGACCAATTGTAACCTTTGTTCCAATGAGATACGATCCACAATCGGTAAGTAAAATACGCTGTTGTTATTCATCGTGGGCACAGGTAACTGACCAATTGTATGTCTTATTACTTGGAGATAAGATCTACCTATGGTCTGTGTGTTGCTTACGATGCTTAACAACAAAACCCGATTATCTTTATTATCCGACTGATGACTAAACGGTAATATTTTTTGATGCTATACGTACGATAAGTACGAAATACTGAGGAACAAGACCTAAGGTAAACGTCCTAGTGCTTGACACACTAATGCCCAATAGTTGACACCGCACTGTCTTCTTTATTGTGAATGAATTAAGTTTAAAGATGATATGTATTGGGAGAGTGACGAGTACTTGGATATCTATCTTATTTTTTTTTATGCCGATCTTGTCCTTTATATTGTTAAATAATAATGTTATTGATATCCCCATCAGAATGATTTCCTGGTTTTATGAACGAGTTTCTACGAATGCGGCAGTCGCATTCCAATTTATAAAACTGACATGCAACTGACCCTAGTCTTATCTGATGAAAAGTGCTGACAGAGCCTGCTAGTAACGGCCTAAATATTCACTCTTTTGTTAACCCTTTTCAATAGGATTAGTCTGAATTTACTTAAGAAGGTTTTAGAAACAATGATCGGGAATGCATTGATGTAGTTTAGAAGTCACTGATTTCCATTGGTTTACCCAAACAAATGCTGAAACGAGGAGTGTTTTTTCGTGGGCGTTAGTTTAAGACGCACTCAATTCGTGTAGTCAGAGTTGCATTAATGCCGCTGAACAACTTGAATTAACAAATACTGGAAATTGTTTACCCGCCCAATAACCAAAGTTGGCCAAGAACGAGAAATAATAAAACGAGTTTTCTTCTCAAAAACTCGAATACAATAATGCCAAGTCGTTTTGTAGTCTGCACGTAAAACGGAACGAATTCCCAGAGCGGTATTCAAATTTTTACATAACGATTTGTTACGGATTTATTACAGATTTGATTTTATGTATGCCACCAAAATCACACATCTAAACAAATTGTTTGAAGCATCGTATTGACGTTAAATAATGCGTTTTTTTATCTATTTGATTTGATCTTAATTAACAATATTGTTGACAGTTCCAGTCTTGTTCAATATCAAATTCAAATCAATTCATGACAGAACATATTCTTCACATAGAGTTTCCAGCCGGGCGAGAAAGACTCGCCATAATGAAATTCTTCAGACATCTGTATGAGGATTAAAATTCATGTAAAATTGTGCGTGCGGTTTCCTACGCGCCGCGATAGATATTCTAAGTATTTTCATCGTTCCCCTCGCAAGTGATAAAATTAATTTTACCCGCTATTTGAAACGAGTTAGTCGAATTATTGGGTAACAAATCAAATTATTTCAACAAATATTTTGGTTATTTTTTTATCTTGGTATCTTTATAGTCATTCCTAACAAATGACAGGTTTCTTGATTAAAAATGTGTTAGTTATAAAATTAATCTATCGTAGGACGTTGTAAACTGTGAATTCATGTGAAATTAACTTTAGGCGCTATTATTAACGGTATAAACATGTTTTTCTTGTTTCTAAGAAGTTTTAAATGACAATGAACATTAATTTACAATTAGATAATTATTCGTTAATTGTGCCAATTATTATTTTATAATTTTGTTTTACTTAATTACCTAATGATAAATAATATGCGCCCTCGCTATTTAAGAGTGGTATCCGATACTGTAATTTAATATCAGTATATGTGTGTGTGCGTGTGTGTATGTGTGTGTATGGAATCTTAGCTGTCTGTGTTGGCTCTCGAGATGGTTTTCTTCTTAGAGAGGCGCTGAATCACCAGATGCCTATTATACTTACTTCATCGGACACTTGGCGCGCCGAATGTTCGATCGAGCCGACAGTTCCCACCACCAGCAGCTCCAGTGGATAGCCCCCCTGTACGCCCGCCCACCAGACGCCCGCCGACCGCGAGCCCAACCGCGTGAGCTCGCGCAGCCAGCAACAGCAGCCCACAAAGCTGCAGATTGGCCATCAGACCCACCAAGCCATGATGGCCAACAAGCCCAACAAGATGAAGAAAATGCCACGACTTACTGGCACTCACAGACCGGGCCGCTGTTACGGCCCGCGACTGAAGCCGCCACAGAGGGTAATACCCTGAAATGGCCTCCTCACTCCCCCCCAAAGGGAGTGTAAGATGAGCAGTACTGACTATTATACTTTTGTCGAATAGCTTTAAAATTGATATTCCTTACCAAAGAATTTATACTACAACTGCAACCACGTCTTACTAATAAACCATTCCAAATGAAGCCATGGATCGCTACCGCCGTCACGATAGAGGAACCAAAAAGTATGGAGTTGTATGGTGACTTTTTAGGAGAGAAAACTGCTCGTGAATTTCTAAGGACATAATTGGTATGGTATTCTTATTATGAAAATCTAAGAAAAAAAAATACTCGCCAAATAAAAATGGTTTTGTATGGAGGGCTAGCTGGGACCACGTATCCCATACACCATACATAATAGTAGTTTTCGATACAAGTGCGAGAAGTATGTCATTTAGCACGAGTACCGAGGTTACTTGGCCCGAGCCGAGAGGCGAGGGTCAAGACTCGGGATCAGTGAAATGACACTTCTGCACGTGTGTCGAACAACGTTTTTTAATACAATTGCGAAAAAACTGTAGAATGAAATAATAGTAGGTTGTTTGACAAGGGTCTAAAGTAGGCCATAATACCACCAGGTGGTTATTTTCCCGACCGAAGGCTATATGGCTTTTAGACCAGAGTAATGCATACAATGTTTCACTTTGATTGCGAGAAAATAACATAAAAATACTTATTATTTACGCACAATAACTAAACTAAGGTGAAATTATGGTATAACTTGACGGTCTTTTAATTTTTTAACTTCTTTGACATAGATACAAAATATAAATACCGCGAATAAATGCCACAGACGACGGTATAATTAGCTCTTTAAACAGTTTAAACACACTTTAAAGCGTTTCCCAAATAATTAAATCTTTTTTAATGATTGTGAAGTAGGAACTAAAAAACACCTCATGTTTTGAGAAATAAATTGCGTTTCCTGATTGGTCGATTTTAACATTATGTATTATGATTGGTTGATATTAAATACAATGTTTTTTTAAGGACTTAAATTATTTACAAAGTATACGCACCAAAAAAGTATCTAGCGTTCCGATTAACTCCGATATGTGTTGTGATTGGTGGATTTAATATAGTGAAGTGTTCTGATTGGTCAATTTAAAATGTCTTGTTCAAGTAATACTATTGGGTCTCGCATAATACTGCTTTATGCCCAATCGCGCGTAGTTCAGGTGGGTCATTTATAAGCGGGTCTCGCATAATACTCATTTATTTAAAATTCTGATCTGCAAATCGTGCGTAAAATCAAACTTTACGCACGATTTGCAGCTACATAAAGTAAACTTTTTGAGCAATTGTATTAAAACAAAATTTTCTTTCGCGTCCAAAAATGTTTGCCCTACTTTTTCTTGGTCGCAATACGATAACAATTATGCCGTTAAATGGATTACCAGTATTTTTTTTACACCCTGTACGATGATTTAAAACGTGACGGTATCGTCCACATCTACAGTAAAGTGTAAAATCTACCATTGAAGACGTTCACCGTCACAGCGACAGTCACGGCTGACGTTTACCATCAATCACCATGTTAACGTTTGTCCAAGCCTTATTAAAATGTGAGTCACGCGTCGGCTAACTGCGCTCTGTTGTTGTATTTCAATCGCTTATCGGACACAAGTTAAAGCTCACCCGAAGGTTACGAAATAACGCTGCGAGCATTTGTTTTTCACAGCACCAATAAACGCGCATCGCGACACGAGGCATTGGATCGCGATAAAAATGCTGCTAGTGGATTCGCTAAACGCTTGCTGCTGGCAACGTTGATTGCCATTTTAATTAAGTTAATGCTAAGTTAAGTTTTCACAAATCCATGACATTTTTGGTTTTTTTTTAAGTCAAAATTGCCAGTTTTTTTTAAGTCAAAGTAGATTGCGTGACTATAAATTTAAAAATCCAGACTAAAAATCGTCTTTTAAGTATTTAGTCACTGGAATCTAATGGAAATGGAAATTTAATTATTATATATATAGTCGTTTTACATTTATGTATTTTATGTTACTCTAGTTTATATATTTTATGTGTAAGAATATGGTAATAGAATTACTTTTCGTTATTAATTTCATTAGATGCACCGCCTACAATCTTTTCTGTTTTGCCCTAAAGGTTGGCCTTATGGCATTAAGTCCGCCTTTTGTACGTTAAGTTGCCTTATGTGCAATA
Organism: Pammene aurita; assembly: GCA_947086415.1. Lineage (NCBI taxonomy): Eukaryota > Metazoa > Arthropoda > Insecta > Lepidoptera > Tortricidae > Pammene > Pammene aurita. Next base: position 41,556,324 of record OX352294.1, read on the forward strand.
AAGATTAAATAGTAAATAAATAAATGGAAGGATTCTGCAGTATAAAGAGCAGAAGTAACTTAGCGGGCGAGATGTTCAAAATTACCTTTACGCACTTATTCTCCAAACTTTTTTAAAATGATTGTGGCCTGGATTCATGTCCTTTAAGCCAAGTCTTTATTTTGGTTGAAGTGTTCAACCAAATGTGTGTATTTAGACATTATCTTAACGTTATTCGTGCTTTCATTTTGAACTCCTCACCTACTTAGCTACCTCTGTCTCTGACTGTACAATCGATGTCAAAAATATTTTTACATTTTCGCACCTTATTTCAAAGGAGTATGGTGCAAAAGAGTAAACCTATCTTTTGACACCGTACCTAGGCAATATTAAGTTCACACACGTTCTGAGTACAGTCGGTCGTGCAAATATTTACACGTTGCGATCGCTGACCGCCTGAATTATAATCAGCATTGATTGGCGAGCTTGATGGTTTAAACCCAGATGTCACGGGTTCGAACCCAAGCTTTTACTTTGGAGCTTTTCGAAACTTACGAAGTTTTCTAGTTATGTATTTTATACCACGACGGTGGCAAACAAGCATACGGCCCGCCTGATAGTAAGCAGCTACCGTAACCTATGGACGCCTGCAACTCCAAAGGAGTCACATGCGCGTTGCCGACCCTTTACAAAAAGGAGGATTCACTGTGTTGACGACTAAAGGAACAAGAAGGTCCCTCATCGTCAACACACTGGGTCCACTTTGAGCTCTTTGGCAACCTTACTCACCAGCAGGAATACAACACTATGAGTAAGGGTCTAGTGCTATTTGGCTGTGGTTTTCTGTAAGGTGGAGGTACTTCCCCAGTCGGGCTCTGCTCCAGATTTGAGCGATGACATTCGCTGAACGTGCCCTACCATACTTAGCGAGATGCCATTCGCAGTGCCCATACCTCTCTTTTTGGCGTAGTTTAAGGAAATACCCAGGTCCGGACGTAGTTTAAGGACATACCCAGGTCCAGGTCAGTTTCTTTTTGATGAAGAAAAACGTAAGGAACCCGAATTAATATCCTATAAGGCCTGGTTTCCCCTCTGGATAGGAAAATTTGGTTTCCGAAAGAATAGATGACACATGGCCGTTTATAATTTTGAAATAAGCTATAAAATTTAGCTTGAACCTCTTCTGAAGTATAATGAAACCGAGTCACTTCATGTAAAATTCATAGAACGATCATTCAATGATAAATGTTTAAAATAAACATACAAACTAAATATTACGATCACAAATGCAATTTCACTGTTCTGTAAATAGTTTGTCCTTCTAATTAGGAATTTATTCAGTAGTTAATAATGACTATGAATATCAAGTGCATTGGTTACATGTCACATTGGTTACATGGTATACATACTCGTACATTTGTTATTGAATATGATAAAGTTTGTTTAAAATATCGGTTATCTATTATACTTCAGTTATAATTTCGAAATGAATTAAGTACCCTATCTGCTAGTTGACGTTTCAGTTTGGGTGAAAATGCTTTCGTATGTATGTCCCGCTGTTCTTCTCTACGGGTCGCATTTCTCAACCAATTCTTGTCAAATTTTTGGATGATTTTTTTTAATGAAAAAAAATGTATTAGGTCAAAATAAAAGATACAATGATAATTATATATCTACAGCGCAGGCTTCGACCAGATTCTCAACACAAAAACATTTGCAAGATGCTTCGTCAAAATTTTTGGATAATACGAGTCAAGTTGTATAATATGAGGTAGGGAGCTCTACAGCTCATAAAGCATAGTATATATATATATAGGCAGCATACAGGTATGCTGTCTCCTAACTTTTGTGATTTGAACTGAACCGTGACCAAAATAAATAGCGAGTACCCGACCTCAAACAGAGAGTTCATACCGTCTGTGTCTCTGGGGACTCACTAATACAGCCCCGGACTACACCGGACACAGACAGTCAGACTCCGTACATTGGTGTATTCTGATATTACTTTTTATATTATTATTATTACGTTTTATTTTATTTCGAAGTTAAGGTGATTTGGGGTTTTGGACCCGGCTATGTCCTCAAACTACGTCCGGACACGGGTATGTCCTTAAACTACGTCCAAAAGAGAGGTATGGGTACTGTAAATGTCATCTCACTATGTGTGGTAGAGCACAGCACATCGAATGTCATCTCGCTCAAATATGGAGCAGAGCCCGACTGGGGAAGTACCTCCACGGGAAAGTAAGTCCACCTTACAGAAAACCACAGCCAAATAGCATTAGACCCTACTCATAGTGTTGTGTTCCTGCTGGTGAGTAAGGTTGCCAAAGAGCTCAAAGAGGACCCAGTGTGTTGAGGATGAGGATGCCTTGTTAATTTAGCCGCCAACACAATGAATCCTCCTTTTTGTCGGTCGGCAACACGCATGTGACATCTCTGGAGTTGTAAGCGTCTATAGGCTACAGTAGCTGCTTACTATCAGGCGGGCCGTATGTTTGTTTGCCACCGTCGTGGTACTAAAAAAAGGTATTTAAGAAACTTGTAATTTAGTCTCTTATGAATAAAATCAGTCAAAAATAAGTTTAGTTATGTTACTACCAACCTATCAACCAGCATTCAACGTTTATTTTGCAATTTTTTGGGTAAATATGAAAATTGAAAATACGAAGTTACAGTAGTAAACTTTATTTGTTCCATCATAGAACTATAAACTTAAAGAGATGTCATATACGAGTAATGTCATATATATACAAAGGAAAAGTTACCAAGACTGGAATCGAACCAGTGTCTTTTGCATTCGCGGCAGACCATAATAAATTGCGGCGGCAAATAATTTGATTTGTTCTTAAGTCATCATGGAACTAATCAATTCGTTCCATAACGCAATTGCTGCCCGCGGTGTAGTCCGCACAGCGGAAGTAGCAAAGCCAGCAAACTTCTTAAAATTATATTTACACGCTCTTTCTGTGTCAATAAAGTCATTTCAAAATCATTTTAAACGCCTCGCCTCACCCGCTACTCATGCTACTGATTTAATCTAATTGTATATTAAGCAAAAGAGTACCAACGACTGGTGGTCATGTCTTCGTAAATGTTTTACAATGCGGAGTCTATGGTACATGTTCTACGACTCGGGTGAATTTAATAAGACGAAAACGCAGGGAAATGGAGCGAAGCTTTAGGTAAATTTAGTCTCCTGCGACCCGCCATCTTGACGAATGTTGCCTAACGGTGACGTTGCAGTAAACCTGACTGTTATGTCACATAACTAAGGGTGGAATAGCGTCTATTTCCTTTGTTAAAGCGACCGAAGATATTAAATTAAGGAAGTAACGAACTGTGTGGTGTTAAGAGGAAAAACCGGCCAAGAGCATGTCGAGCCATGCTGATTGTAAGGTTGATCCCACCTGTCGCACTTAGATGATACTTTTGGGATATTTTCCTGTTTGTTGCCACTGGTAGCAGGTGCATCCTCATGTCGAGAAGTGATGATTTTTTGCGAATCCTCTAAAAACGGTTTTATTGATTAGTTTAGTTTATATTAAAAGTACTAAGCATCACTTTCACGATTGTTTTTAAATATTTTTGGGCCTAAAATTCAAAATTATATTTATTTATTTTTTATTTGGAGAGACTGTTTTATGTAATTTTTTGGAAGAGCTATCCAATGACATCCTACACAATTAAGTAAAAAAAAATACTACAGAAGATGTATTCTTATCTGTGCCCGGTTAGATGGGAATGACGGCAGGTACAGATGGGAATACATACTATATTACACAACCATAAAAATAATAATAGGTACAGAATAAGTTGGTATTATTCTTAAGCCAAGAATTTTTAGGGTAAAAGTTTTCTTGGCAATGAAAGTCGGTTGAACTCCGCACTGCACGGGAATTTGTCACGGCGATCGACCTAGTCCCCGGTTCACTTCCAACGAAAATATCCAAGTACCATTTAGCAATACTGCACCTTAATACTCCAGCATTAAAGTTCAAATGGATTAAGTAATAGTGCTTGCCTTAAGACATTTTAAGGATTTTTATTGCGTTTTAAGTTTAGAATTACGTATTCCTCGGTTGTATGGAGCCAAATTTGCAATGAGCCGCGAAGTAACGTGACACGGAGATGTTCCATGCAATTAAAATTGTACGGTTATTTTTCGCGTTTTAGTTAGAAAGTGTTAAGACACAATGGCGTCATTAATTGTTACACAAGCTTCGATGGCGGCCACATTCCGTTTCTAATCATTTGTTTTGGAATGTAGGTGGGTCATAAAAATAGTTTTAAGTCCATCTTCGCTAAGTTTGCAGACATGATAATGTTTAGGTGCAATTCGCTGTTTTTTAAATAATTTTGAGGATATTTAATTGAATAAACATATTGGATAAAAATGTCACAATAAATAAGGAGGCCTATTCGACAAATAAAATCTGTCTTTGTTTTGATTTAAATTTGATATTAAACATGATCGGTTCCGTCAAAAGTGACAATATCATTAACTAAAGATAATACTGTTAACAAATTCGTAACATATCTACTTATAAGTACTTACCTTTACATGTATGTACTTAATCAAAAGATGACTCGGTCATGTAAAAGAAAACACATTCAATTTTGTTTTCTATAGAATCACTTTTATTTTAAATTTCTCTACAATTTCAATACAAAACTTAAGACTCAAAACAAGATTTAAAAAAAGATGATTCCAAGAATAAAGAACTCTGACCAATATAGAACTCTGTATAACCTACTTGTAAGTAATAGTCGTCCTCTAACTACGACCATTATTGGAAAGCTCACAAAAAGTGGAACTCTCGGTAATTTACTTTGAAAAACTATAAAATCTCAGACTACTCGTAAGTATCCGTATCTTGGTTGTTTACTATCCGCCTCATACATTTTGTATTGTCTATTCCTCCGTTAATAATCCATCGTACATTTTATATGTCACGTCGACGGAAAGAAACGAGAAGAGCTAAAACCATTGATATAAAAGCCTCGTAAATACATCAACAGACTGTGTCGCAGAAATATAAATGAAATTAGTCTTTGGGGTCACATGCGTTTATTTTACTTCTAAATATAATGTCGACAGGTATTATTTAGCTGCAGGTCTTAATTAGAGAACATTACATTTCACATGGAAAATAATTATTAAAGAGCTTTACCACATAACAAATCGCTTCTGTAGTCTATAATATTTCCAGTCTTTCTGCCAATGATATAATTTCATAGAAACAAGATGTACCAACTTTATTGGCTGATGGACTGAGTAACGTATTTTTTATTTACATTAGTTTTGTATAGATCCATATGAAATTAACTATACCTAAGCATTTCATTTCTTTCGCTTATAATAATGAAACACACAAACGAATATTTCTTTTTTATTAAGTACCTATTAACTTTTATTTATAATGCTTCCTAAATTTAAATATTTACTTGCCTCTTACAATACATTTTGTAAAAGAATATGAGTAATATAAAATAGGTCAAATCATATATTATTTCTTTTTAAACAGTAAGTTCGGTTTAAATATCACAGTTTAAATTTAAAGTAAATGATACATAATACAACTAACATTCGTCGTTTTGAACCCCGTTTTAACTACCTTAAGGGTTGAATTTCAATTAATTACATTTGTATATTCCAATCATCGGATTGAGCAGTGCGTGGTCTGTTTGCCTCGCTGTATCGCGACTGTTCTATAATATTCATATTTAGACGTATAGAGATGTTAAATCCAATTATTAGAGAAAACGCTCATATGTACAGATAGCGTGAAATATAATTACTATTCGGCGTCACAGCCCGGCCGGCTGCGTCGCTGAGCTAATAAGGGGCAATTCCGCCGTTTTCATATTTGCACAAATTACATTAATGCTTATTGCTGCCGAGAGATGGTACGGGGAGTACAGACGGGCGTTTGTAATAGACAGCGTTTTATGCTGCCCAACCACAACGAAAATCAGTTTAAATTTGGAATTGATTGCACATAGAATACGATAAAACATTGAATTAAGGTTTTCATGGCTGTTCTAGCTGTGGTACTAACTAATTTAACGAAATGAATCTGCAAATAACACATCGCACATAATGATACAAATGATGGTAAAGTTATTGAAATAATAATGCAGATATCTTGGACTTAAAGTCAACTTATACCAAATATTTTGAAAATTTGTCGTGTATTGTTTTATTGTTTAGAACATGTGCATGTGTGTGTAGACTGCTGCGTATATCCTGGACAGCTAGAATATCTAACATCTCCATCTTAAGAGAGCTCAATATTGCCACACGACTCTCCAAAATATGCCATGAGCGTACCCTTAGGTTCTTCGGCCATATTATGCGGTCTAGAACACAGGAAGCTGAGAAACACATGGTGGGGCACGGATGAGATGGTCGAACACTGCAAAAAGGTCGGCTGGCGGCAGCCTGAACCGTATAGTCCACAAGGCCTATGACCGCACTTTATGGAAACAAGCTACATGTGGTCGCGCCTCAGCATTGATGTAACGAGAAAGAAGAGGAATCATGTGTTCACGCAGACCTACACGCCTAGAGGCAATTGAGCGTTTGAACCGTAGCGTTCCACACGCCGCATCCCCTCATCGCAAATTAACGTGTTAACGCGGCACATCTGTATAATGACGTTACTCGACTTTCCTGGCGTCTTGCGTTGATTGTCGCTTGTAATTGCCTACATTCTGTGTATCAAGCGTTACTGAGAGAAATATTTTACTAATTACCAACGGTCCTTCGTGATTTGTGTCGTGGAAACAAAAGCGACTCAGAACGGAGTTGTTATATAATTACCAAAAACAGCTTAAGGATAAATAAATAAAATAACACAACACATGTAATGTATCACCAATGTACCTAATTATAAGTATAAGAATTCGTTTTTAAGCAATGATATGTAAAATACCTGTTTTATCAATAAATTATCATATATCATATCCTATCAATATCTTAAAAGCCAGTACCTACAATTTCTAGCTCATTATTTTTTTTGGTTGACTTGTTTTCGCTGCTGTTTTATTAATAGTATTATGGCTGATATTTTTTGTTTATTCAAAGTTATAGGCTCTCTAATATGCATCAAAATAAAGCATATATTACTTTATGCATAATAAAAGCTGCAGAATTATATTTCCTGCCTGGACAATAATACTATATTAACTTCATACGGATATAAGGCCACCAGACACTAATTAGTATCAGTAATTATTTCTGTACCCGTCCCTTTCTATGTATATTAAGGATGAGAAGGACGAGTAGAGAAGTAATGTCATTATTACTGACAGTGCCTGGTGGCCTGTACTCACTTATAGTTACTCACTACGCGCGACATGTTTCGGGGAGCTTAGGTCTTCGTCCTCAAGCACTAAGAGTGCTAGGCGAACCGATTAGGGTTTGCTCCCGGTACTCGTTTTCTATACAAATCCAGTACCCGGAATTCCCGGTTCTCGCCATACAAAATCAGAACTGGGAGCACTCCCTAGAACCGATCCGCGACCCGTCGCCGCGGAGCCACGCCATCGACCAAGTATGCCGTATGAAGTTAATATAGTGTTACTATGTCTCACGAAAGTTTAAATTGGACTATAATAAACCTATTTCACAACAAAACTTTTCATCGTGACATTACACGGGGCCGTATTCTAAGTTTAAAACACGTACACGATCCAACTTCAATACAACTCCAACGCATTAACCACGCAATACAGCTTAAGCGTAAGCATCTGAATCCGAAATATCAAAATTTGCTTGAAAATTATTCCGATGCAACTCCAATACAACTTCAACATTGGCTGTATATTTGTTGTATGTTGAAGTTATGTTTGAAAAAAATGCTGTTTTGTTGTTAATGTATTGTTTATATATTTTAAAATTAGAATATAGCACACGATGTAGTATCGTGTTATCGTGTAACTGTGCCCTAGTCTGTCTTGGCCCTGAGTCCTCCTAGTAGCAATGTACGAGACGTGTTTTTTCTTGCACTTTGCATTTTATATCCTCACCCACTCTTATGAGATCATCTACACCCCTGTCTAAGAGGGTGGAACGGCGAGACATCATTTTAACTAACTTAAGAAAAAGAGAGTGTTTTTTCGAATAATGTCCTAACGACTTGATAGCTTTAAGTATATCTACAAAGTATATACGCTCGTATGTTTAACGAATATTATATTATTGTAAAGTGTCATTAAGATGATGCAATTTGACAGCGATAAGTCAAATTTTTTATTACTTTTTCTATCGAACTATTTTTGGCATAGATATATCACTAGTTTAAGTCGCGTGGGTACTATTGGCATTACTTTAAATAGATACTTTTTCAATATTCACAATATTAAAGTAAATACTAAATTCAATCGAAACTTTTCATTTGATTTCATTTGTATATTAACTTTTTTCTAAAAAGGATGTCTATTTTATAGATATCATGTCTACAAAATATGCTTCCACGCACCTGCTTCAAAAAAGCTGCTTAATTGAGAATTTACACGTCGGCGCAAATTTAACAAGATTAAAAACCGCTAAGTCTAAACTAAGCGGATTTGTAGACAGAATTTATGATTGTTTACGTTTACAGCCGGCTCGGAAAAATGGCCGACGGGTGCATTCGGAAAATAAAAATATGATAGCCATTTACTTTATATATTTTTTCCGCAAAAATAAAAAACGGTTAATTAAAAATTATTGTTCAGTTCATTGAAACTGCAAAAATGTCGTTTTTGTTTTGTTTGTAACTCAATAATATTTGCTACCGTTCCATGAAAATTCGAAATTTTTAAAACGCGCGAATAGTAGGAAAAGTTCTTTAGTGCCTTACATCCGAACATTTTGTTTATTAATTACAGACAGAATATAAATACAACACACATTTAAATTGAAAGCTTAAGTTCATACTCAAATGGGCATTATTTGTGTACGAACCTACAGGGAATAATAAATCATGCTACGACCAATTGATATTATTAATATACCTGTACCTAGGGCCGGATTCTAATTTTAAAATACATTAACAATACAATAACAACACAACCTGTCTCAAAAATAACAAACAATCAACCAATATTGAAGTTGTATTGGAGTTGCGTTGGAATATTTCTCAAGCAAATTCTGATATTTCTGATTCAGATGTTTATGCCGTATCTGTATTGCGTTGTTAATGCATTGGAGTTGTACTGAAGATGGATCGTGTTTATACGTGTTTTAAAGTTAGAATACGGCTCTTAGACAACTATCATACTCGAAGTAGCTAGTATAATTTAAGTTGCTTTCATTTTCCTCAACCTTGTTTGTATCACCGCTACAGTAAAATTCATGTTCATACCTTGAAGGAAAAATACGTTTATTTTTCTACAAAGGGGAACCCGGTTAAGACTGGCGGGATGTTATAAAATAATTTTTTTTGGTGCCGCGAGGTGGCTGTTCACGTTTAATCTTTCAAAGGTCACTGATCCGATCTCGCACATCTGTTCATTTTCATTTTTAGGGTTCCGTACCTCGTAAGGAAAAAAATGGAACCCTTATAGGATCACTTTGTTGTCCATCCGTCCGTCCGTCTGTCAAGACCCTTTTTCTCAGGAACGCGTGGAGGTATTAAGCTGAAATTTATATCAAATACTCAGGTCTACTGTCCCTTAGAGCTGTAAAAAAACCAAACTTCTAAGCCCACGCAATCTAAAGATACTGCCGTTTATGCCACAAATTTCCGCAAATTTTCGAAACTCGCAAGGGAATCAAAACCTACAGGGTACTTCCTGTGAACTCAGAATCTTGAAATTTGGTACGAAGCAACATCTTATAGCACAGATAAAGGAAAAATTGCGATAACCGTAATTTTTTTGTTATATCATATAAAAAAAATATTTTTTAATAATTTTAAACCCCTACCCCTATATAACTACAGGTATGACGGAACCCTCGGTGCGAGAGTCCGACTCGCACTTGGCCGGTTTTTTACGCTGACACGACAAATAAGTAAGATTTAAAGAACGGAGAGAATTTTCGCAAAGAAACAGCAATTTTCGTAAATATACTAGTTGTACGTGGTGAAAATACTTGGCATAATTATATTCTTGTCTGTTAAAAAGATAGAAGCCCTTTGATGCGGACTTTTTGTACGTTCTCAGATTATATTTCGAGATGGACAGGGTGGTCCATACAATTAACAAAATAATTGCACCTTTACATTATTTTATGGTTACTTACTTACTTACTGCAGTGGCGCAGCGACTCAAAGTAGATCTTGGCCTCCGACACTAAAGATCGCCAGGCTTCTCTGTTCACAGCCATCTCTGTCCAGTCAATGGCGCCTAGCGCGGTGATATTCTTCAGCACCTCGCCTTATTATGCGCTTTATTTTATAGTTACTACACATGAATCAACTAAATTACACCTGCATCATTGATACATTTCAAAAACAAAATGGTAACCGAATACAAAAAAAGATTTGTTATTTCTTTGTGTTTTTGCAATTTTTCATATTGTCGGCCTAACATTTTTGCGCTCACGCTTTTGTCCAAGTTTATTGTCCAAGAAAAGGTAAGTGTTATAAGCATAAAAAGTATATAACGTGTTCCAATATAACAAGTTGTTAACATGAAATAAGACCCAGACCTGATACGAATTTTCTTCCTAGCAGAACCACTCAATTTTATACTTTAGGCTTCTTCGTCTAATATAATACGAGTATCATCTCATTTTATTCAAAATTCCTTTTGTACGCGTCTCTCTATACCACGTCTTTATAACTGTCATCCAGATTTAATATCACATCTCCCATTTGTACGGGTTCTGCCGAGTGGCAATTTCCTTCCTTAAATTATATTTCGACGTATACGTAAACTAAATACGTATGCGACCCGAAAGACAAATTTTATTTATATTTTTCCTTGCCACAGATCCAGTGCTCTTTTACGAGGCTTTTATATTGATGGCTTTATCTTTGCGCGTTTTTCTCCACCTTCATGACATGTAAAAAGATGGAAAATCAACATAGAGGAATAGAAACAAATGAGGTCGACAGTATCCTACCAAGATGCGGATACTTTGTATGCGATTTTATAGTTTTTCAAAGTAGATTATGGAGAGTTGCTGACTGCATTCACTACTTTGTAAACTTCCCGAACGCACTTAGAAGACTACTATTTTTCACAAGTGGGTTATAGAGTTCTTTATTGATCAATGTTTAATTTATTATTGATGATTTGTATTGAAATGTAAAGAGATAAAATATGAAAGGGTTTCTGTGGAAACATTGAGTGTGCTTACTTTTACAACTAAGATTCATCGCCATTTCTATTTTCAGACAATTGTGCACTTGTAAAATAGCTCATGAAGAGATTGAAAAACCGATTGCCTCCGGCTTCCCTACGAATATCTGTAATGCACCTCCATCGGTTTTTAGAAACATACAATGTTTTCCCTAACACTTTCATACTAAAATAGACTCAAATAAAGATCGCAAGTGTAAGTCCATAAAAAACTGTGCCCGCTATGCGATTAGGAAATGCAAACGTATATAAATTACCAGTAAAATAAATAAATAATAAATAAATATTATAGGACAATCTTACACAAACCGACCTAGTCCCACAGTAAGCTCAATAAGGCTTGTGTTGTGGCTACTAGACGACGATGTATATAATAGATAAATACATAGAAAACATCCATAACTCAGGTACAAATATCCATGATAAACACACAAATAAATGCCCTTACCAGGATTCGAACCCGGGACCTCCTTCTGTAATTCTAAATATTTACCGGTTGCATGCCCTATACTAATCTCACGAATGCGTAATTACAATGTCTGATAATATCACTTTAACGTTGTACCTGTCAATAATCACCAAACATGACTCAATCAACCTTCATAAATCTGAGTGCTAGTTCCTTGACAAACTACTTCAATCTAAGCGTAAATATTAAAGTCTGCACCAAACGTGCATACGCTTCCTGACGTGAGTAATACCGCTCGATTTGTTTCGTACGTCGATCACGATCGTCGTTGATGGTCGGACATTTAACTTGGCTCGTTCGGGGCCTCCATTACGTCAAATTACTATTACGCTAACAGCTCATTTTGAACTTACAATGTTCTTTGGCTTCGTTTATTTGACGATTAAAGGCTAAAGAATTCAAGCCGGAGTAACAAAAAAAGTCTGCCGATTTTCGCGGGGGCGGGGAATGTTAAATGTATGGCTATTCGTACGTAACGTAAAAATAGCCACGCCAGATATACTTCAGTCCATACATGTGTATGACCGCCGGTCATATGTTTTCGGCAGAGGGGAACGCCTGTCAATGGCGACTCCGGTTGGTTGAATTCGCTAAGATTAAAGGTGCTGATCTTATCATATTAGTACTTTCCGGTAGCTGTGCAATAAAGGGTGAACAAAGCTGTCTAGTAACGCTGGAATTGCAGGCGTCCATAGGCTATGGTAATCGCTTCTTAGATGCTCATTTACCACTGATATGGAAAGTATAAAATAATAAATGAGGCCAGTCCACGACCCAACTCTGGAGCAGCAGTCCAACTGGTAGTATATGTAATAAAATTTGATACGAATTGAATAAATCAGACGGTATCAAAACCAAGTAAGATTCTCGCAGTTTGAATGCCGATTCTGAGAGTAAGCGTATAAATGCGTTAGTGAACTTATTTAATAATAAACTCCTTTTGATAAAAGTCTTAAACGTCAGCAAGAGCAAGGTTTCTTAACATAAAAATCTTACGAGGGTCGACCCGGCCATGTTGAGATTGCAAGCAAGATGGCCACTAAATTTCCAACTAAATTGTCGGGCATGTCAAGCGAAGGTGAACGTCGGCTACCAATGTCCCGAAGGATAGTGAACTCTCGACCATTCTTATTCAAATAAGTGCAAGCCAGCGATTTACTCCAGGGAGCCATGCTGGGCTTTAGTTCTGACAACTAGAATATATGAATATATAGTCCGATCACGGTAACTTTCCACTCACTTTATAAGTATGGATTTATTTATCGTATGGCTACATGTCACGTATAGGTATTTCTTCCCTGGGCTATTAGTAGCAGGAAAGCAGATGATAAAGAAAATCCAGTGAGTGCTGCGAGGTCCAGATGGGACAGTGCAGCTGCCAAGTTTGTTACTCTTTTAGCACCACCCAGGGATCACGTGTAGGGTTGTCTAAGGTGTTTCCTACGGACGCAGAGTAACATTGAATAAGTATGGATGAGCTAGTATGACATTTATGACGGCATTTCAACATTTTGTGACTTTAGAGTCCATTATCCTTCTAGCGTTAGTCCCGGATTTATTGCCGTGACTTATTTGGCCTAGGGTACGCCTGGGGTTGGCAACCTAATCCCAAGAATTGGCGTAGGCACTGGTTTTCACGAAAGCGACTGCCATCTGACCTAATGCAGAGTAGCAACTAGGCCTAATTGGGATTAGATCCGGTTTCCTCACGATGTGCTCCTTCACCGAAAAGCGACTGGTAAAAATCAAATGATATTTCGTACAGAAATTCTGAAAAACATGTGATTGGAGATATACATATGTAAGTAAAAATTCCCGATATATGATTTATTAACGGCCTCCTAGACTAGTCGGTAGTGACCCTGCCTATTGAAGCAGGAGGTCCCGGGTTCGAATACTGGTCAGGGCATTTATTTCTGTGTTTATCACGGATATTTGTTCCTGAGTTATGGATGGATATGTATTTAAGTAATTATCTATCTATTATATATATCGTCGTCTACTACCCATAACACAAGCCTTATTGAGCTTACTGTGTAGTGGAACTAGGTTGATTTGTGTAAGTTTATCCCATAATATTTAATGTTTCTATTATGAAATGAAATGAAATGTTTATTTGTATGACGCAGGTGGTACAAATAGGGTCTTAATTTACAGAAGAGCTCTGTGTTTTCCCTATTGGCATACAAAATTATAGAGTCTTAACTTTATTATATAATAATTATATTATTTTATATGATTTATGACTCGTATTTATAGTCAATACGCGCGGAATGTTCGTGACTAACCTCCCCAAAGTTGTAGTATCGAAAAATTCGCTATTCGTGTAGAGTTTGCACTATTTGGTGTTCTCAACACCGCTAACATGTTGCCCAGACACGGGGCGAATGCGAAATGACTGAAACATGTCTAAACTAGCCAACATGATGATAGCCCTGTCCATAACTGTTTATATTTACTTATCCTTTATCGACGCCTATTTTGTATCCAAAAATACGTTGTAAGTAATAATAATAATAATAAATATTCTTTATTGTACACCACATGAAAAAAGAAAAGTATACAGTGATACAGTGATAAAAGCTAGGTAACAACAGGCGGTCTTATCGCTAAAAAGCGATCTCTACCAGACAACCTTTGGGTAGCAGGAAACTAAGGTAAGTACGGTAGGTTTGGGTAAGTATGTCTTTTGTCTGTAAAATAAGTAGACTAACAAGAAATACATATGTAGGTATTTGCGTGTATTAATTTGCACTGTAGACTGATGTTAATGATGCATCATTAGATTTAATTGGTGTGCACATATAACTAAAATTGTTTACTTTAAATTGAAAATAGATGTCATATACTTCAGAAAAAGTGACCAAACCCTCCGGTGTCCGAGGCCAGATAGAGGTTGTTTACTTTATTTGATTTCTTTGAAGTACTATGAAAAACCGATTATTAGACGCATATCTATTCTGTATTTATGAAATGTCAAATACAAAGTATAATTGTGAAAATAAGGAATGATTAAGTCACTCTTGCCACATAAAACAAAAAAAAACTATGACGAAACGCGCACACAAACCGAAGATAAACGCATAGAGAGAAAATTAAACTATTTGTAAAAAATACATGTATAATCACAGCCACTTACTTATACTCGTACGTATTAAAATAATACATACACGGATAGCGAAGTGCGTTAACCACTACAAAATATTTAGAAATATAGGAGCTACAACGCTGTATAAAAATAAAAACAAATTGCATTATTACGCTCGCATTATATTCCTTATTACGTTATCCCCTCAGGGCCGACCGTCCCAGCACGATTCTTATTTGACCGAGCGAATCACGCAAACCACGAACAAACAGATATAGCGTAACGACGAAAATTTACATTAGGCCGGTTTAATGTCGCGAAGCAATCTCATTCTAGGGAGGAAACAGTGGTGGGGACGTCCATTCATTACGTCTTATAACTGAAATAGATGTCATAATGAACGAAAAAAGTAACCAAAGCCTCGGGTGCCCTGCTGCAGCATCTTCCGCATTCGCTGCAGGTGCTGTTTCAAATTTTCAAATTTTGGCGATTTTCAACCTACACTCTGATTTTTTGTGTGATACTCATCCCCACCTAAATCTTACGTGAGACTTTCAAAGTGCAAGTGTAGGTAAAAATAGTTCTAACCTAAAGCATGACTTGCGTTACATTAAAAACAACACAGAAAAAAATCAATGACATTTGCTCAAAAACCTTTAAGTAATACTTTTTTTTTCGACTTTCGTCTGTGATGAATCTTGAAGCAAATCAAATTATTTTTGTTGAATATTCCGACACCGGAGGGCTTGGTCACTTCTTCTGAAGTATATGACATCTTTTTTCAGTTTATAATTTCGTCTGTGATGTTTTTTAATGTGTATACATATAGAACAAAGTCGTGTTGGTTACAGCATTTATAACTGAAGAACGGCTAAACCAATTTCAGTCAGATTTTTTGGAATTATCTCCGCCCTGAACTTCCGCATAACTATTAAAATATTGGAGAAATTAAAAAAATTGTAGTTGGCATTGCGAAGTTCACCGGGTCAGCAAGTGAAAAATAAAACTTACTGCAACCCCCTCTCACCACTACGCAAGATTTTATTTCAGCCAGCCCTCGCTCCCTAAACGCCTTACTTACGTTTCGGAGGCCCCCAAACAGGGTGAACTCAGCCAAAATACTTAGGCCCGTGAGTGTGGCACATCTCAAGGGTGTGAAGTATGGGTTGAGGGTCTCGAGGGTTGGCGGTGATATATCAGATACGATGCGTCGCCGATATCCAAGACAAATGCTTTATATTATAACCTTCACTTTCCTTAAGGCGGCATACCCCTGTGGTAAAATATCGTAGTGAATTCCCACTCCATCTTGACCTACTTCCCACCTAAATCTTACGTTCCGTTACGTTACGTCATTTATATTAAAGAGTTTCAATTAAAAATTTTGGAAAACTTCCGTAACGGCTGAACCGATGTCGATTAAACATGGCTAGGATCATTTGCTAGAAAAAACGTCCTCCTCCTTCCGATTCCTTTAAAAAAAATGCCTAAATTGAAGAATTAATATCTTTTACCTGTTTCAAAAAAAATGCATTTAAATAAATCGGTTCAACCGTTTTACCACTATGGTACAGACACACAGTAGACACAAATTGCGGTCAAACTTATATTATAACACCCCTCTTTTTGCGTGGGGGGTATATATATGAATCAACAAAGGCCTTATTTTTTCTAATAATGTAAGGTACTTTTTTCTTAAAATAAAATTACGTGTTATTTATAGCATTAAAAAAGTAAAATGCAGTAAAAAAAACATTCACAACTAAATCTCACGGTACACTTGCTTGGAATCCTATGCTGTACGAGCAAGTATGATGAAAAGCGATTTGTATAAGAAATTAACAATTCTATTTTCTTCGAAA
This sequence comes from Pammene aurita, assembly GCA_947086415.1. Lineage (NCBI taxonomy): Eukaryota > Metazoa > Arthropoda > Insecta > Lepidoptera > Tortricidae > Pammene > Pammene aurita. Next base: position 41,573,020 of record OX352294.1, read on the forward strand.
TATTATTAAGGTACATACAGTATGCAATAAAAGTAGATACGCACGCGGGCGCGAGTGCGGTGTTGAAAATGATCTAAGCACGATTTCATTGTTAAGATAAAACGAGCGTGTGGAGGTAATTTTGAACACCTCACCCGCTAACATACTTCTCCTACTGACTTTACAGTCGCCATCAGATATATCGGAGCGGCCAAGGTGATCACAAATACCTGAACAACGCCTCTATTGTCAAGGCGATAAAGTGCACGTTCAGATATTTTTGAGTACCTCGGCCGCTCCGATTTATTTGATGGCGACTGTACTAGAGATGTGCCGCTTTCTCGAGAACGCTACCGTTTACTATGGGAAATATTCTGGAGTGAAAAAGTTTCCATACAATACCCGTTTTGTATTTTCGAGAATGACACAACTCTAGGCAATCTAGACTATATATGTACGTACAGTTCTAAGGGAGGTATCTATTTGTATAACATTTTAACAAAAACGAAATACATTTAAAGCTGTTTCTTCGCTTGGCGACCCAATTACTTAATTGAACTTAATTCAATATAAACAGAAGCTTCCTATGGAGGCGTATTCAGATTTCCAAATACGACATTGATGTGATATCAATTTGATTGCCAATCGTCCCATTAGCGTGAGAAACACTGAGTTTTTTATGAGATTAATATCAAATTAGGTACTATCTTTATGTCGAATGAACTCACTGCCAAATTTTTTTTAAAGAAAACGAGTCTTTAGCCAAAGCGGAAAAATTATTGTTTGTTATTTTCAAACCTCAAACTTATTTTTAGGGTTCCGTACCTCGAAGGGAAAAAACGGAACCCTTATAGGATCACTTTGTTATCCGTCTGTCTGTCTGTCTGTCAAGACCCTTTTTCTCAGGAACGCGTGGAGGTATCAAGTTGAAATTTATATCAAATACTCAGGTCTACTGTCCCTTAGAGCTGTGAAAAAATCAAACTTCTAAGCCAACGCAATCAAAAGATACACCCGTTTCTGCCGCAAATTTCCGCAAATTTTCGAAACTCGCAAAACCTACAGGGTATTTCCCGTGAACTGGTAAAAAAGCAACGTTTTATAGCGAAAATAAAGGAAAAATTAGGAAAACCGTAAATTTTTTGTTACATCATATATATATATATATATTTTTTCATAATTTTGAAGTTACGACCACTATATACCTACAGGTTTGTATGGAACCCTCCGTGCGGGAGTCCGACTTGCACTTGGCCGGTTTTTTTTATTATTTCATTATTTTTTCTTATGTATACTTAATCTGAAAAACTGTTTCTTATCTTATCTTCATGTGCATATCAAAATTCTAGCAACAATAATTATGCTACAGTAACCAATGTAACCACTTACCATTTCCGGCTGGTATAAAAATGCAATTTAATAAAATACATTTTAAATATCAGAATACGCCGCCTTAACACTCAAATTCCTCGAGGCTTATCAGTCCTCAAACGGTTTCTTTATGCAGAAGAAGCCGTTTATTCTCTAAAATAGAGGTCACAAAAGTACTGCTCACTTCGAAACGTCCTAATTTTCCTTACGGATGCCTTTAAAGTGGCGACGAAGGAAAAATCCGCCAAGTGCGAGCTTATCCCGTTGAAGGTTCCGTATCAATTTTTGTAGTGTTTTTAGATCGAGGCCGACTCACGGTTAACGGTTGTTGTTTTTTTTGTTTTTTATGCAGTATGTACACCTACGCCGATAATAATAATGTACGTATGTAGCTTATATCTATTTAGACTATTTAGAGTATGTCGAAAGTTTGTGCATCATTTATTTTCCCGTTTCGTTGCGCAATATAAATAGGTAATTTATGTGTTTTACTTTTCTGCAGATGCCACAACATATGCAGAAATATTACTTTACTTACGCCCGCCATTAATTTACATACCTCCATATTTCTATTCCTATTTCGAGTCCTAGTTAATTTTACATTATAGTTTATGCCTTAAAATTCTATACTACAGGATCAAGACATTATCCAGCAATCCAGGTGCCAAGTAACTAGGTCTCATTATACAGCTTTTTCATTTCAATTTCATTTATTTAGAGAACAACTTGGATCATTATTGTAAGTACAAATACTTAAAATAAATTGTTAGTATTTACAAATTAAACTATACTCAATATAAATAAATAAATATGGGCATTAATCTAAGAGATACATTATTAATAGATTGAAATTCATTAATCATTAACCTTTAACTAGAGTTTCTCTTCGAGAGTTCTCGAACCGAGAATTCCCGGGAAATTTTGCCTTACTCGAGACGAGAAAAAAGTGGTCGAGAAATCGAGAAATCGAGAAATTCAGTCAAAATTTTTAAAATCTTAATAACGTGCTTGATTATTAAGCTTGATTCACACAGAGCGCGGGCGCGGGCGGGCGCGTGACCAAGCGGGCCCGCGACGCTTTTGTATTCAGTAGTTTTATATGACCACCTCCACACACGCAGCGGGCGCGGGCGGTTGCTTGTTCGCAAAAAAGCGACCGCCCGCGCCCGCTGCGTGTGTGAAGGTGGTCATATAAAACTACTGAATACAAAAGCGTCGCGGGCCCGCTTGGTCACGCGCCCGCCCGCGCCCGCGCTGTGTGTGAATCAAGCTTAAATTATCGAACGAGCGAAGTGAGTTCTTACAAACAACTTCTGGCTAGTGGGACGTCTCAGCATTTCGATGGCTATTTGATTTTGAAAGTTTGTTCCGCGATAACTTTAGTAACGCTTTTCTGATCTTCATGAAACTTGGGGTTATAGCAAAGATACATATAATTTGAGAGTTCGTATATGAGCAGGATCGACCAAGGGGTCACGGAGCTAGAAGACGCGAAAAAATCATCATATGGGTCTTGTTATATTGGTCATCTCGTTTGCAAGGAATTCGCGAGTTCTGAGTTCGAGGCGGACTACTAGTTTATTAGGTTCTTATGTTTACTTATGTAACGAAAAGACTGTCCATTTATAACAAATATTGAAAAGTTGATACAAAGACTAAACTAACGTACCCGTACCTTACTGTTACTCGTAATTATTAAGCTAGTCTGATTGTTCTTTTTTATACCTAATTGAAAAACTTTCATTTTATGTTACATAATTGAAAAGTTTGTAGTACAGACAGAGACTAAAGTAAATTACTTAGTATGTAAGGTTACCTTACTAAGGTACTAAGTTTTATTGTGGTGTGGTGACATGATGACATTGTTTTTAGAAGATTCCAAAGAAAAAGACTATTTAGTCCTAAAATTGTTTGTAGAAATAATGATAAAAAGATCTCGCTAGAGTTTATTTCGCTTAATTAAAGTTTTCTATATTTAATTACTTAAGTTAAAGTCACATGAATGAGACTAAAAATAAAAGTTGTTGATTGATAAATGTTGTTGAATATTGCATAAAAAGCGTAGTTTTATTGCTAAATCACACATATTTTCAAAAATTTCCATATTTCTCGACAATCCGGGAATTCCCGGGAAATAGTGGTCGAGAATTCTCGTGCTCCGGGAAATAAAAAAGGTCGAGAAATGAGAAACCCTACCTTTAACTGACGATGTGCATGTCTCACAGACGTACTGAATTTTCTTTCGAGAATATTTTTTTAAATGTATATTGTGAAAAGCTCTCGTTTCTTGCACCTTCCTCTTTTGTTATTATCTAGCATCCCTTCGATGCCGGCCGTCAAACTTGTGAACATTATGCCCTAAACCGAGTCATTGCCGTCTCACGGACGTCACTACGGTGTTCGTGTACTAAAAATTTGTTAAACACATACAAATATTTCGGTCGAATGTTTCTGTTAAAACGCATCCCGCAGTGTCATTATTTTTGTCATCATCCTCTAAATGAACTGATCTAGCATCCCTGAGATGCTGGGAGTGAAACTAACGCACATACATTCGTAAGAGTCATCGACGTCTTACAGACGCCGCCACGGTGTTACCGTATTTCACGTCTCTTGGTGACGAGCTAAAGAGTAGAAAATTCTTTCCAATAACAGTCTTAACGGCTTTTGTTTTACTAATTAGCTTCACAGCTCGTGTCCACGTGCCGACTCTGTAACTTTGGGCCCTTAACCTCCCAATATCACTTATCCTCTCAGTAGTGCACAAAAGTCACTGGAACATTATACCCAATTTTTTTTGGTGTTTTTTCTTATGTGTCGAATGGACTCTAAAATTTGTATGTTTTTTTTATGAATATCTATTATTCAAATACATAAAATGATTAATTATTTGATATAAAACTTGTGTATCTGAAGAATGCAAATGAAATTTTTCATGATATATTTTACTTTTGACGTCTGTTAGACACCACCTCAGCGTGAGTGTTACTCTGAACCCACGTCGTTAGTTAAAGGGTAATGATCGAATGAGCGAACAGACTCAGGACCAGTAGCACAAACACTTGAGAGACTGATCAACGTTAAATATGGCGGTGCAACTGTTATCCCATAGAGAACTATCACTAACCAACTTTTTTTTTTTTTTTTTAATCTAAAAACACGTTTACATGACATTACAGTTTAACTAATGCGCCATGAAACTACAATACAATTACAATAACATTTAAAAATAACATTAAACAACAAAATAATAACAGATTACATAACAGTTGAATATCTTTTATCCATCCCCTCACAGAATTTCTAACATTCACTATAAACAGTCGTCCATCGCCACGCAAACAGATCACACTCCGGTACTGATGCCAAGAACGCATTTAGTTGTGTAAGAGCACGAGGGAGTGGCGAGTTCTTGCGCGCCTGAGTGCGCGCCTCTGGTACCATTAAGAGGTCGCGTTGCCGGGGCCTTTTTTTATATAGGAACCTCAGAAAGGCTTTTTGGACCTTCTCCAGCAGCAAGGTGTACGTTGATTCGTGTGGGAGCCACACAATCGACGAAGCCTCCAGCTTGCTTCTAACCAAGGCGTTGTAAACCAACTTAATGGTTAATGGGTCCATGAAATCACGCATGTTGCGAGTTACAAAGCCTAGTCTTCGATAGCAGTCAGCAGCAAGAGATAATACGTGCTCGTTGAATGTTAGACGCGTGTCGAGGACCACCCCAAGATCTTTAACTGAGAAGACACGCAATATGGTTTCGGATCCCAGCACGTATTGCGCCAATACTGGATCACGCGAACGTTTTCATACAAGCACATTTTAACGATACCAATAAAGAAATATTATGGGACAATCTTACACAAATCAATCTAGTCCCACAGTAAGCTCAATAAGGCTTGTGTTTTGGGTACTAGGCGACGATACATATAATATATATATTTAGATAAATACATAGAAAACATCCATAAGTCAGGAACGAATTTTCGTGATGAACACACAAATAAATGCCCTGACCAGGATTCGAACCCGGGATCTCCTGCTTCATAGGCAGGGTCACTACCGACTAGGCTAGGAGGCCATTAAACCAATGACTTTAACAGACATTTTGGTAAAACCGACCCCTAGTATAGTCTCGTGGGCCCACGGAACCCTAAAAGCGCTACAGGGTGGATTCGGCGAAGTCACGTACTTTGTTATAATAATTTAAATGGAAACGTGTTTAGGTTTGCCGGCGTCCGCTTGTCGCCCTTAATTATTACTTTGACATTTGCAGCGGCAGAGAAATTGCTGTTATGAATGTGCTGTGCTTTTTAAAAAATACGTGATTGTCGAATAATGTCTTTATTTAAAACATTAATGTTAGTAACCTAGAAAATAATTAAATCGAAATTCAATACCTCGGGTTATAACAATCATACACACATACATATGTATAAGTACCTGCTTATTCGTATCTGCTTTTCTTTCACTGCGAAAACAGTTTTTTTTTAAATAAAGCTATATTTGGGCATTTTTATTTTAACTTGTAGTTTAAAACACGACTTAAGTCGTGTTTCAGTAACGTTTAACAGTCACATCCCTGACAAAATGTACGGGATTTGACATTGACCGTCAGTTTTGTGACGATTGCTAACTGGCCGTTAATGGTAAATTGAAATTATCAAACAAATAATAATTTAAAATCGTTATGTGAAAATGCCCATCTTTATCATTTTTTTATTCAAACTAGTACTTGCCTCATTCTTGTTACCCCATATATCTAAATATATAAAAGAAGAAACTGACTGACTGACTGACTGACTGACTGACTGACTGACATATCAACGCACAGCCCAAACCGCTGGTTCTAGAGATTCCAAATTTGGCACGTAGGTTCCTTATAAGGTCTAGGGGTGCACTAAGAAAGGATTTTTCAAAATTCACCCCCTAAGGGGGTAAAATGGGGGACCAAAATTTGTATGGCGAATCAAGATTTGTTAGATTATTTTACTCGAAACTTCACAGGAGTATTCATAACGATAAATGAGTAAACACGTGTTTCAGATTTTTTGAAAATTCAACCCCTAAAAGGGGCAAATGTGGTCACAAAGTCTGAAAATCAACATGGGTATCGTATCCTTTTTGAGTACTTATAGTACGCGGGCGAAGCCGCGGGAAAAGGCTAGTATATGTATATAGAACCTTAATAATCTATTGTATAGATACTTGTTTTACAATCATCAGTCTTTTTGTATAAGTATACATAAAGATAAAACATTCCACATTTCCTCCCACGAACGCTGCGACTGGAATGAACTCCCTGCCGAGGTTTTCCCAGCGGGCTACAGTATGAGGTTCTTCAAAAAAAAACCGGCCAAGAGCGTGTCGGGCCACGCTCAGTGTAGGGTTCCGTAGTTTTCCGTCCGTCACAGTAAGTGTCCCCACTTAAGAGTTAATAACACCGCCATGTAGGATATGATATGAGAGTTCCACGTACAGCGACATCTATCGGCAAATTAAGTAAACTATTGCGCGCGAGCTTAAAGTATGAAAGATGATTTTTATGGAATAATTCTTTATTGCGTGAACCGATTTTCACCGTTTTTACTTTATTTGAAAGCACGTCATTTCATTGTAATTTTGTAGAAATTACAGGTACAATAAACACCTGCTTATACGGTTAAATTACAAACTTACTTCAGAAATTATTTTGTAATTTTTTTTCAAAAACTATTCATCCTATCAAGTTCAAAATAATTTTCCTAGAAAGTTTTTATAAAGTTCTACTTTTGAGATTTTTTTCATATTTTTAAAACTTATGGTTCAAAAGTTAGAGGGGGGGGGGACGCATATTTTTTTACTTCTGGAGCGATTATTTCCGAAAATATTTACATTATCGAAAAATGATTTTAGTAAACCCCTATTCATTTTTAAATACCTATCCAACAATATATCACACGTTAGGGTTGAAATTAAAAAAAAATCACTCCTTACTTTACGTATAGGGGAGGTACCCTAATAAAAAAAAAAATCCACTTTTTATTTTACCACTTTGTCGGCGTGATTGATATACATATTAGTACCAAATTTCAGCTTTCTAGTGCTAACGGTCACTGAGATTATCCGCGGACGGACGGACGGACGGACGGGCAGACATGGCGAAACTATAAGGGTTCCTAGTTGACTACGGAACCCTAAAAAGGAGTGTATAGGTTCTTAAAGGGTAGGCAACGCGCATGTAAATCCTCTGGGGTTGCAGGCGTCCATAGGCTACGGTAACTGCTTACCATCAGGCGGGCCGTATGCTTGTTTGCCACCGTCGTGGTATAAAAAAAAAAATATTCTTTTTAATAACACCGTCTTCGTTCTAATTCCTTTTGTTCTCTTTCTCATGAATTCACGAAAATCTCACGCACCGCGATTAAACATAATGATATCAAAATTAGACTAACATTGACCTTTGTGTTTAAAAATCCGGTTAAGACGCACTGATATTTACTTTTAATGTTTATGTACCGTCAGGGCCAAAAGTAGCTAAGCGAACAAGGTGTCCAAAATGATCTGAACATGTTTTTATTGAAATAATATAATTTGAAACCCTGCCCGGTAAGCTACTTCGGTTGTTAACTGTATTGCGTAATCAGGCTAATGATATTATCGAACGAGCGGAGCGTAAGCGAAGTGAACTTCTTACAGGCAACTTCGGACACAACGGAACTGTCACCTGGCTACCTAGACGTCTGTTGGAATTTAAATAGTTGTTCCGCGATAACTTTATTATCGCTTTTTATGATCTTTATGAAATTTATTGAGATTGTAGCAGGGATAAGTACAATTTGAGAGTTCATTTATAAGCAGGATCGTCCAAGGGGTTATGGAGCTAGAAGGCGCGGAACGATCTTCATAAGGGTCTTGTTATATTGGTCAACTCGTTTGCAAGTAAATCGTGAGTTCTCAGTTCAAGGCGAACTACTAGCAAAATTAATTAGGTACCGATTAGGTATAAGTATGAGGTAGATATCGCTCCTCAACCTTCTATTATTACTGACTTAAGTAAACCAAGTATTTAGAACAGCTACGTTGAATTTAAAGTTAATTAATATCAAGCCAACTAGTATTAAACGCTGCTGGAACAAACACATAATTTGCATAGAATAATCGCGCACGGTGTAGATCTACAAAGCTTAATGAAATCATAATATGTATAGTGAAACCTTGATAAAACCGTGGTACACTTAGTGATAAGAGAGAAACGCAAGGCCTTTGTATTTAATATCGATTAGCAACAATTGTCATTGATTGATTGATTTATTGATTGTCTTATACCTATCTTGACCCTACATTTCATTTCAGGACTATTTTTTCCTAACTTGAAATTGTTTGATCACTATTTGAGTCATAATCACTTCTTTTTTCACCAACTTGTATTCATATAAAATTTACTCACCTTTAGATCATAATATCTAACTACTGTTATTCAAAACATAACTCAAAACATGACAATTTACTTAATATCTATCTCCACTGCCCCGATAAGATTCCCTCAATTTACAGCAATAAACCAGACTTGTCACCTACGTAACGGAATTAAGGCCTATTTTTATGACGCTATAATTAATTTAAATGCAAGAGAGTCTTATTTTAATGAATTTATTATTTCGTAACATGGAACGCCTCGGTACATATTTTTATGAAATTTTATCCGTTAAGTATTTTTATGATTTTGTTGACACCTATATTTCATTTTAATGATCACTGTACGTCTTTGAGCTGGGTTTTGATTTATTTATTATTTTAGGAAAGAGTTAAAACTAGCATCATGGATTGTACTAATTTGATTTAACACTAACATTTAGTCAATGTGTAAATTAAAGGCATTTTAGTGTCTAACAAACACAAAAGGTAAAAATGACAGTTTTAGTTTTGTCAGAAGTTTACGAATAACATAATTGGCTTACCTATATTTATATATTATTTAAAAAATTTTTTTATTACAAATGTTAATCCGATTTGAGTATTTACCTAACAATAGAAAACTAATGAACAAAATAGGCGTTGATAAATCGCTTCATTAGCATATTCATTATTATGAAAAGCTGCTTCCAAATGAACAGCCATTCTCTGTCAAATGGAATGCGATAAAAATTCAAATTCCGATAAAAGACGTTAGAGAAATCGAATGGAATTCATTTAGCCGATTGTAGTTGACCGTATGACCTTGGCATATGGCAGGTGTTCTTACTTGACTTTTTATAGCGCGTGTTTTCACCATAAATATGTAGATGGCGGGCTTAGCAAACGTTAGGGATGGGAAAAATAATCGATAATAAAAAACCGTCTTAATTATTTTGTGTTCATAGCTTACCAATATGATGTTAACAATTAAATAGATTATAGAAATATAGTTTTACTGTCGGCAGTAAAAGTTTCTATAATCTATTTTTTTTATTCGAATCGGTAAGCTATAAACACAAAATAATTTAGACGGTTTTTTATCATCGATTATTACTAATAAGATCGTAAAGTCATATAGGGTAATTGTGTAGTTTTCGTCCACATATATATGTTAGTTTTCCGTCCATACCTATTTATTAAGGTTTGAGGTTTAAAATAAAATTTAAAAAAATACTGAAGAAAGAACTATTACTCAATAAAAAATTTGTAGACCTTAAAAAGTTTTCCCCATATATTTGTCATCTACTGGTAGAGAGGTAAACTGGAAGGGGATCTCTTCCAGTTTACCTCTACCAGTAGATGACAAATATATGGGGAAAACTTTTTAAAGGGATACGTTCGCCTTTGTACTTACGTTTTCCTATTATTATATTGTCTTTGACTTGTTTTTGTACAATAAAGAGTTTTTACATTACATTTGTAGCAATTTTAATCAGGTGGACGGTAAACTGGACCTGGACGGAAAACTAGCATACTCGTAGTCACCCTGTTATGGTATCGAAAAGTTGATAAAAATTGATTAAATAAGTCTATTACTGATTATACCTTCTAAAAATTTATTATCCTTTATTTCATCATCGTTTTAGCTCTTTTCCCGGCTTTATAGAGCTTGGGGTCTGGTTGGCAATCTAATTGCAAGAATGCCAACGCACTAGTTTTAAGCACAATTTCTATGAATTATATTTTACAATTTATTTAAAAACCATTTAATAAAAAACAGTTTTTAGCGATAGAAGTCCTATCTCTAGTAAACGCATCTTAAGTATCTGCATTGCGCATTTTTGACGCAAAAGCTGAGCAAAAAAACGTATATACGTTCGTTAAGCAACGCTCTGCGGAGCACATTAATTCATACACATATTAATCAGGTTATTTTCTTGCGATAATGTAAGTAATCTCACAGTCCCTTTATTTATAGTTGGGCATTTTTATTTTAGCTTGTACTTTAAATTACGACTTAAGTCGTGTTTCAGTACCGCCTAACCGTCATATTTCTGAGAAAATGTACGGGATTTGACATTGACCGTCAGTTTTGTGACGATTGCTAACCGGCCGTTAATGGTACACAGTTAAGTGAAAATGTCCAGTTATATAATAATATATGGGAGGTGCAGTAGCCTCTACAAACGCGTTAACTTGACGTTACAATGATATATTACTGTCAATATTTCCATAGAAATGCCGCGCTAACTTTCAATCAATCTGCATATAGGTGCGACATCTATGATCCGTGATTTTCACCTCTCCGGGGTCGCGGGCAACATCCGCGTACCGTAGCCGGCGGCTGCAGTGGTCACTTTCTAACATGTTGCGTGGTTAAACTAGATGTTTACGAGCAAATCACACTTGAGCGGAATTCTCACATCATAGACAAAAAATCGGCCAAGTGCGTGTCGGACCACGCATAATGGAGGGTTCCGTACCTTCAATGAGAACCAAACTAATACCAAAAGGTCGTATCTGATGCTTATGGAGAAGTTTTTTGGAGATAACTCAAAAATGGCTAAACTGATAATGTTCAAAACAATTTTTGTAGGAAGTATGGGATAAGGCGCATCTTTTTATTGAAAAATCATCATGAAAAGAGGCGTTGTTCACATATTTGTGATCACCTTGGCCGCTCCGATATATCTGATGGCGACCGTACAATAAAACTGGATTTTAGAGTTACAACATAGTTTAGGTCGTCTTCAAACTTGTGAAAGTTATTAAGAGTTTTAAGGCTACTTACTTTAGCGAGATGTGCTTTAACTTTAATGCGTTATGAATATGATGAAGTTAACTTTTAAAATACTCAATGTAAATCTAGTTGTAAATACTATTTTGTAAATTTATAATTCAAAACCCTTTGAAAGGTAGACTTTAGGATTTTTTACTATACTGAATAAGTTACGCTTATTGGAGGCTTAATTTATCTTCCTCTCGTCTAAAATTTTCGGCAAGAAAATTCTATTTACAAAGTCATACGGTACGGTAAATATTTATAGTGTACAACATTATTTATAAGATTTTTTTTATAATTGAAAGAGAAATTAAAAAATTCTTCGAGCAAGATTCGAACTTACGACCTTTCGCTTTGAAATTTCTCTTGCAGACGTTTCGGCTTAGTTCAACATTAAATCATTTATAAGAGACCACAGATCTAAAATGAACATATTTAATTTTATTGCTACTTATTTATTTGTATCTAAAAGTGCAATTTTCCATATAATTAAATGTTATTTTAATCCGCTTAAAACTTTTTTGTGTCTTTAAATCCTTCAGTATCGTATCGACCCAGCTGTAAACACCGCCGTCTAATAAACATCTCACGTATGAGTATGGAACCATAAGCGAAACGGAAATAATTAGAAATATCGTATGAAGTGCACAATAACTTAAAATGGAAGTTTACATGAAAGTTATCTAAAAACTAAACCCACCTTATAAATCCCGTCCACGAGTTTCGTAAGTTCTTCGGTCTCCATGGCGTTCGATTTTCAAAACCAATCAGTCAGTTATCCACGAAACATTACAATTACACAAATATCGACTTTAACACTGCTAGCACTGAATTCACATTTCACTGTCCGGTAACGCGGATTGTATCACTCAAAACACTTTCGACAACATCTGAAACAAACAAACAAGTTTTTAAAATAAAATCTTCACTAAAATCCGTTAAACATTTCTGAAAGTTGAGCCTCTTTTTTTTCAAAGGTAAAGGTAAACTATAATATAAATGGATAGTATTATTATTGACCTGAGCTCGAAATAAATGCCAGTTATATAATTTCCGTGAGGCGTGCGCTCGGTGAGCGGAGCGCAAGCAGACTCGCCTCTCAAGTATCTCGAACGGTTAGAAAACACAAAGTCATCGGACCGGTGTTCTGTGGACCTGTTGATGTCTAAACCACTGGCTTTTAGTTTACATAATCAAATACCGAGTTGTCATTTGCAAATGGTCGGTCATCGATTTATAAAAAAGGTTAAAGTTCCCTTTTGGGTATTTACTCACGGATATCTTCGATATTAAAATCAATTTGATGTTATCAATACAGATAAAGTATTGTAAATTAATACGTCTGACATATTGAGTAAGCTTTCGTGGAAACGCCCGCAGGCTTTTATAATGAAAAGCATTGTATTACGAAAGCTTATTTGCGCTACGCAATGGCAAACAATTTTAAATATACATGCAATTTGCGTGGCAGGTGTTACCAACGCCCCTGTGCTAGGAGCCGAATAGGCGGAACAATAAGTGACTTTCGTTTTCATGGCCGCAGCGCCCACACCGGATTGCTGTCCGGTTCTCGAATATCTTAACTTCCAATTTTAAATAACAAACGACGCCGAAAACTTTCGCTTTCCGATTTAGACTCAAAATTGACACGGAAATGGACTAGGCCATAAATTAGCTGCGTGCAGTTTTGGATAATTACACAAGAGCTTTATGCACTAGGCCGGCTAATCGTATGCGGCTTGTTAGTTAAGTTCGCTATACCAGTTTTGCCTGGTTCCTAAAGCAAAACTTCCCGGCCGCGAAATCTCAATTGTTGGCCGCTAAACTGAAACTATCGCAAAGTTTTTCGCGCGTCACATACCGAGGAAAAATATAAAACACAATTTTCTGAGAGGATCCGTAACTTCATTCTGAACAAGGGAGATTCTCCCTCCCTTGCATATGCAGCCGGCCGGGAAAAGCTGAGCTTTATTCTTTTTCCTGGCTCCCCGAGGCACGGAAACAAGTGTGCGACGGCTGCTTATTTCAGTCCCAACTTGTTTAGCTTGGATTGGACTAGTTCGATGCGGATTTGGGAGTTGAAAGCCTCGTAAATAACCACAATTGAGAGTCTCCGATGAAAATCAGGGATCGCTAACGTGGAAGCTGGTATACATTTCAGGTCTGAGCTTTAAACTTAGTAAGCTTTAGGTACGGGATTCTTTCGTAAGTGTATGAAAGTTTGCAGGATGCTAGTTTTGTTTTCAAATTTACTTCTTTAGATTTGCATGCAAAACATCTCACTCACGATACACTTAGTCAACAAATATACTTACAATAACACACACCAAAAGACATGAAATTTTTTCGAATATTTTAGTAGATTTCAAGTATCTAATTTGAATGCTCGGTCTATTTCTAGTATTAATTATGTCTCGGTCTAGTATTAATTTTATTATTAATTTTACTTTTGACGTGTATCGACGTGTGACGAGTATGTCTGTGCATTTACAAAATAAATGAATATAAATATGAATATTTCTAGCAAATAAGAATTCAAGGACGACGCAGTCACGTTTCACGAAGCAGAACTCATAGTGAAACTGTAGTTTAAGCTTTACGATTTGAGTCATGCCCATGATTAAAATCCTCGAAACGGATCGAATCATGTCGATGTTATATTTTCAAAAATAAAAAATAAGTCTCACGATTTTCTATTTGAAATATGCAATAGAATTTAGTTATCTTCGTGTGCCAAGTCTAGACGAGTAAAATAATAGGAGCAAGCGTTAGCAGAACGTACGGCGAGCTGTTTCGCTGACGAACCTTGTTATCCTGCATGTGGGACTGCAATGTGGCTGAATATTCATATTCTTGGCCGAGGCCTTACTGGATTTATATTTATATTTCAAGGTTTATATGTTAAGCTAAGAAAGAAGTTTTACAAAATGTAATCTGATAAAGATTTTATCGGATTTTATTTGTATAAGTAGAATCTGCTCTTTTTAGAAGTCACCTATAAATGTAGCCCCTTTCCACTCTGTCATAGCTCACTCACTATAAAATAAACAGACTGATATCGTACTGTCACCGGCAATAGTACACGAAGGCCGCAAAAATATGTGACACGCTCTTATGGCCCTAGAAATAAGAGCGTGTCACATATTTTTGCGGCCTTCGTGTAGGAAGAAAATATTGCCGGTGACCATACAAGTTATGGACTAAGTATATTACGAAAAATATAATAGATAATATAATATATATTACGAGAAATATAGAGCCACTTATATAGATGTCATATACAATTGAAAAAGTGACCTAGACCTCCGGTCATCTATATAAGTTTATAATTTATATATAGTGTGTCTATTTAAAATAAACATAACAAAATATTTATTAAAAATAATTTCATTTTTTTTTCAAGTTAGATTAAAGAGCCTTGTGGAGGTGAAATTAAACTTAAATTAACTTGTATATAAATACTAAAAATACAAACGTAGACTTCCCTGCAAACATTGTATAAATGGTACTTAATATAATATCGATATGTATAAATGTAACCTCAAAATAAATGCAGTAAACCATACGTAGAACATTTAAATCATGGCCCATTAAAAATTGCAAGCACTCCGATGCGATGAATGATTGAAGCGATGTGATTGCATCAAGTATGAGCCCGGCATCATGGGATATTTCCCTGGAGCGATGCAAACTCATTACTGTAAGGCGACGTGACAGGTGAATGATCACGGGCGGTCATGTCACGTCGATTTCATTGATGGGAATATGCGTGGTGCAGGTAAACTCATGGAAGTTGAGAATTAAACCGCTTTCCTTCAATGTGGTTTAAAAAAGGACGGTTTGCTTCAGTAATACTTTCAAGGTGATATTTGTTTAAAAATGAACAAAAACTAGGCTTACGTTTTGGTGTTACTGACGACGCTCTGATCTGATGGTCTATGAGATTATAATCCTGCAGATTATAAATTGTTTTTTTTTACTTTGCACACATCTAGAGACTTTTTACCATAAACTGTTATGGATTTGAAATATTCAAATAATTACCAATAAAAAGTTTTATTACCAATGTCATTGTTTCACACGCAAATAACCCCATTTTCAAAATTATTTACTAGTATCAGTTATGTGTGGATCGCTAGATAGGTACCTACCTGTAACTACCCAGTACCCATATTAGACGCAGCATTACTTAATATAACACTGTATCATACCTGTCGAATTACACGTCAAGACACGAAATTGCACTATAAACGTCATAAATAGGATTATTATTAGAGCCAAATCGTGTACCTAGACGATGTACGAACGGTTTGGTTGCGTTTCAATCTGTGCAACGCGTGCACTTGACAACAAAATTGGATATTCACAGCCATGCGTTCATTTGCTATATATTTGCCGTAAGTCTAAAATTCGTTTTGGCTTGTAAATAGGTAGCTTTATAAATTTATTGATTTTCGCACCGCTGCTTCAAGCGTGTTTGGGACGTTTTTGCTGTATTTACATGCCAATGACTAAACGAGTGTTTATGTGAGTGCAAACGAGTGCATGTGTTTAATTTAAAAATATACCTTCTAGTTGCGGTGTGCAGAATATATTCGTAGGGAAACCAGAGCTTATTGTTAATTTCCTTATATTTACGAGCCGTAGTAAAAGTACCTACTCAAATGGTTAAAAAAAACAAGCCGGTGTCAATTTCTGTCGTTTCTCTCCGTCACTGATAGGCTCAGAAAATACTGTTATAGATTAAGCCCTAAGGCGTTTAAAAAGAAGTCATGAACTACATATAGTGGAGTCAAAAGCATCGTGCCTCTAGGACCATAAAATAAAGCAAGAACGCTGCGACGCGGAGTGACAGCAGACAGCGAGAGTGAGCGAGACGTCCAGTTTCATGAGTTCACTCTATCAGAACGTTGCTTTCGGCCCTACTATAGTAAGTTTAGATATAGTAAGTAGCATAAATAGCTGAGCGAGTGAGAAGTTCAATATGAGCTTGTCACAGCTTTATTAATAAAAGAACAAAAACAAAAACATATATTTTTAACATATCGCCTCTTTAGCTACTTTTTTTTATACCACGACAGTGGCAAACAAGCATACGGCTCGCCTGATGGTAAGCAGCTACCGTAACCTATGGACGCCTGCAACTCCAAAGGACTCACATGCGTATTGCCGACCCTTTACAAAAAGGAGGATTCAATGTGTTGATGGCTGAAGAAACAAGAAGGTCTCTCTTCGTCAACACACTGGGTTCTGTTTGAGCTCTTTGGCAACCTTACTCACCAGCAGGACCACAACACTATGAGTAGGGTCTAATGCTATTTGGCTGTGGTTTTCTGTATGGTGGAGGGACTTCCCGAGTCTACTTCTATTTACTGTTGACTTTCTAAGTTGAGATACTGTGTGGCTTCAATATCCGACTATAAAAAAAAATATTTTTATTTATGTCATCTACAAAGAAACTAACTATGCCTACAAAGAAACACAACTTAAGCGCAAAATTCATCGCGACCTTACACACTTTCATCTCCGCAACAGACATTCTTAAGTACCGTAAACCACAAACCGCGACATGCACCATTTTGTCGCAAGTGAAACCCCACGTATTATGGAGGTTTTGTTCACTTTGCCAGAAGGGTCCCATTGTGCCGTCTAGCTGAGGGTAATCTACTCGAATTCTTTGGATGCATTATTGCCTCGACAATACCGCTTTACACAATGTAGCCATGCTAAGCCGCACTTTCAATTGAAATCCAATTTGAAAAAGGTTTTTGTGCTCACCTTTAATTACAGTTGCGATCATCAAAAATATGCGAACATTTCTCGTCTTATTACTGTACAATAAGGTGCATAATCGTTGATATGTATTTGATGTTCATGGTAAGTACTTATTTAATTATAACATTTGACCGCTCTCCCGTTAACTCGTTCTTCAAGTTAATTACGCATTGAGCGGACGTTACGTATTTAAATATAGACAATAACTGCATTGATTAGTGATACATACATGTACCATCGGGTTCATAATTGCATACCTAATTTATCAATGAATTCACTCATAAACTGGGTATGCAATTATGAACCCTAAAGTACCTAATTACACATATCGCAATAAACTTTTTCAATTATTGCTCAAATTATTCAAGAATGCAATTTCTTTCGATTTAAATTTTTAGATGGACCAAATTAAGATAAAGAAAGTCCTATCCGTGAATGATTAGGTAAGTACGTGCATTATTATTATTTCTATAAAAACGAGACTTAAGCGTAACAAAACTTTTCGAATGTGAAATTACGTTCATGGTCACATGTAGAATGGCGAGGAATTTTGTATTTTGATTATGCACTTTTACGCTAAAGTTTATTATGTCACAATTCAATTCATAAATTATCAAAGTGCATCTCTGTCCCTGCCGCTAAATTAGCAGGATATAAGTATAGTGTATACCTTGCTAGGTACGACACTCGCTCCTCGCTCCCCAAAACGTTCACGCTAAGCCCAGCAATAGTTGCGCGTCGTTCAGACGCTTACCGTTTGGCGTCACACCCTCCATGTGATGCGAATGATGCGATGCCCAATTGCCGAGAAATTGCAACGGGACTAAGCTCGTGGAAAATTGGCGATATCGTTAATATTCAACCGAAATCCGTGGTGACTATGACTACAAATAACGGCCCCCATAGATTTATGCTGCGTCGTTTTATGTGATATATTGCCCGACGTTCAAGATTCTCAAGTGTCTTACCGTTTCGGAATCAGGAAACCGAAGGATTATACGTCAGGGATCTTGTTATTGAATAATATCGTTTGGATTATTACCCTCGTTTCGGGTTCAGAGCGTTAAAAGATACTTCGAATTTTGCAAACAACTTTCCAAGCTCACGAAATTGCGTGTTTTTTGTGGCGTTCGGAAAATGTTTTTTAAAGTTCGGAGTTTGCATATGGAGGCAAAAATTGTACAATCAAATGTGGCTATTTAATGAAGTCACGCTAGAATTGCCTTCTATTTATTACTGCAAAGAGAATTTCTTATGCGAAACTTAACAACTACTTTCAAGCTTTAACGATACTTTCAATAGAACTTCTAGATTCAATAGAATTCACCCTCGGGAGAGAGACAACACAAGAAGCAGGAATAAATTAATTCTTCAAGGTGAAGCCGATTGATTATTTGATGGAGCACTATACATCGTCTTGTAGGTAATTCTTATACAAGTGACAATATCGTCTGCCTGTGACGATTTCATCGCTGCGTACATTGTGTAATGCAGCAGAAAAATAAAAAGAATAATAAACCGCAAAAGATACGATTCCGGTTTCAACATATAATCCAAATGAAATATAGCGAATGTGCCCCAGGGTCCATAAAAATAACATAAAATATACGGTATCTTGACAAGCGCTCAGGTAAGTCTAAGTAACTTTCTCAGGGGGCGTTAAGCCTTCACCTAAGGAAATTGGTGACAGGAGTATTCCGGTCATGTCGGGGCCTTGTTAGCGAAGCCTTCTGAAAATACAGAATCCCCCTCCTGACGGGGCGTTTCGGGCGTTTGTTCTCCAAGTTTTTACGACGCCGCCAAAATTGCTGAACACTTAAATTTTACGCCAACAGATACGTATATGCAGCTGTGCGTGGTTTAGTCATCATGTCAATAACGTCCTTAAGACCTGAGACTTGCGTTTTATGTTTTTATTAAGACTTCATTGTAGGCTTAGGGTTGGTGACTTTTCAAATTAGAAATATTCTATAGATTAAGTATGATTATACCTACTCGTATTTAAAAAAAAATGAGTCTAGAGAAAATGGTCAGATGAAGCAAAAAACTTTGCTACAGAATTTTTTCGTATCCCTCCCGTAAAATAGGTACCTAAATACTTACATTAAAAAACTCGCCTCACCTACTGAGACATACATAGAACGCACTGTTGAAACTAGAATGTTGTCATTACAGACGTTTATTTATTTATTTATTTAATCTTTATTGCACAAAAGAAAAATTATCGTACAAAAGGCGAACTTAATGCCATGAGGCATTCTCTACCAGTTATCGTTTTGAGTAGTATATTACTGACTGTGACTGTAATGAGATGTCTCGCAAGTGATATTAATATAAAGTTAAATCAACATCAATTTATAACGTTTCAATTCCAATCTTAGATTATTTCTAGCTTTTAACACTTAAAAGCGAGTAAGATTAATTAAGACTTATTGCAACTATTTCAACAACAAATATGTTATATCTATAAAAAATGAATGTCTTCAAAACTCCAAAACCTCCGCCGGTAGTGCAATGAGCTATGCCGAGGTGTCCCCACGAGACGTCACAAAGTTACACCAGTTTCTGCGTTCAGTTTGCAATGGTAACACGCAGTACACGGGTACATTAGCATGTAACCAAGCCATTTCCCATGCTAATACTCTCGGCAGACTCGTTACACGTAGTTATTACTGCGATGCAGAGACGCTCGCACCGTGTGTTCATGCAGGAGGTGTTTACAAGATATAAATAAATAAATATTATGGGACAATCTTACACAAATCGACCTAGCCCCACGGTAAGCTCAATAAGGCTTATGTTGTGGATACTAGGCGACGATATATATAATATATAGATATAGATAAATACTTAACGCATAGAAAACATCCATAACTCAGGTAAAAATGTTTGGGATAAACACAAATAAATGCCCTGACTAGAATTCGAACCCGGGACCTCCTGCTTCATAGTCACTACCGACTTATTCGATATATACGAAGTAATACACTCTTTATAATTTAGGTATAGGTACTTATGAAACCAATGAATTAAATCAAACGTCACTTTGCGAAATTCCATAGTAATAAAATATTTTATCTACACTCATATTGTAAGTTCTCTAAAACGTGTTCGAAAACGGTAGGCAATGGCTAGCATTACCACGACCGATTTTACTATGATAAGCTTTTTATCCGTAGCAGTAACGTAATTTCAACTTTTCATGCTCAATTATTGATGTGCTATGAGTTTTGATAACATAATGTACACCTGCACGCTCCCGGGGATCCGCCGACAGCCCGACACGCGCCCGCGCGACCGCCGGCACACGAGAGTTGGCCATGGTGGCGGTGCAATGGCGGCCATTCTATGGTTTCCAAATAAGGCATTTAGAATAAATAATATGAGTGTAGATAAAGCAGTGTATGCAACTGTACGTAATTAGGCCTTAAAACACTCGTGTGATCTTATTATGAAATTCGCCTGCGGCTCATTTCATAAAACCACACTCATGTTTTAAGGACCCTTATTACGTAACAGTTACATAAACTACTAGTGACTATTTAGATCTGATTATCGGTAATTGTCTAGTACACGAGTTAGTATTAAACCTAGTAGTAAATAATCGACATATTTCTAGATTTTCTAGTAATGAACTTATTAAATTTTACTTTAATTTAATGCATAAATTAATATTTCTTGTTTGAATTAGTTCTTGTTTTTTGACGTTCTAATTTAAGTTACGTAAGAAAACGAAATTATGTAGGTAATACCCTCATCATCATCTTTCTTATATTTGCCCCGGCTTTTTATCTAGCAACGGCACAATAAAACGCGTTCGCCGACCTAATCGAAAAAATATATGTAGGCACTAGTTCGTACTTCAGCTCGTGCCATTGCCATCGGATCTTCCAACCAAGAAAGTGAACTAGGCCTAGTCGGGATTAGGTCCGGTTTTCTTGAGACGTTTTTTTGGTACCCTAAAGCAGCGTAATCTGAAAACACAAAAGTTTCGACACAAACGCTGAAATTGGAGAGAAAACAAAAGTTTTGTCTAACGCGCGATGAGTTATGTTACGATTTACCGTACATCAAGAGTATCAAGCTAACTTCGCTCGAGGAAGAAAAGTTGATGCGTTAAATCCGGGCCGTGTTACCGACGCAGGTGAGTCGAGGCCTGAAATCGACCAATTTTAAATACAAAGCATTCGCGAGACTCACACAATATGTCATATTAAATGCATTGAAACGGGTATCTCATACTTTTTAAGACTACCGATGTAAAAGACGATTTGAGCTAATTTTTAGCCTGTTTTAAATGTCGATGGTAGTAGCAGTGATAGCGGACGCAGAAAACGAACTTTTAAGAGGGTAGTGTGCTATGTATGGGACTGGGTAGAGCAGTACTAAAACGCGCTGCAACGTCAAATATCGGAAATTTTATCACATTATATTTGATAAATACCCCGTTTCTAATAACAGTCTATGTGTATTAATCAACATAGGACTTGTTTCAGCTCAATGCAGGAGTCCGACCAGTAGGGTTTGAGGAGCGTCGACGGATATGGTGTATTTGGTGTGTGTGTAGGTTGCCAAAGAGCTCAAAGAGGACCCAGTGTATTGACGATGAGGGACCTTCTTATTCCTTTAGTCGTCAACACAGTGAATCCTCCTTTTTGTAAAGGGTCGGCAACGCGCATGTGACTCCTTTGTAGTTGCAGGCGTCCATAGGTTACGGTAGCTGCTTACCATCAGGCGGGCCGTATGCTTGTTTGCCACCGTCGTGGTATAAAAAAAAAAAAAAAAAAATTTAAAACCGAATCAGAACAGGCGTCGGAAATTGCGCATCTTTATGGTACAAATGGGGATGGTGTGAATCTGCAGAACGCCAGTGTGGCTATCCAGATCAGACGGTACACCACATTATATTTGAATGTCTCATCACCAAGTTTAGTGGGAAACCGGCGGATCTCAAATTACTTACGACGGATGCAATTGCATACATAGATTCTAATATTTAAAAATTTTAAGTAGAGAACATGTTTATGCCATACGATAAATAAATAATCAACTTCGAGATATCATCGCTTTTAGACCTATTTCACACATATGGAGCTCGAGCATAATCGACTCGCTGACACTCGGCGAGATCAGAATAACGCCATCTCAGTACATTTCTTAAAACGTTTTTCCTTATTTCTGGCCCTTCCGACCCTCGAACATCTAACGAATCGTGTGTTGTTACAGGAAAGGTACTTAAAAGTTACATATTTGTTGTAAACTTCACTTTACAAGATTTATATTTTACCTGGAAAATCAGTAAATCGAGGTATAACAAGCTGATTTAAGACTGAAACTCGTGTAGCTAGAAAACTGTGACTGAAATATAGAAAATAAAACACAATCTAAAATCAAGTTAGAACAGTTAAATGTAGTAATACTTCTGTTGATATAATGTCTCAGTGAGAGCTGTTAAGGGAATAAGTGAATGTTTTTATTGTACTATTGTACTAGAAACCTTATCTCTTGCTCAATTACTTCTGTTTGCAAATAAAATAAAATCTAAAACCATAACCTGATATAACATTTAATATATAATTCAAAGAGGATATGCTGCCAGCGTCGCGGTGCCGCGCCGCGGGCCAATTCTCAGTTTAGTTTTCATTAGGTTAGGTTTCTTTTAAGACTTAAACTGTGTTCAAATGAATTTAACCTTTAAGTATATATCATTGAAAAATAAAAAAAGTCTAAATTCAGTATCTTTTTCATAAATTTTGTGACTTGAAAAATATTCAAGTTAAAATAACTAATTACCCGATACCCATACTGAATGTTACTAATTTTGGTAAAAAAAATATAAACGTATTCTGTCGCTCCCTGCAACTGTTACAGCAAATATACCCAGATCTACAAATAAATCAATGAAAACGGATCAATTTATGCAAAAAAATTAACAGATTAGACATTTTTTTATTTTATTTGTTAATTTAAGGGCCGAGTATAGGTGGGAGAATTTTCAGATTCTGTGAAAATAGCCTGATTCATACACAACCGGACTTCACGCACACTACCACACTTTTGGGGGATAGGTCGTTGACCGCATACACTTTTTTACAGGTTGCCATTATTAGTTTCATACTAATCACACCTCCTTTGATAAATTTAAACTGTAATGTTTTCCTTAGTAAGGAGACAGAGAAATAGCATATTTTATATTGCTTTCCTTGTCTATCCTGTTTATGTCACATGATGTATTATGTTTGATTATAAAAGATTAAATGATTTTTGAAATGAGTTATCGAGATACGTGTTTTGGAAAGTTAGCTAGCCGAACAAACCGCGAAGCACTTCGTTCGACGAATCGACTATTTGCATCAATCTCTTTCGAATATGCAAGAGCGATGGAAACGGACATATATATATATATATATATAATCAATTACCCGTGCAAATAAATCTAAATGTTATCCTATTAATAAATTAATTAATGTTATTGTTATTAAGTTTCGCATACTTTCGTGTGAATTTTGTTTTTGTACTGGAGCCGGCCATACTATAAATTTATCAAAATTCCTACCCGTTGGCTTCCATTTAGCTTTGTAGAGGATATCTTGGAGATCAAGAAAACATAAATCTTAAAGGTCCTAAATGGTCGCTAGTAGGTATGTGCGTGAATCAACTTTTAGGACACTTATTATCTTTTACGATAGGAAAACTTAGCAGATGACTTTAGGATGATACTAATTATGAAGCGTTATAATAAGACTTCCAAAAGAAAACCTGGGGCAACGTGCTTAGCTAGGTTACGACACAAAAATAAAAAATATATATTTTTGTAAACTTGTACATCGAACTTGTACATTTTATTGTACCGTATTCATGCAAATAAATAATTTTGTATTTGTATTTATATTGAACGTTGGCTTGATTGTTTACTTAATAAACATGAACTTAGCCGAATTGTAAACAATCTATTCGTTTTGAAAAAAAAATTACTTTTCTTAAAGTTGATATATTGCGTCAATTTGAAAATACACTAAAATTACATTATGTAATTTATCTTTAAGCCTGCTTACCGCTCCAAATATTTGCCACACGGTATGGTGCACTCAAATAGCAAATCAAACACCCGGTAGGCGCTCAGGATTTGCTTTTATTTTTTCAAGATTCATAATTATTTATAAGTTATGGATGTTTTCCTTGTGAAACAGGGAATTTCAAAATAAGTATTTTTTTATTTTACATGTTTTTGCTTCGGAATGGTGTCAAAATTATACCATAAATGAATTGGGCATCCCTGATTTATACGAAAACGACACCAAACTTGGCCTAGTAGCTTCACTGATGTAGGTATCAAAATATAGTTGAGAGCCTCCCCCCCCCCTAAGATTTTACATCAAAAATCTTGGTGGCTCCACTTTTCAAATCCACCCTTGGATCCTAACGAATAATCATGCTGAAGGAAATCTCTTGTTCACGAAAAGCCGTATTTTTATAGCTACACCTGCGACTAATAGATATGTTGTAAATTTTAAGTTACATAAAGCACTTAAACCACCTTAGACGCATATTTCTTTTACCCAGTAGGAAGTATTTTGTGCAATACAGCTTAAAATAAAGTAAAATGTGCTGTAGGACTCCCACTACCGCAATACTTTTACGACTATTTTATTAATTTAACGACTTAATACAATACATTGTGATTAAATCAAATACAAACATTGAAAACATTGAAAAAATAATCAACCCAACAGGACTTGAACCTGTATCGATACGCCTTGCCGGGGCTCGATCGCTTTACCAATTAGGCTATCTTATTATTATATTAACGTCTATTTATTATATATATATATATATAATAAATAGACGTAGATAAATACTTCATTTCATAGAAAACATCCATCCAGAACTCTGGAAACATCTGTGATAAACACACAAGAATCGATGGTCTTATAATCAAAACCAGCCGCAGAAAAAGGTCTTATTTTTTACAGGATTATAATGTTCGTTTAGTATATTTTAAATAGTACTGTAATCATTTCGAAATGGTAGGCTCAAAAATAAATTGAGGATTTTTTTTTACTAATATTGTATTTTTAATTCAAGACAGTTGTCTCCATACAAAGTAATTTACAATGTGGGGCAGCAGCTTTCAGATTACTGTCTTGAATTAAAAATATGATATTAGTCTTAAATCCAAACCGGCTACTAAAATGGACTTAAATTAGCTATGTAGGTATTATTACGTACCTTAAGGATGGTTTCGGTGGATCAGAGTCTTCAAGACCTTGAGAAAATGTGTTCATGATAGAACGCTTCCTTCGACACTAAAAATATGGAAGCCGATTGATAGGAAATTAGATAAGTTTAACACCCGTGGCTCCAATAATTGTAGATACTAGATACCATATGTAGGTAGTACATTTTGATTTAAAATTATAGTTATTTACATGCTTCGTTAAGTAAAACTGCCGAAGTTGTCTCATTTATAGAGGACGGGGCCTATATTTTAACATTAGAACAAAAAAACATTGTGTATTATTTCGGAAACAGAAACAGCAGGCGACAAACTATGAATTACATTATACGTCGTTTTGGACTATTTTCTCCCATCAGAAAGTTTTCGCAATGATATAATCTAGTTATTTATACAACTTGACCCATAGCTTAATTGGTAAAGGGATCGAGCCCCAGCAAGTCGTATCGATGCAGTTTCAAGTCCTGTTGGGTTGATTATTTTTTCAATGTTTTCAATGTTTGTATTTGATTTAATAACAATCTATTGTATGAGTAGAATGCCCCACTTTAAAAACATGCAAAAATAATTATGACTTAATACAAATCTTTAGGACATGGAATTTAAGACTTTAAATATTAATATCTAAATATGTATTTGCCAGTAAAATAATTTTATTTAAAGAATTAATAATATGTTGGTATTTTCAGAATAATCAAACCAGAATAAATAATCTTACACAAATTGACCTGGTCCATGGGTAAGCTCAATAAGGCTTATGATGTGGGTACTACACGACGATATATGTATATATACATATATATATATAATAAATAGACATAGATAAATACTTCATTTCATAGAAAACATCCATCCAGAACTCTGGAAACATCTGTGATAAACACACAAGAATCGATGGTCTTATAATCAAAACCAGCCGCAGAAAAAGGTCTTATTTTTTACAGGATTATAATGTTCGTTTAGTATATTTTAAATAGTACTGTAATCATTTCGAAATGGTAGGCTCAAAAATAAATTGAGGATTTTTTTTTTACTACTATTGTATTTTTAATTCAAGACAGTTGTCTCCATACAAAGTAATTTACAATGTGGGGCAGCAGCTTTCAGATTACTGTCTTGAATTAAAAATATGATATTAGTCTTAAATCCAAACCGGCTACTAAAATGGACTTAAATTAGCTATGTAGGTATTATTACGTACCTTAAGGATGGTTTCGGTGGATCAGAGTCTTCAAGACCTTGAGAAAATGTGTTCATGATAGAACGCTTCCTACGACACTAAAAATATGGAAGCCGATTGATAGGAAATTAGATAAGTTTAACACCCGTGGCTCCAATAATTGTAGATACTAGATACCATATGTAGGTAGTACATTTTGATTTAAAATTATAGTTATTTACATGCTGCGTTAAGTAAAACTGCCGAAGTTGTCTCATTTATAGAGGACGGGGCCTATATTTTAACATTAGAACAAAAAAACATTGTGTATTATTTCGGAAACAGAAACAGCAGGCGACAAACTATGAATTACAGTATACGTCGTTTTGGACTATTTTCTCCCATCAGAAAGTTTTCGCAATGATATAATCTAGTTATTTATACAATTTCTCATAATACCGCACTACCAAACTACTAACCCAGAATTCTAGGATTTGTGTTCTTAAAGTGGTTTGCATTCTTTGACCTCCACTACTTAACAGCTGCCAGATGTCCGGATCTAATAAGCTTAGTATAGCAAACTAACGTTTCGTCGCTCTTATTATTGTGTCATATCTGACGTGGCTAGCTCTCCGTCTATTATGTTATGTTATGTTCTTATGTTCTTGGTCCCAGGTAGGTATGACTCAAAAGTCCCGTTTAAACGTAAACAATGAGTTAAAAGAGCTGGTAGCCTGGTATGATGTCCGATTTTCAATCCGGAGGTCTCGGATTCAAACCCCGGCTCGTACCAGTTATGAAAATTATATCACATGCACTAAATATGATTTCATATTTTACCAGTCGCTTTTCGGTGAAGGAAAACAACTTGAGGAAACCATATCTATTTCCAATAAGGCCTACAGGTTTAATTGAGCCGTGGCACAAAGCCGCTAGTAGGATGAGGAGTGAAAATTGTGTAAGTTTAAGTCAGTAAACAACATTGTTTATAAGTAAGTCATTTATTTGATCAGAGTACATTTGTGCAACGATAGATTAACGTAAAGCAAACATACTCGTATAGAAGGTTCAGGCACACAATCTGCCTGGAAATCGCCATGAGGCGAATGTAGGTTGGGTCCTCTTGTGCTTTCAATGGCTCTGTTGGGTAGGAGTTGGATGCTGTTCAGATGATGTGTTGAAGTGACGTTAGTAGCCGAGCTCGAATCAAGAGACGTATAATGAGCTCGCAATGCCCCTTTCTAACTCTGGGGTACCATAACATAATGTATATACGACAATAGATGAATGCGCGTATCAATTTGTACCTAAATATAGTGACTATAGTCTGCAGACGGAGTCGTTCGACGTTCTTCATAGGTATGCGTGCGTTGTGCCAATGCCCATGACCAAAAAAACTGACTTGATTGCTCTCCTCGCCAGATTATCGTATATTGCATTAAATATTTGATTATATCTTTCGTATAAGTTAAAGAATCAAGTCTTTTAATATTAAGTAAATAGAGATTGGAGTTATAATAATATTGTCATTCAAGTATTTTGACGTTAAAAGTAATGTTAAAATGTCGTAATATTGTGACCAGCGTAATAAAAATAAAGTCCAGTAATTAAAAACGAATCCAAAAACTCTTTTAATTTTAAACAGGTTTTCAAGCAACTATTCAATCGTTAGTTGTATTTTTGTAGTATTACGACGTGTAAATATAAAAAAATCTAATTTAAAAGGACTTACGGCCTTTATTTATTTTGAATACAATCTAGCTACTGGTATCCTTTTTTGTGTACGTATACGATTTTCTGTCAAAATAAATGCCAAAATGAAACGTCATGGCTGCTCATCCAACAAGACGTCCGCCTGCGACGAGGGCCGTCGGGCATCTGAGTCACAACAAATTGTCATTGTGAGTCACAATGACAATTTGACTGATATGGCGAATGTATGGGAATTTTTCAAAAGTTTATATTTACGTTTCAATTTCTTTGTTGTCTTTATGATGAAAAATATGAATATGCCCTGATGCACTAGTCTAGATATCTGGCTTTCAAAATAACATAACCATTGAACCACTGTCGAAGACAAAATTGTATTGCGACGTGTTCTAACGGAACGCCATTTTTTGATTTTTTGGTACTTTTGGAGTCGGTTTATAGATAATCAAAGCTAATAAAAAATAAAATATCAATTGGAGCCTCTGCACGACTTCTTTATGAATACGTAGACATTCATATTATTGCGAATACGTAGCATTAACTATACAAATTCCTTGTTCTAAGTGAGGTCTAAAACGATGTTGTCATGAATATCCGCCCCTCAATTAAGATTAACATTAAATATAATGAAGTGTTAGAAACGGGAGCAAAAAAAACAAAAATAAAATGTACACGTTGGTTGCAACACGCAGCTCCCTGTCACCGCCAGGAGCACATTAATAAAACTTAGTAGATCTCAAGGCGCTTATTCATTAAGCTACTCCAATAAATAGTCTCATTACAGCTAATAGGACATTAGGCGGAATCTAGAAAAACGCGCCCTATTACCCGGCCGGTTAAACACAACGGATCCACAGACTACACTGACATCAAAATATCTTTATTAAATATATAAATATAAATAAATTATAAATATACCATATATTTATTATTATAAATTTTTTATTTATTTTCCTGGACAGACGGCTATGAACAGAGAAGCCTGGCGATCTTTGGTGTCGGAGGCCAAGATCCACTTTAGGTCGCTGCGCCACTGCAGTAAGTAAGTGAGTAATCTAAGGTATAAACCTTATTAAGAATAAAGTCATTTATTCCAGACAATAAAAATCCATAGGTTTACAATACGTCACATCAAAAATTAAGTTTCATTAAAATGAAAGAAAAACTACTAAAGCTACTAAACTACTATCTAAAGCTGTGAATTAGTGCTTAGTGAACTTTGATTTAGACTTATCAGCGCGAGCTGCCTGGCTAAAACGATTTAATGATGCTGATAAATATACAATTATTCACAAATGTCAAATCATAATATGTTCTATGTGCTTAAATACATTACACTTATTTCAATACGTAGATTAAGAATTAAATTTAAATAAAATAAAAATTAAAGCCTGACCAGAAATAAATATATGATCATGCGCCATGTTGCGAAATTTCATTGGAACTAATTTCTTACACTAGCAATAATTTTAATGACAGAGTGATATGCATGTGTGAGTGCATGTGATAGGCTGTCACTATTGTCAAGTGTCATTGAGACGGTTTACTTGAATAATATTAAAGTGTTGAATATGAAATAATAAACGACAAAAATATCCCAAAATTATCCATATTCAAGAGCGAAACATTGTAAATAGTGTTTATAATATACTTCCGTAAATAATACACTCGGGAAATGAAACTATTTCGCTGTGAAACATTTTCAAATTTACATCAGAGCTGACAGGTAAACAAATCAAGATGTCACTATACCGTAGACATTTATACGCTCTATGACTGTTGCCATATAAATTAGAATAATAGCGCCCTCTTGACAATAATCATATATTTCTGGTCAGGCTTTACATAAGATTGAATTAAAATACCTTACATTAAATTTAACTAACTTAACTAGTAGGCGATTGACGAGACCTTGCTTGCGAAATAACATGATGCGCACACTGCCTTGACAATGCTGTTTTCCGATTCACTCACTCTTCCCACCAAAGACGAATGCCTTTTACGCAATACAGAGCGTAAAAGATTTATTATAGAGCATTTACAAACAGCGTGAGGTGTAATTTGATGAGATGATTATGAAATGCAATTTAGTTGTTTTTTGTAGCCTTAAATATTGTCCCACTGCTGGGCAAAGGCCTCTCCCGCTGATTTCCACAACTCTCGGTCCCTTCGCTTTTTCCGGCCAGGTGCTGAGGAATTTAATTTACTTGTGAAATGGTATTATAGCGAATAGCCTCTTATATTTTTATACTACAGATCAAATTGACACCTAAAACTTAATTTTAGTAATTAATTTTAACAACCAATTACAAGATTATAATCTCAGACCGGGACACCAGGTAGAAAATGGACGCAACTGAAACAAGCGGTGCCATCGCTCTAATTAGGTTTTTATGCCGCAAATGCCGCAAACAGAATAGGATTATAGTTGACAGATTGGCCATATATATACGTCAAAATGTATTCGCTGTGTGCATGATTGTGGCGCCATCCTTTAGGCAGGAGTGCAATCTTTTTTATGTCTCTGGCTGATTCACTGTTTTTATAGTTGGCCGAGAGAGGTGACAAAAGTGATGTCAAATATTTTGAATTTTGATATTGACAAGAGTCCTTTGCAGTTTAATTTCTTATCATATTGTGCACTGCGATCGTTCACGTTATCCCCACCATGCACTTCGCACATAGCGAATACTGATTGACAACTAATAATCCTGTTTTCATCGTGGTGCAGTAATTGATACGGCACGGCAACAATGTGTGGTAACTACGAATGTCAGGTACAAGCTCTGTCTAGTAGCTGAGGTGGTCTGTAGGTTAAACAAAACGTTTATATCCATTAAGGGTCCGACACGTCGGTAATCATATTCCGAGCAGGCCTCGTATAAATCAGGGGGTAGGGGAAACGACGTGACCGGTGCAACCACTGTTTATTGTAGGCTTACATTCACTTTGGTTTACTTTGCAACTGTATTGGTAGATAACGGGGTTTAGTTGCACTGGGTTTGCGTTAGGCCAGACTTCCACTTGTAAATTTTGTTTTCGTAAGTAGGGACGTAATTATAGGTCAGAAAGAGATGGGTATTCCTTAAGCTAAACCTATAAGTGTAAATCCAGCCTTAGTAATTACTAGTAAAGTTCTGATAGTAAAACAGCTGAGCAAGCTACATGGTAAAAGCAACCTTCTAACTTTAAAAACATAATATGTAGCGGATTTATTTCAAAATTAATAGGAAATAAAGGATATTCTCATCAAGCAAAAGGCAGTTCAATATCATATTTAAATAAGAAATATGACAAATTTTAATCTTCGAATAGGCCTTAGTCGAAGCAAATAAAAACTTATTAAAAGTTTTCTATTTATTACAACATTATTCAATCCAAGTAAAGGTTCAATTGATCAAATATTAACTGAAAGAACTTACGGTACGTATAACGCATTGGCAGTTAAAGGCATTAACAAACTATTCATTCCATAAGCAGTTAATCATTATTTAAGGAATTCAACTAATGTAATAACAAGTACCTTGAGTTGAACGTAAGAGTGTGTGGTTTCCGCATTTTCGTTATGTTTATTATCATTATCATCATCATATCAGCCAGCATGACGTCCACTGCTGAACGTAGGCCTCCCCCAAAGAGTGCCACAATGACCGGTCCTGCGCCACCCGCATCCAGCGTTTTCCCGCGACCTTTACCAGGTCATCAGTCCACCTTGTGGGGGGTCTACCGACGCTGCGCCTTCCGGTTCGTGGTCGCCACTCGAGAACCTTTCCGCCCCAATGGCCATCGGTTCTACGTGCAATGAGCCCCGCCCACTGCCACTACATGTTTATTATATCGATCGATAAAAAAATTATTCCAATTGTTAAGATACCTGTGTTCCGACACCTTTTGATTTAATTTTCTGGTGTGGAATAGATTTTCTTTAAATTATTGGAGTAAAGGACAACTCTTTGATAACGTGTTCAAAATAATGGTATTTTTAATACTTTTCTTTTGTTTGTTTTGGTTTTCCTAAAATTGCCCCATTCGACATATGATATTTCCAGTTTAAGGTAAGTTTGCACTTACACATGAGTTATGTGTCCTTAAGGTGACGGGGTACGCAAAAACGTAAAAGTGAGGTCTTTTTGTGCAAGTTTTGTGATGAAGTCAAATCACTTGGGAGCGTAAATGAGGTATGATCTGAAGGGACATATAGTCAGGTTTTATGTTACTTTACTCCAGGTAGAAAACATGGACGCAACTAAAAGAAGCTGTGCCATCGTTCTAATTAAGTTTTTATGCCACAAATGCCGCAAACAGAATAGGATTAAAGTTGACAAATTGGCCATATACATACGTCAAAATGTATTCGCTGTGTGCATGATTGTGGCGCCACCCCTTGGGCAGGAGTTCAATACTTTTTTTCTTTTTTTTATGAATGGCTTGTACTCCTTGCTTATATGAAAATTAATTGCTTGGATGTGGCATGATCTGAAGGGACATATAGTCAGGTGTCATGTTAATTTAATGGTTTTCTCCTGTATATCCAGGGGTATAAGTGAGGGAATATCTTTAACCAGTTTGTAGGGCAGCTACTAGAACCCGTGCCGCTACGTAAAAAAAAATTACATTCCTAACTTCTTAATTAAATATTGTTGTCTTTTTTTTTTCGAAAATTGTTTAGTACACTAACATGAAACCTGACTATATGTCCCTTCAGATCATGCCTAATCCACGCTCCCGAGTGCTTTGATTTCATCGCAAAACTTGCACAAAAACACCTCAATTTAACGTGTTTGCGTATCCCGTCACGTCATGTGATTTAACATATCAAATGACATACCAACTATGCAAATCAACTCCCAAGTTAGATTAGCAGTGGTATTAGCAGATCTCAAGGTAAGTTTGAGGAGCGCTGACGCGAACACAGCACGGCCTAACTCCTCAATCAACTATGATCGATGCGTTTGGAATGCACAACAGAAAATACAGACCGTAGATATGACTAGATGTTTCAAGCACATTCATATAGATTCGCTTCTTCTATACAGATAAATTGAATTGTTTCTTTGTAGCCATGAAAACAAATTTTCAATATGCGGGAAAACGAAGTAAACCATATTTTAAAATACTCTCATATCTATAAAGGAGTTGCATTCATCATAATTGATCGTGACGTCACAGGGTAAGTCCCCCATAGAAACTGTATACTAATTGATTGGATGTTTTATAAAAAGGTAGCTGATTTGACTCGTTGCTTCGTTAGGAAAGTAATACGAAGACCAAGCGTATACACGAGAGCAATTTTTTGAAGAAAACTTTTTTGAAGGTGTACAAGTATAGTCAATTATGGGAGCATATATAGATGTAGCGAGAAGTGAAAGAGATAAGACGCATTTTCCCACCAATGGGATAAAATATAGGCTACAAACAGGCAACGACATTAAATTAATGTAGCCAAACGACCTAACTAATCGGGTTAATTTTTAATTATGGGGTAGGCAAACAAACTAATAAAGTTTTGTAACTAAGTGTCATGGGGAGGGGGGCGGACGGTAGTATGTGTTAAACACCATAACTAAAGGTATCATGCTATAACAGTCTCAAAACTTTATTAGTTTGTTTATCAAAATACGTAATTTGCCCATATCATAACGGCACGGAGAATAACTAACCGGTGTCCAGATCCTGGTAACTTTTACACATACGAAGTACGAGCACTTGATGCGTCTAGTTCAAATATAGTGTCTGACAGAAACCTACCGTACTGGTAATGGACACATTGCATGTTTGCTAGCATTAGAGGTCCAATGAGTAGCGATTTAACAGCGATAGTGCGACGATTTTCAACCGCGTTAACTTGATTAAGATCTCTGAATTAAGTTTTTTTGCTTCTATTTATTTTATTTGAACTTTAGTCGAAGACGGATTATAGTTCTACGTAATGTTAAATCGTTATAATCGGTAATAGAAACAAGTATTTTATTTTAGATCAGATCCATTGAATTACATAAAAAATAAATTATAACCAAATAATAATCAAATTACATTAACACTAATACAATAAAAGCTAAATTAAATTATGTGACACAATACAATAACAATAAATAAAAATTAAATTCTATAATAATGTAATTGAAATTTCAAATTTCAATTACATTAGGTCATCAATGTCATCATAAACTATGCCCCTAGAACCCGTATTGATCATAGCTTTTTTTAGGGTTTTTGTCACAGGACTTAATACTTAAAAGTCAGTAAAATATGCCATAAAATATATTTTCCAATCTTTCAAGCGCATTCCATTTAAACGAAAGATTATAGACGCCCCGGGGGCCGTAAAATTTAAAATATGTCGTGTCATAACGTATATTCTAAGCGAAAAGCCAAGAGTGAGACGTTGAAAAGTGGCCTATTAGCGTGGCACACTTCGCTTGTTTTAGCGCTTGACGTTCATTGCAAAACGACGTTCATGGAGCAACATTCCAGTGTATGTTAAGGTGTTAGATCATTTGTTACAGCATGCAGTGACTGCACGTTCAATAGCTCAACGATGACAGCATTTATCGGGTAAAAAGCGTAAAATCGTCAGTTTGTGTAAAATTATAGATTTTACCACTTTTATCTTTCGTATTATAATTTTAACCACCTTGGCACGTTATCCACGCGACACTGTATCATTCGTGATAGCGACAAAATCGTCACTGCTCTACAATTATCTAAATTGCACCGTAATGACAAGGATAAACGTCGTAAGCGTCACTAACTCTTATCAAACGCTCGACAATTGCATTAAATTTTAGATATATTTGGTCAATCGATTACAATAATTTTCAATTTATAAAAAAAATGTGATTCTTGGCGATGTTTGTAACGCCGTTTACACCATTATGGTCACAATTATAACAGCCAAAAGAGGCCACTCTGCTGTCAAAAATTGTTTGAAACCTTTACGCAGTAAAAATGCCTCACAGCATGTCTAATAGCCACAAATTACCATTTTGAGTGGAACCCTTTGATATGAATTCAGGCGACGTCCGGCGACATTCTCCAAATCTGTACGAAGACCGAAAGCCTTGAGGGTCGCATTCCTTCCTATTTTATATTTCATGCAGTGCAGGTCTGTTGTTGCTGAATACTGACAGGTGAGTGTCCGGCCAGCTAAAACTAGTATATTGTGATCCCTCGACCCCTCGTTTAAAGTTTATTGAATCTTATGATGTAGGTATATAAATAAACATTTCAAAAGACTAAAGCTTAGTATTAAATTTAAACTTACGTGAGACATACTAACACTATCAAATATAACGGTTGCTCTCACGTCACTTTAGATCATCCTCAACAAATTCTGTCAGAGGGCGCGACACGCGCGGCACACCGCGCCGGACGCAGGCTGGCAGTCGGCAACGCGACATGCAACAGTGCGCTACGGGCTAGTTCTAATAGCATTCTTAGTGCTTGAATATGGAGACCTAAGCTCTCCGAAACATGTCGCGTTAAGTCACTAAAGTGACGTGAGTGCAACCGTTATATTTTATAAAGCTTAGTAAATTATTTTATGATAAAACTAGAAGCTTAAGATAATTTTTACCGAAGGATGTGCAAAAAATATTTTTAAAAAATGTATACCTAGTAATTTAGTATTTAAAAAATATAGAATACAGATAAAATCCGATCATCATTAATCGATTTCTGATGTTTAGCCAAATAACCCATTTAGAAAATCGTTTTTAGGGTTTCGTAGCCAAATGGCAAAAAACGGAACCCTTATGGATTCGTCATGTCTGTCTGTCTGTCCGTCCGTATGTCACAGGCATTTTACTCGGAAACTATACAACGTATCTGAATAAAATTTACACATAAGGTGTATTTTGTATGCAGCTACTTAGTTATGTAGTTAAATTTGAAAAAAAAAATATTTTTATGGGGGCTCCATACAGGTAACTAAATTTTAAAAAAAAATTTTTTATCAAATATCAACATGTGACACATCAATCGATAGGTCTTTCAAAATAACATTGAGGTTTTTTTGACTATTTTGTGATTAAGTGAATATTTTCTGAAATAATCGCTTCGAAAGTCAGAAAAGTTACGGGGGGACTCCCCCGTAACTTTTGAACCGTAAATTAAAAAAATATGAAAAAATTTGAAGAGATGCGCCTTATCATATACTTTCAACGAAAATTATTTTGAACATTATCGGTTCAGCCATTTCTGAGTTATCTTCAAAAAACTTCTTCCATAGACATCAGATACGACCTTTTGGTATTAGTTTGGTTCTTATTCCATTGAAGGTACGGAACCCTCCTATGCGTGGTCCGACACGCACTTGGCCGGTTTTTTTTTAAATCATTAATTTCACAAGAGAACAACGTCCCTTAATTTACCACCATTTTTTTTGGACAGACTCAATGTCGGTTCTATACTGGTTCCAAAAGTCTTACCTTTTACCTTTTTGATCGTAACCGCAGCGAATAAAAATTCTAAGCACCCCTCGGCCTTCACCTGTCTACTTGCGCCACCTCGGGACTTAAACCGCTTACTGAAAACGAACTTTGTTCAGTTTCCGCGGAGTGTCAGAGATTTCATAGCATTCAGCTGTCATTACGATCGACGCCATATTTTAGTGCAGTAAATGGGCGGAAATGAATGGTTTTAGAGCAATAAAGCTTAGAAAGTTGTTTCCGCACTGTTCGTTAAAAAGACTTTGTTAATCTCTTTCGTTATGCCAATAAAAGAAAGAAACAGCAATACACAGTGGAATGTGCAGTATAACACACAGTGTTGTTATCCTATTGTTTTTTTTACTTGGTTTTTTAATTAGACTATTAAAAGTAATTACAGTGTCATTGGCGTATGTGTCGCCACTATTACCTTTAATATTGTTTTAAGTTAGGTAAGTAGGTCCCCACTGAAAACCAGCACCACGGCTTGCATCCTATTTTAACGTCTCACTGTGCCTGTTCTGTTTTTTAGCTCTACCAATGTTAAATTTTGCGGACGTTAAATAAATCTATTTTCTATATGGTTTGATTTCTGCTTGATGATTAGTCTTGTTTGTTTGGTTTTGTAACTAAACTCATTTATACTTAAGTTTGCCTCTGTTTAGCTCTATGGTGGACTTGTTGAGAATGCATTGGCTTGGCATTTAGCCCGAAATTTGTATAGGTATTGTATTTTGCATTGTAAAATTTAAATAAATATGTGATGACTGCTTGTAGTCTACCACTAATTTCACTTAATCTATATATAGATTTAGATAAACGATACGTAGTATACGTATTGTTGTATTTTCTTAAAGTGTGCGATATAGTTATATGTATTCCTATTGTTACTTACTTTCTAGGCTTCATTGTTCTAAGGATACGTAGTATACATATTGTTGTATTTTCTTAAAGTGTGCGATATAGTTATATGTATTCATATTGTTACTTACTTTCTAGGCTTCATTATTCTAACGAGAATCTCCTGAAACATTACGGAATTACAGGACCCTCAGTTCGCTAAGTACGCTATGCTGAAATACAGCAGGATTCCAACTGAAATTAAACGATTCGGGCAATGGTTTTGAATTTCGCTTAAAACAACAGGTTTTCAGATAAACGTATGAAATAGTTTGAATGTAGAATGGAACTGTTTATAACGAGTTAAAAAGACTTTGTACAGAGAATTTGGAATTGTGTACATACGTATAGAACTTAAATGATTTGTGTGTTAATTCCTTTGTCATGTAGTTGAAAATGGTTTTGATTGTAGATATAAATAATAATATAGACACATGCAAAATATGGAGGATAATGTTAAAATGAATTAACCAAACCGATATAGTCATGCAGTCCCACAGTGAAGCTTTGTTGTGAGTACAGTTGACTACTTATTACAACGCAATAAGGTGAAAAGTGGAGACGTATATTTGTAGACTGTACAATACGACATCACATATTATTGTGTATAAACATCATATAGATAAATACTTATATGCAGAAATTTTCATTTTCAACCTGCGACAGTTACTCAAAAAAAATTTAGGCTCAAATATCTTAAACCTAGAAGGAAAAAATAATACTATTTAACCAACTACCAATAAAAGACAGGTATGTCCTTAAACTACGTCCGGACATGGGTATGTCCAAAAGAGAGGTATGGGTACTGCGAATGTCATCTCGCTATATGTGGTAGGGCACAGCACAGCGAATGTCATATCGCTCAAATCTGGAGCAGAACCCGACTGGGGAAGTACTTCCACCTTACAGAAAACCGCATCCAAATAGCAATAGACCCTACTCATAGTGTTGTGTCCCTGCTGGTAAGTAAGGTTGCCAAAGAGCTCAAAGAGGACCCAGTGTTTTGACGACGAGGGACCCTCTTGTTCCTTTAGCCATCAACACAGTGTATCCTCCTTTTTGTAAAGGATCGGCAACGCGCATGTGACACCTCTGGAGTTGCAGGCGTCCATAGACTATGGTAGCGGCTTACCATCAGGCGGGCCGTATGCTTGTTTGCCACCGTCGGGGTATGAAATATAAAAAAATCTAAGAAGGAACAAACAATACCTACAATAAAAGCATGATCCTCAAACATTATAAATTACAGCAAAAGCTCATTTCCGTACTCGTATTTCCCATTTAACTTGTTATTTAAAACGTCCTACATGTAAGAGTCCTATGTATATTTTAAAAATCGTTTGATTTTGGAATGTATCGCGATATATAATACGATAAACATTCGAATGAACTTTTTGATGCCTGTTACTGCTCTTATGCGCGGCGCGTCGGAATATTGAGAATATTAACCACCCAGACTCAAGAGGTATTATAAAGGTACAGTACTCTTGACAATAGCGCGTAATACGGTGAAAACATTCTGCCACCACATTTATTTGTTGGTTTTCAAATAATTGCCTAAGGATCCAATAAAGGGTCGAATTTAAAACAGAATATTCCAATTAAATTTAACCCCTTTCGAAATGGGAATTAATTTCATATAATTCAGTAGCTTTAATAAAGTCAACACTAAATTACTTTACGGTTTCAATTAAATGTTATGAAAGCCGTAATGACCATTTTAATCGCTGGTTCTTTGGCTTTCGTATATATAATAATTTATGTATGTAAGTATGTATTTAATCTTGTGGCAATGAAATAATGAATGAATGAATAAATGCTTTATTGCGCACCTCAAAAAAAACAGCACGATAGTAAAAAAATATACATGATAAAAAAAAAACAACAGGCGGTCTTATCACTAATGAGCGATCTCTTTCATATACAACCTTTGGGTAGCGGAGAAGATAATGCAGAAAAAGTCAATAGGAGGTGCAAAAAACTTATTTTGAAAACACGAACATTGAAATACTAATCAGACATACATAAATAAAGGTTAGCTGGAAGACATCCCTTACAGGGATAAGTTCGCCTTTGTACACACTCACTATATTTTTGTTGGTCATGTAGTTGTTTTGTGCAATAAAGTGTTTTACTACTACTAGACGGGGGCCAAAAAATTTTACCTTGCATTAAATCCTACACTTTTGGAAGCTTTTTCTAGTTATTAAGTAGAGTAGTCAGATTCCCACTACACATTTTTCCCCAGTGACGTGATTGTGCATTTCAGGAAATCGAAAACATTCTAGACAACGTCTGGAACACTACATTGACTAAATCCTACACTGGAGATCTAGCACTATTGTATTTGTTTAAATAAGTGATGACTAACTTAAAGATTTTCCGAATTGTTTCTCTGAGCTTTCGTCTTTAAGCTTCATTAAGTGTCATTTTTTCTTTATATTTATAAAAAAGTGACTTAGAAATTCGAACACAATTCGAAAATTTGGTAGTATGGTACTAATACAGATCTAAGTGTTACAGTAATTTTTCACCACGGTGACATGTTTACATCTATTTATTATGACATTTTTTTAGTTTTTTTGGCGAATATGATCATTTTATACGAACCTACACTTGTGAATATTTTTTCCTTAAATTGTCTATTTATTTAACATGCATAATCAAAAAAATATCGTAAATATACTAAGTGCTTTACGAGCAATCGAAATAAACGACTTATAATTTAAGGTTCATATTTTAAAACTCCCGCCTCCGCGGCAAGGTTACTACGTAGCACAGATTACTTACCTACTTGTATTAGATAGAGCAATTCAGAAGACTCGCAAGTACTACAGGTTGGTAAAGAGATATTTTATTGAAACTTTTTTATATATTTCTGATTTCCGATATTGAAATGTCATTATGTTTGTCCCAATCAATCATTTCAGAACAGAGCATATTGTGGTTTTAGCTTCGATGCTTAGATAGATGCAATCGAACTGTTATTTTCGTACCTGGGAAGCACACTCCTTGCATTGGACAAACGTCGGTCAATATAAAGGACGATACACCAAGAGAATTTATTTGCTATACTCAAATAAAATATCAACAAAAATCGAGTTTATGAGTTAAATCATTCACATGGATTGTTGTAAATTTTGTATAGGATAGAAGCGAGTGACGCCATTCTCAGCTCTGAATTTAGTGGTCACGTCATGAGAAACTTCATAATGCGTATTGAACACACTTATTTATTTATTTATCATTCAAAACAGTTACACAGCATTACAGTAAATCCAAGGCACTGGGAACTTCAAATTAAACATATAAAATAACTTAATGCTAGGTCGATTTAGGCTTCATAATGCGTAGTCTTGTGACCAGTAATCTGTTCGCAGACTTCATGTGACTAGCTTGTAAGCTATGAATGAATAGGAGAGCTATACCTGCTATTTATAGCTTCTTTGCTAGGATACCCATCGGATAATACCGTTTGTTTTGATGTTTTCGGTTTATTGCGTTTGTTTTTTTGGTGGTTACGGCGCTGAAAGACTAATAATAAAATCGGCCAAGTGCGTGGCGGACCACGCGTAATGGAGGGTTCCATCGCTTTAATGGAATAAGAACCAGACTAATGCCAAAAGGTC
Source organism: Pammene aurita (assembly GCA_947086415.1). Lineage (NCBI taxonomy): Eukaryota > Metazoa > Arthropoda > Insecta > Lepidoptera > Tortricidae > Pammene > Pammene aurita. The sequence goes on from OX352294.1 coordinate 41,614,364, forward strand.
GTATCTGATGCCTATGGAAGAAGTTTTTTGGAAATAACTCAAAAATGGCTAAACCGATAATGTTCAAAACAATTTTAAAGTATATGCTAACGCGCATCTTCTTAATTTTTTTCATATTTTTGAACTTACGGTTCAAAAGTTACAGGGGGGACGCTATTTTTTCGAGTTTCGAAGCGATTATTTCTGAAACTTTTCACTTAATCATTAAATGGTCAAAGAAACCTCAATGTTATTTTTAAAGACCTATCGATTGATGTGCAACATGTTGATATTTGTTTTTTTTTTGTTACATGTATGGAGCGCCCCCCCTAAAAATTTTTTTTCTGCAATTTAACTACACAACTATATAGCAGCATACAAAATACACCTAAAGTCTGAATTTTATTAAGATACGTCTAATAGTTTCCGAGTAAAACGGCTGTGACCTACGGACGGACGGACAGACGGACATGACGAAACTATAAGGGTTCCGTTTTTGCCATTTTGGCTACGTAAAAGTGGTTTATTATGGCCTACCAAATCACCTCGCACAATATGGCTAGTTCTTAAAAAAAATACCCTTAAAAGTTTTTTTTCTTTTAAGTCCACAAACTACGTTTTAAATCTTTCACAAAATATCTATACATACTTGCAACCCCTTTTTAACCCCGTTAGGAGTTGAATTAAAAAAAAACGCTAAAATCTCTTTTATTATTTTAAATTAGCAGTAAACTTACGCAGTCTCGAACTTAAAATTATAAACACCACACAAACAAGTTTTCAACGCGCTTCTTATTACTTGTACAGATTATAAATGTAACCCGCTCTGCAAATACAACTTCCTAGTTTTAACCGTTGTTCTAGCATCTTTCTTATACAAACTTTTCAACCCCGTTTAAACTCGAGTGGTATTTTAAAAACGCTTAAATGACTTTTTTGGTTTTAAGTGAGTACGAACTTTCAAGTCTGTCTTTCAAAACTTGTTATCTCTATATAAACTTTCAACATCAATGCGATTGAAAGCTTCCACCCCTTTTTAACTCCATCAGGGGTACAATTTTAAAAGTCGTTAGAATATTTTTTATTATTTTTAATAATCAGTAAACGTACGAAGTTTTAAATCTCTAACTTAAAAAAAATTATTCTACCGATACAAATTTTAAACCCCCTTTTTTACCCCTTTGAGAGTTGAATTTTTCAAAATCGCGTCATATTACTTGTACAGATTATAAAGGGTAGCCTACAAACGAAGTTTCAAGTCTGTCTTTAAAATTGTAATCTCTATACAATCTTTCAACTTCAATGGGGTTCAACCTCTTTTTAATCCCTTTTAACCTCTTTTGAACTTCAAAAACTGCTAAATTATTTTTGACGTGATAACGTCTTTAAAATCGTTTTAGTCGGGTGACATGTTCAGAAACTTGTGTCACACCAAAACCTCACGAGCGCGATCGCAGGTATAACGAGAGAGAGACGGACCGATCTCCCGTCTCATCTCGAGCGCTGCCAGTCATTCCGTGAAACTTGTCACGCGGAATCTTCACGAGCGGTTAGACGTTATCACGTAAACATCTCGATCGTAAACCTACTTTACAAACAACCAATTTTTTTTAATATTTTTTAATGATCAGCAAATGTACGAAGTTTTAAGATTCTAACTTAAAATTTTAAATTCTACCCATACTAATTTTGAACCCCTTTTTGAATTTTTCAAAATTGCTTCCATTACTTGTACATATTATAAATGTACCCCACCCGCAAATTACAACTTTGTAGCTTCCGATGTAACGGCTTCGCTTTAATACAAACTTTTAAACCCCGTTTTAACTCCTCTGGGGTGGAATTTTGAAAAACACTAAAATTACTTTTTTTTTTACTTTTAAGCGATTAGCCTACAAACGAACATTTAAGTCAGGCACGAAAAAACACTGTAGGGGTTGAATTTCAAAAAACTGATATTTCTTTTATTATTTTTAATCATCAGCGACCGTACGAATTTTTAAGTCTCTATATAAAAAAATCCTACCCATACAAACTTTTAACCCACTTTTTACCCCCTTAGCCATTGATTTATTCGAAATCACCTCTTAGTACATACAAATTATAGGTACATGTAACCTGGTCTAACATTTTCAACTCTTTAGCTGCAGTGGTTTCGGTGTTTACGTTGATGTGTCAGTCAGGACAAAAGCATTTAAAGATAGACTAGCTTTCCGCCCGCGACTTCGTCCACTTATAATACGGCTACCTACTCATAACAGTTTCATCTTTATAAAATGTGTGGTTTGGTATTAGAATATTTTTTTGTTTATATTAATTATCATACAACTTACTTTTAAGCTATATACATACATTCTTCATACAAAACGTCAACGTTTTTTAACCCCCTTAAGGAATGAATATCAAAACACGCTGAAATTGCTTTTCTTATTTTTTAATAAGTAGATAAAATAGGTACAAAGTAGCCAATCTGCAAATTACAACTTTCTAGCTTCAGCAGTTTCGGCCTTGTTTTAGTACAAACTTTTCAACGTTGTTTTAACTCATCTAGGGTGGAATTTTGAAAAACACTGAAATTAGTTTTTTTTGTTTTGAAGTGCTTACAAATGAACTTTCGAGTCTCAAAAAAACAGGTATCTATATCAACTTTAAACCCCTTTTTAACCCCGTTTGCGGGGTTGAATGAAAAAAAAAACGCTAAAATTACTTTCATTATTTTTAATGTATTAAATGTACGAAGTTGCATGCCTCGAACTTAAAATTTTAATCCCTACCCATACAAATTTTTAACTCTTCGATTTTACTCCCTTAGGGGTTTAATTTTTCAAATTTGTTTCGCATTTCTTATATACATTATAAACGAAAATTATAACTTTCTAGCTTCAGTAGTTTCGGCCTGGCTACAATCCAACTTTTCAACCCCGTTTCAACTCCTTTGGGGTGGAGTTTTGACAAACGCTGAATTTTTTTTTTTGGAGGTGAGTAGCCTACAAACGAACTTTCAAGTCTGTCACAATATTTTTAAATATTTCGTTACAAATTTTCAACCCCTTTTTAACCCCGTTAGAGGTTATATACCAGAAAACGCTGAAATGACTTTTATTATTTTTTAATTAGCAACAAACGTACGAAGTTTCAAGTTTCTAACTTAAAATTTTAAATCCTAACCGTACAAACGCTTAACCCCGTTTTTACCCCCTTAGGACTTGAATTTTTCAAAATCGATCCTTATCACTTGTACAAATTAAAAATGTAACCTTATCTGCAAATTTCAACTTTACAGCTTCAGTAGTTTCGGCTCTGCGTGGATCATTCAGTCAGTCAATCAGGACATAGGCATTTATATAAATATAAATTAAAATAATATTAAGAATTATATTTTATCACTGTGATTTAAAAAATAGTGTAATACTAATAAATAAAATGAGCCCATTATTTATTCCACCCTGATTATTACTCCTAAGTAAGCAACTACGCACCATACGCTATGCCCCTCTGCGCTTCTTATATACCTACACGGTCAATGACCTTAGGTGCACTAATCGTATCGGCCGCCGCACATCTTATGTGTCGTAGTTTCCGCCCCGCGCCCCGCTCTAATTATGTTTATTTTTTGATTACTAATTTTACAATTCCTGAAAATGCTCACTAGATCTACTGGTGAAATTTTGATACTATGTAACATATTATTAAAGCTAAAAGGAGCATCAAAATCATGAGTGTAGAATTAATGCGCGTATTCGTAAATCATTTAAGAAATAGTAATAATACAGTCACCACTGTAAAAATTTTTTAAACGAAGTGTAATAATTGTCTCGACAATATAGTGAAAAATCACCATTTGTATAATTAGTGTTTGATTATTATTGAATTTTGTAAACATTTTTATTATTTCAAATGTATTCTCAACTTGACAGGTGGTGAATATTTCAAATACTATTTTAAATATTCAGGTAGTTCCTTGGATTAAAAATCTCTAGTGTAGGATTTAATGTTTGTGGTAAATAAACATTAAAATTTTCAAATTTTTTTTTTAAAGAAAGCACAATGTATTTTTTGGGAAAAACTTAATACATGTTTTCAATAAATGTTGTTTTACCAGATCCCAAGGACAAAATAGTGTAGGATTAAATGTGATCTCCTCGAACAACTTAAAGTTTAGTGACGGGACTATACTACTACTAAATACTACAAACATACAAACATAAATACAAACATATATTTTACATATTTCAGTAAATACATACAAATACTTACAGATATATATATATATATAAAATACATACATTCATACAAACTACATATATAAATATACTGTCATTAAAAGTTTATGTTGAATGTTGATAATGAGACATTGGTAAGAAGCGTTGGTAACCTGACGGTATCGGTGAGATGTCGAAGTGCCGTATTCCAATTTAAAAATACATAAGCAATACATTAAAAACACTTCCTATCTCAAACATAAGTCCAACACACAACAAATAATCAACCAATATTGAAGTTGTATTGGAGTTGCATCGGAATATTTTTCAAGCAAACTCTGATATTTCTGATTTAGACGTTTACAAACTAAGTAGCTGTATTGCGTTGTTAATGCATTGGAGTTGTATTGAAGTTGGATCGTGTCTATACGTGTTTTAAAGTTAGAATACGGCCCCAATTTTCTATCCGGAGGTTTAGTATTCAAACCCCATCTCGTATCAATGAGTTTTCCTAAGGATGTAGTCGTCTTTTCTGGCTGAGTACACTGCAGAGCTCCCAGATATTAGCTACGGTACCGTAATATCGAGCGTAAATACTGTCGATTAGAGCTTCCCATGTGCATTGTTTTCATCTAACCTTAATCGGATCTAGAGTAACCAAAATGCTTGCATGGGTTTAAACTCAGGCCGTCCAGTAAAAACGCGTCCTCCTACGCATACTCGTTATATCATGAGTTAACATTATAAACGATTGCCTCGGAAACCATACGCCTGCAACCAATGCTATTACATAGCTGCTTTGCGCGGCACTCTGTCGATCGCGCTTAATGGAATTAAAATTGACACAATTACAGAACGCGGTCGCTAATGACGTTATTAATACAGTTAGTGTATTCATCTAATGGAACGTAATTGTTAACTCTTTAGGGAATGTCATCAAATCATTCATCAATAAGTTCATGTTATGCCTTTTGAAGCCCATGAGACGTTCATGAAATCATGTTCTTCGATGTGGTAGCGGTTTATCACTTTCCTCGCTAGTACAGTCGAGGTTAAAAACGTTCATAAATGATTTGGTTAATAAAGAAATGAGATCTAATTGGAAAACAAGAAATAAAAAAAATAATAAAAAAATAATCTTAAATCTCCTTAGATTTCAGCTCCAGTCATAAATAATTGTCCAACGCAGTCGTGCTTTAATTGATTAATCTGATTTGTTATTTACTAATATAGTGATTTGGCAAGTTTTTCGTTTCATAAATTCCTTCTACTTAATTAATTCTCTACTTGATTGATCTGAAATAAGTAATTGGCTGAGTGCTGTATTCTTATTTTAAAATACATAAACAATACATTAAAAACCCAATCTATCTCAAACATAACTCCAACACATAACAAATAACCAACCAATATTGAATTTGTATTGAAGTTACAAATCAAATCAAATCAAATCAAATCAAAATGGTTTTATTTCAGACATAATAGTCCATATGTTGTTAGAAACAGTATTTTACTTAAGAGCTATGTTAGAATTCCTATAAGACTAAGATTACATACTAAATTACATACTAAAATACAATCTACTTGACATAAGTCAAGGTAGTTGTTACTACACCTATCCAATGCCACATTATTGGACAGCCAAATCTACCCGCGATCACCTTCAGAATGCCATTCTGACTCTCCCTTACGCGACCCATCAGCGACGAAATTTTTTTGCGCATGATCGCATAAAAATCGTTCGTGTGCCTTTGTGCGAACATTTCTGATGCACTGCACCATTTAGGGAGTCCTAATAGCATTCTGAAGGTGTTATTGTATTGGATTCGTAGGGCGCTGTAGGCTCGTTTGGTATACCGAACCCAGAGGCTGCTAGAGTAAAAAGATTGGTTATAAGCTTTGAATAGAGTTATTTTAACCTCTTCGGAGCATCTAGCGAACCTCCGAGCCAGCATATTCCCTCACACCGACAACGCCCTACGCTCCCTCTCGATATCGCTGTCGTCACAAAGGTCATTTGTTATTATATGGCCTAGATACTTGAAGCTGTCCACTAACCTCAATACAACTCCACCAAGGGACACTGGCGGAACAAAGTATGGTTTTATCTTACCTGCTTTAAACACCATCACCTCGCTTTTGGTGGCGTTGTACACAAGGCCGTGCGCAGCTGCGTACTCCTCAGACTTGGCAACTAGCTGTCTAAGCGCCCCGATCGACGGACAAACAATTACAATGGAACAATTTACAAGCAAATTCTGATATTTCTGATTCAGACGTTTAGGCGCTAGCTGTATCGCATTGGAGTTGTATTGAAGTTGGATCGTTTCTAAACGTGTTTTAAAGTTAGAATATGGCCCCGTTTGTCAAGTTGTTCACACTTTTACACTTTACTTCTTTGTAGTAAGTTGGATAAATGTAAACCCAAAGTTGTTACATCTTTGACGCCGACTACTACACTCAAGCCACTCTCCCGTCATACTATATTTTTCGTTTTTATTGCCCCAAGGGACTCAACCCAAAACTATATTGGCTTTGGTTATGGGTATAGGCTTCTCATGGGGCAGTAGTCTCTATACCTACTTGTTGAAAAGATAATAACCGAAAAAATATAGTTACATAAACAAATGTACCGTATGTAAATGTAATGAATCTACGAGTCAGGATTTTGACATAATATCCCAAATAGACGTCTGCGACCATTTACGTGATATTTTATGACTTAAAATCATTAAGAGGTAAGGCGTAAAACCCTATGTAAAAAAATGAAGCAAAAAAAAAATTTCTTGTCGTTTAGATTTTGCAGCGGCTATTTTAAAAATATGTTTCCTTTTATGTCTGCGGTCGCCCATTATATATTTTAAGTGAATTCGATATGAAAAATCGTGACAATCAGACCACAGACAGATGTAAGAAATGCAGTAAACTGGCCTTAGATTTAGTAACGAGTACACCTAACTCAGAACAATGGTTTAGCAGCTAGCCGGACACTAGTAGGCCCGGCACGTCTGAGTTAAACCTATTACACCGCCGAAGCGAAAATACATTTTCAAACACCGACTTGAACTACAGATTGCTTTGAAATTAAATTAAGTTTAGTTTCCCTGTACTAGTGTATTGGCTTTTAATTAATATTTCAAATGTGCTTTATGGATGTTTGTTGTAAATGCCCTGCAGAAAATATAATAAAAGGTATGAGATAAATAGATACATAAATTGAGCAAGTTTTATTTTATTTTATGTAATGTAATGCAACTTGCTTCCTTTACTGTATTTAAAAGTGCATGTATGTACAATCATTGAAACAACCGACGAAACGCATGTTTTTATAAATCTTTGTTTTTTTCAAATGTTATAGAATAGAATAGAATAGAAAACATTTATTCAAACAACACATCTTTTACAAATAATACAGCAGTAAAATAATAAAATAACTAAATCTAGATGTGAAGCCTAAATGGTCTCCGCTCAGCAATGCAGTTGGCACGGCTAGCGTGGTCAACGGCGCTGGTTTTCTGTGGAGCCAGTAAGAAGGGTGTGCAGGACAGCATACTGCGCGACTCGAAGATGGTGACGTTAATAATAAATACATAAATGGGCACACAGTGAATTTAAAATATAAATATAATTGTTGATATGTGTATTATAATATTTATAATGATACATAGATGGAGAAATTTTATAGAGGTGGAAGTTTAGTTATTTATATGTGATATGGTAAAGGTAATACGGACATGAAATGGAAGAGGGGGAAGGAGACATCTTTTTACTAAGCGTGACGTGAAGCCTTAGGCAGCAGAACGTTGTTGATCCGTTAGATACTTCTTTAGTTTAGATTTAAAGCCACTAACAGTACTACTTTCTCTAATCGGTGGTGGAAGGTTGTTCCAGCACTTCGTGGCAGCATAACGAAAGCTGCCACGGAATGCAGCGGAACTGTGCCTTGGGCATGTTAGTCGAGGGATACGCCTGATAGGTCGTCGAGAAAAGATCATCTTCTCAAATAAGTACACAGGTTTTTTTTTACTTTTGAGAGTGCCAAACAGGAGCGTAGCGAAATGAAGAAAGCGACGATTATTCATGTTTAATAGCTTGTTACTATTAAGGTGTGGGCTGATATGCGATCGAGGGGGTATGGGGATATATGTATTTATATGTATTTATTTGGAAAAAAATATGATTACAACGAATTGTTAAAAAGCCCATTTACTTACTTTTTGACAGAAAAAAGCGCTGATGGCCTGGCGGTAAGATGTCAGACTTTCAATCTGGAGGTCTCAGGTTCAAACCCCGGCTCGTACCACTAAGTTTTTTGGAACTTTTATACGAAATATAATGTGATATTTACTAGTCGCTTTTCGGTGAAGAAAACATAGTGAGGAAACCGGACCTAATCTCAACGAGGCCTAGTGTCCCCTCTCGGTTGGCACATTCCAATCAATGGCAGTCGCTTTCGTAAAAACTAGTGCCTACACCAAATCCTGGGATTAGGGTGCCGAGCAGACCCCAGGCTCAATAGAGCCGTGGCAAAAAGCCAGAACAAACGGTAGGAGGATGATGATCACTTAGTTTTTGACAGCGTAATGAAGGTACGCACGTTCTTCAAAAATGAAGACGGTTCCAAAAACTTCGTTCCAAAAGTGCACGAGTTCTGTACATATCTGCTTTTGTCAGCACTTTTCCTTATCATAGTAATATCGTCTTGTTAGTGCGAATATAGGTCTATATTCTGCTTCTCACAATTCAATTCTAATGCAATAACTTTGGTCTGTTCATCTCATCCACTCTGTGCGTGCCTTGTTTACTTCTGTTCGTTGTTTCACGGGATAGCTAGCAACCAACATAATTTATTTATTTAATATAATATATAATAAATAAAGCAACATCATAAGCTAAATACCAATATAGGTTTAGGTTATATAGCTGGTGGTTAAATTTGTCCTTATAAGCGTTTTGAATATTTTTCCCTCATGAAAAAACTAAGGTGGTTCCTATTATAAAAAACCGGCCAAGTACGAGTCGGACTCGCGCACCGAGGGTTCCGTACAAACCTGTAGGTATATAGGGGTAGTAACTTTAAAATTATTAAAAATATTTTTATTATATGATGTAACTAAAAATTTACGGTTTTCGTTTTTTTTTCCTTTATCTGTGCTATAAGACGTTGCTTTGTACCAAATTTCAAGAATCTTAGTTTAGTTAGTTCTAAGATAGTAGTGGAAGTACCCTGTAGGTTTTGATTCCCTTGCGAGTTTCGAAAATTTGCGGCATAAACGGCTGTATCTTTTGATTGCGTTGGCATAGAAGTTTGATTTTTTCACAGCTCTAAGGGATAGAAGACCTGAGTATTTGATATAAAGCTTGATACCTCCACGCGTTCCTGAGAAAAAGGGTCTTGACAGACAGACGAACGGACGGAAAAAAAGTTATATATTCTCCTATTCCTTCAAAAGTATATATATGCAAACAGATTTAATAACGAGCTACTAGCGACTTAAAAATGCCATTCAACAGTTCCCCGTAACTATTTGCTCTCAGTGTAACCAGACTCTAAGAAAACACGAACCAAATGCTATTCCAATATAACAGAGCTTTTCATTCCGAATCGTCCGGGTCTATTCAGTAAGCACAGCACTCCTCACATACGGAATTCCGTTCAGCTGTTCACATGATCTGAATTATTATACTGAGCCAGCACCGCAGACTACACACACACCAAACTATGATACGTTTTCAAAGAGTAAGGGCACATAATTATGTCCCATAATATTTTATTATTTTAATAAAGCGACATGAAGCGGTGAGGCAAACCAAAAAAGAGATGGCGGGATGACTTTCTGCAAAGAGTGGTCGAAATTGTCAACCAACGTCGAATGGGGAAAAAGAGGGGAGGCCTTTACAGCAGTGGGACAACAAATAGGCTTCTTCATCTTCTTCAAGTGCCTTTTCCACCGAAAAGGCTAACGAAAAAAAAATTGCGATATCACAAAATCACGTAGTGTGCCGCCTTGCGAAGGTCACCAAATCCGTGCATGACGGGAAGTCGACAAGTCGGGAGGAAAAGTTGATGGAATTTGAACTTAAAATATAATTATATAAGGTTCAAATGTATGCAATTTCAAACTTCATATCTCGAGTTATCAACTCCTTCCCGCCGTGTTCGGAAATTCTTCTTCTTCTTTGTCGTATCCTCATGGCTGAGAGACTTTTCACCAACGCTCTCCAAGCCACACGATCCAGGGCCCGATGCATGCTTGCAGTACGGAAATATGACTTGTAAAATGTTATGACAGATTTTAACTATTAAGACTTTTTTGTAAATATCCTAAATGTCTACGCGAGGTCGTAAATATGAGCGCCTGAAATAAGCGTAAAGCTCCCTAAATTAGTCCGGAAGCGCCTACGTGCGTTGACCGTGAGTAATCTTACATTCCCCGTTTCGTAGTCGAGGTAGTCTGTGCCCAACGCCTCATGTTTAAGGCATTCCATAGATATCTAGTTAGAAATTAGTTAAATTTCTTACCCCATGTTATGTTAGACAGACTTGATATTACAACCGTGCAGAATATGAACTTTATGTTAATCACTGTATGTTTTAAGTTAATACACTGTTCTAGAGACCAAAAATGTTATTTGAAATCATTGAGTTGGGATAGGGTAGACGTACAGTTTCAAACAAGATTTACCGAAAATATGGCTCATAATCGTATGGCTTTGTGTCGCGTTTTTTTGTATTTTTTTTCGCCTAGCCCCCATCCGCGAACCGTCCGATAAGGAACTTATGCGGGTGGCGCAGGACCGGTCATTGTGGCACTCTTTGGGGGAGGCCTATGTTCAGCAGTGGACGTCTTTCGGCTGATATGATGATGATGATGATGATGGCTCATGAAAATTTGTAACCGGCCAGTGTTATGCCGTAATAAGACTGTCAGAGAAACTACTGCACGAGTAGTTCTTACAGCACTTTGGGGGGGGGGCATTTTTTGGCCTGGTATCTCGCGGTGTTTGAAATAATATTAAACAGCCATGTAACTTTCAAGCTAACTGGATTAAAAATAATTGAATTAACCATTAATAAGTCCAAATAATAGCGTGACTAACTTTACGACGTACGTTGAATTATGTTGTATAATCGTATTAAAAGTTTGTGTTTTCTACTAGATTTTTGCTAGATATAGTCCGTCTAAGCTAAGTTTGCAGAACTAACAGCGAAAACGAAAGCATAGTCGAGCTCTTCTTACTTATTTATCCTCCGTGTGTACCCTTCCCATTAGAAGAAGCTTAAAGTAAGCGGATGATTTACATGAAAAAGTTACACCTTAAATAATAAATTACGATTTCCATTTATTAGACCGTCATATAAGAACCCACAGGAGGTTATCGCTCACCTTTATAGGCACTAATATTGATATACGGCGGAATTTCTACCGAACGCTATCTAATTATAATTGACAGCGCAGTTAAATAGATGGGTCGCCAAACTTAGATCCTATCAAAAGGGGGAGAGAAGAATGGAAATTCTGCTTGATAAGCTAAGGCAAGTCGATTCTTTATGAAACCAGCTGTAACTGTGAACTACAGATTCCTAATGACTGTGTTTATATAATCGCGGAGTTTAATTGTTGATGTAGTTTAAGGTTCAAGCTGTGTGCCCCGGCTTCCGACCTCCTTGCCGACGAGACATGACGACGAGGCTGACTGACATACTCTTCTGGAACGACGGATTTTTAATTCACAATTAGAGACGACGAAACAATAGACCGTACTACAGACAGTCGAGATAGACAGTGACACGATAAAGATCCTCCGACTCCTCAAACCAGACAGTTCAAGCTGTTTTCTTTTGTTTATACTTACTGTATAAAATGTCCAGCGTAAAGTGGACCCTTAATGGCTCAACAATTAAAGTCCGTGACAGTTCCCCTGACACTTCAAAAAACAATGCTCTATGTATGTATTTTTTAATAAAACGATAAAAGTCTCAAATAAAACCAACCGGCCGACCCTCATATAAATTACCTAATAAAAATTTCGTTAGCGCGATGTAGTAATTGTCGCGTTCGAAACAGTGTCATCTACTGTGGTAGGTATTTGGTAATACGGTAGACGGAGAGCTAGCCATGTCAGATATGACACAATAATGAGAGCGACGAAACCCCTCTCGTTAGTTTCCTATACTATGCTTATTTCTAGATCCGTACATCTGGCAGCTGTAAAGTGGTGGAGGTCAAAGAATGCAAACCACTTTAAGAATACAAATCCTAGAGTTCTCGTTTTGATGCAGTATTATGAAAAATTATATAAATCATTAGATCATGTCATTGCCAAAAGTTTCTGATGGGGAAAGTAGTCCAAAACGACGTATAATGTAATTTATAGTTTGTCGCCTACTGTTTCTGTTTCCGAAATATTACGCAATGGTTTTTGTTCTAATGTTAAAATATAGGCCCCGTCCTCTATAAATAAGATAACTTCGGACGTTTTTACCTATTTTGGTATTACTATTTTCCAATTTAGAAACTTTGCTAGTCTGTCACTCTGACATCCACCCATCAAAAGCTGCCAGATGCCAGGATCTAGCAATAGAGATAGTATTGCAATCTTACTAGATGGGTTTCATTGCTCTCATTATTGTGTCATATCTGACGTGGCCAGCTCTTAGACAATAATTTGTTTACTATGAGAATCACTATGGACGTAAACAATGCTTTATACCTAGTTTTTATCTGACCATTCGACTTGCCTGCAATTAAAAAGCGATAGGAATAACCCCTGTGAGCCTACGTTCAAATTATTTGTCACGGGATTTTTACCTGTATCTCAATGTCATAAGGATGAAAATCACAGGAGGAGGTCCATTTTAAACTGACACTGCATTTGAACTTTTTTACTTGCTAAATTTTTTTCTGATTACTTCCTCGAAGTCTCCAACTTTCGCGTAAGCGTTTGCAATTCATGAAAAGGTTTTTCCTGATTAAAAACGTAAGTTTCTGCTAAATGTTTTGAAATGAGAACAGCGGGTGGTTTCTTTTTTTTATGAACTAAAAGAGATATCAGGCTTATATTATACCAAGTGAGATATTCTCTGCTTAGAATCAATGTTCTATATTATTGAGCTTTCTTGATGGTTTTAAACTACCTATCTAGAAGAAATGTTGGTGAATCTACATAGTTAGTATAAAAAAAAGTCGCTTTCCGCTGACTGTCAGTCCCTATGTATGCATAGATCTTTAAAACTACATACGAAACTGATTTTGATAACGTTTTAATAGAGTGATTCAAGAGGAAGGTTTATATGCATAATATAGTAAAGAAATACTGATAATTTTAGAGGTCTCTGTCGCTCCTTGGTGCACCAATTTTTTCGAAGGGCGTGAGCCATGTGATTCGTGAGACGGCTTCGCCATTATCGAACTCTTTCTTTAAAGCATCTAGAGCATTTGTCGTCGCATGTATCTTTAGTGTTGTTGCGTAATTGTTTTTCATACACTATGAGAACAGCGCCGACTTGGTTGCATCCGCAGGTTGTGTTGGAGTTTGACTGCGTGCTCCAGAAACTCGAAGCGATCTTGAATGTTGGTTTTGGGGAATCTCAGTGGTGCCAAGCTACTCTTCCCGTACGTCATGGGGGGTTAGGGGTTCGGCGCATGCAAGATTTAGGTCTTGTAGCTTTTCTTGCTTCCTCGCACGCGTCTTTAAGTTTGGTTGCGCGAGTGTTGTCCGTTAATAGGGACGAAGTTCGCATGCCTTTTTTAAGTGAGGCACTGGCGGAGTGGTCCTTGCGCTATTCTAGTGGCGTGCAGCCGGATGACCTTACAGTGCAAAGGTCTTGGGACGACATTTTGTGCCGGCAGGTATAGTGTTGTTTGCTTGAGGGTGCGTCAGGGGTTGAGTTAGCTCGGTTGAAGGCTGTAGTTGAACCGGAGTCAGGCGCATGGTTGCATGCTTTGCCATTGTCATATTTGGCGACTCTGTTGGACAGTGATACATTGAGGGGGATGATATTATTCGCAGTGCTATGGTGTCGGCGAACCTACCTTGCGTTCTGGAATCCCTGGGCCTCAGCCGAGCGAATGGGACGAGGCCAGATGGTCTAACACTGGTTCCTTGGGCTAAGGGACCAAGTTTGTTGTGGGATGCGACGTGCGTAAGCACGTTTGCTGCGTCGCATTTTGCGCAAACTATGCGTTCTGCTGGGGGTGGTGCAGACAATGCGGCGAAGCACAAGCACGCGAAGTACTCCAACCTAAAGCCGGTGTACGACTTTGTGCCTCTGGCAGTCGAAACGGCTGGTCCCTGGTGTTCCGGGGCGAAACAATTTGTTCGGGAGTTAGGCAAGCGTTTGCGAGATCGGGGTTGTGATCCTAGGTCAGGTTCGTACCTCGTGCAGAACGTGCTCGTGCGTGGTTCGTTCCTAGTTTTTGTTTTTGTTTACTTTTTTTTTGGACATTGTGTGTTTTATTTAGGTAATTATGACGAAACCTGTTGTGGATGCTTTATTATTTTTATATTGTATGGACGAAACCTGTGTTCCGGATTTAAAAAGAATATGTATATTTATTTTTATTTTTCTCGTATGTCAATAAATAATTTTAGAGGTTTCTAATGTGATGTCGTAAATAAACACATTTTTTTACGCTTACACTGCAAACGCTGGCTGAACCCTATGAGATAGATAAAAATAATGTACTACAGTATTGTACACCTTAAAAAGGTCTACAAAAAAGTCCCGTCTTCTAATCAACGCGGAAACTAAGCTCCTCGTTATAGAGTGATACATGTTACGCAATGTGAGTTAGCGGTTCCGAAAGATAACAAAAATAAAGATGCGTGATAAGGCTCTTGACGTAACTATGAAAGGTGGAAGGCATGGCGGGCGCGCATGCCTGAATAACTCCTAGTAGCACATATCAAAAGCATCGATCTTTCGTTGAAATAGCTGACACCAAAACAAAAACAAGTGAAACATTTTATTCTCCCACAAATTGTACCTGTGGACATATTGCGCTGACAAACTTAGCCTGATTAATCCCGCCAGATTTATAACCAGAATAAATCAATACGACAAACAACCCTCGGACGAGGGCCTTCGACTTTTTTGTCTTCCCGTCCGATTTATGGGCAAAAACTGGTGACTTAACAAATTAAGTTCCTATAATGGTGTGGCGCAAGGGTAGCTAAGTAATACTACGATGCAGGTTTGATACTGAACCTTTATTGTTAAAAGTACATGGTTTTTATAGTAGTATTATTACGTAGTTTAACCTTGAGGATGAGCTTGACATTTAGATAAAATAATAATGGAATAATTCATTTAACTGGGTACTGTAAACAATTTACATATTTGGGTTGTAACCAGATATCCTAGGTTTATAACAATAATATTTTCTATTTTCTAAATGTCACATGACGTGTGAATTTACACGTCATGTGCCTACACTACACCTTCCCCCTTTTTTTTTTTGAAGACAAAAATAGTAACACATATTTTTGGCTTATTCAGTTATACAAAACTAAAGAAATACTTATCTATTGGTTATACATTTAAAAAAAAATGGTTATACAGACTAATATGTACTTAACTTATTTTAACTTTTCTATTAAGTGTAATTACAGAACTAGGTACGCTTACATGTTAGGATATTTATATCTATGGTATTATTATATTACAATGAACACCTTGGTGTGGTCACTTAGTGTTTTGCTTACTCTGCTATAAAATAACTTAAAGGTTACATAGTTGACGTATCATTAAACAATCATACGATTACGATAATATCGAGAATAAAAAAAAAATTGAATAAGGTTATACTGTACTGTCTATAATATAACTGTATCTAATCAAAAATAAAACTTAATCTTAAATAAATTGTACATAATGTTTTACTTCCTATTTATAATTTCTAAAGTGCATAGTTGTTTGTTTAATATGTGGTCGAGTTTAAAATTACAATCTAGTGGTATGACGCTGCAAGCAATGTGACGCTATCTTATTATAAATGCTTATTCAATAATTTAGTACTTACTTAGGAAGATGGAGATCCTTTTTTGGATTCTGTTGTTTTGGTAAGTGTTATAGGTTTCTAATTGCATCTTGGTTGTAGTAATGTTATGTTTAAATTATTAGACCATTGTGGTTGCGTGTCTTCCCGAAGCTGTACTTTTCTTTTTTTTTTGCTCTTATTTTCTGTTTTCTTTTTGTTAATTTTTTTTTTTTTTTTTTATAATGGAGGTCGCGGACATTTACGAGCAAGTGTATTTATTAAGTGTGGATTTTACGGCACGACATGGTGTTCATTTTTTTAGAACATTGATTAATTTTGGTGGTGGTACGTGTTCCTTTAGTGTGCTGAAAAGGTGAGTTTTAATAATAGTACAGTTTTGTCCTACTTTTATGTACAATGTTTTCTTTTCCTGAAACTAATATTTTTACATTTTGACCTTGGTCTTGTATTACAGTGTATGGTCCATCTTATCTCTATATTCCTTCTTTATTAATATTAAATCTCCTACGTTATAGATTCATGAATTTTTTTTTTTGGTATATTTATCTTTTCTTATTTGCTTTGTCTTAACTAAATTATTTCTAGCATCCTCCTGGGATTATTGTAATATATACTTAAGTTCTAGGGAATACGAGTTAAAATTATAAATTGGATCTATTTGACTTATTTACTTGGTAAACGACATGTTTTACCGAATACTAATTCATATGGTAAGCGGTTGACTGTAGTTGGTGTATAAGTGAAAATCATTTAATGTGACACGTCTGTCATCTTTTTCTGTGACTTTCTTGATATTTTTTTTTAAATACTAATTAGTCGTGGTCCGGACCGTTTGTCATGTGTATTTATACACTTTGGTAACTCTGTGATAAGACATGCGGTGTCTTTAATATGTCGTATGCATGCTTCTTGTATCTGTCGTGCTTTTTAAATTTGACCTAGTTCTCTCGCAAGGAAAGCTCGTTTCGGACGCGATCGAGTACTTGGTTCGACACACAGTGTCGCCGTGGATGGCGAGTAAATAATTCAGAACAATAAATGAGCCATTTTGCAATGTCTGCATTGTGTCCTAAAGTAAGCTTCTTTGTGATACTTGTCACTTTCTTTTAATGAGTACATGGCGCATTTTAGCGCATCTGGTGTGCCTACCCTATTACAAACAATTAAGGATACAGAATAAATATTTATTATCGCGCGCTAGTACATATTAATATGTACTATCAGACAGTGTTTTAACACATCGGAACACTACATCTTTCCGTGCGCCCAAGGACCTGGGCAATTGAGAACTCGCTCGAATTGTTTGGTTCCAAGGGTTAGCGTCTGCTTTGTATCCTGGTGTACTCAGCTTACTTTTAATTTTTTCACGGGCTACCTAGCAGTGCGTGAAGTAAAGAGGAATGCAAGGAAACCCTTTACTTTGTAAACTTAAAGCATATAAGGGTCACAACAACTTTCAGGTGATCAGGCTAATTGGTCAGTCAGTCATAGTCAGTTATAATTGTTATTAGGCCTGAATGGCCTCCTGTATGGGAATCCTTTATTGCGCATATGCAGCATCTGTTCGGAAAGGGGTGACGATGACGAAGCCATGGATACTTCCGCATCTTTGGCACCCTGAATCGCGTCTTTGAGTGAGTCATAGCCCCGGGCTGTTAGTATGGTACTCAATTTTTCGTTACGTAAGCCTTCTGCAAACTTTTTTACTGCTGTTTTTTCATTTAGCGGTTTTAAGACCTTATACGCCTCTGTGTTACTACCTGCTTGCGTGACGGTTAGTTTTACAAAAAGCTCTTCTAACTCTTGACCGAACTTCTCAATGGTTTTATGTTCCTGTCTAACTGTCATTAATTTGCTCTGAATGGTGGTGGCTGACTTTTTGGTAAGAAGATGCGTTTTCATCTCGTCCACTAAGTCTTTTACAGTTTCATACGTATCTGCTAACCTAAGTTTGGCACTCTGTGTTAATCTAGTTTTTAGTACAAAATTTATCAGTAGCTTAATATCAGTGTCCTTGATCATTGTGGAATATAATTCAATAGCGTCAATCAACTGGTTCGTAACGTCTTCTGTGCCGTCCATACTTGGCAGCAAAGACACCGCGGTCTTGATCTCGAAACTGTCCCTAGAAGCCATATTTGTATTTTCCTGAGGTGGCTCCTCGTTTAAATTTAATATTTTGTTATATATTTCCTCTATTTTTTCGTAATATGACTGTATTAGTTTGCTGTCTTCTAAAGATATTTCCGAATTTTCTACTTTTTCGCTTGTTTCCCGCACAAATTCTTCAAAATGGGCATATATTTTCCGTACCTGCTCTAATTTATCCTGTCCTATCTTCTCCTTCCTACGTTTAGGACCTAACTTCCTAATATCCTCTTGCAATTTTGCTAACTGTTCGTATAAGTGCACAATCCTAGTCATAGCTTATCTTAGACACAAATAATATACTACTCCTAGAGCTGAGTAGTATAACGCAAAGACTTAATTAATACACGATAAACTATGTAAGTGCTAACTAAATGATAATTAAATTAATTTGTACCGTATTCCATACTCCTCTGCTAGGCTGATGTCGTCACTGCTGACCGCTTGGCTGGTCTCGTTCAGGCGGAGCTCGTTCCACGCATCGCAACTGCCACTGCTTGTCGCTCTATCTTCCTAGTCAGGCATTTATGCAGTTTCTTCCAGAGCGCGTAAATGAACACGATGATCATCAACGTCATTACCGTCGCTGTTATGTACGTTACCACGCTGATTTCGCTCTGCGCCGAGTTCGCGTTGTTGCCGGCTCCACTCTGGGCTATGATGATCTCCTCCTTTTGGTAGGTTTTAGCGGGCTGGCTGCCCATGGCCTGCTGTGGGTCGGTACTTTCTGGGCGGCGTGGGGTGATCCGGGCGGCGGTGCTGGACTCGGGGTCGTTGCTCTGGCTGGGCGGCGTGGCTTAGGTTCGGTTGGTAGTGATACCAGAACTGCTGAGCAGTTCCATTGTCACGGTCGCCATATAATGGTGTGGCGCAAGGGTAGCTAAGTAATACTACGATGCAGGTTTGATACTGAACCTTTATTGTTAAAAGTACATGGTTTTTATAGTAGTATTATTACGTAGTTTAACCTTGAGGATGAGCTTGACATTTAGATAAAATAATAATGGAATAATTCATTTAACTGGGTACTGTAAACAATTTACATATTTGGGTTGTAACCTGATATCCTAGGTTTATAACAATAATATTTTCTATTTTTTAAATGTCACATGACGTGTGAATTTACACGTCATGTGCCTACACTACATTCCGACACGCTATTGTATTAGTAGGGATTTAGAAAGACTTTCTAGCGATAGCGTTTGTTTTCCAAACAACATCGATTATTTACAATTAACATTGGCAAAATACGACCGACATTAAGTTCCATATTTTTTACTCGTGTCCTTTAGGCTGCGTTTCCACCAGAGATGAGTGATGATGCGTTGCGAGGAATGTGTTTTGAAGAACCAATCCTAGAGCTGGCTGTGCGAGGATAAACAAATGAAGTGATTCTATTGGTGCTTAACAAACACATTCCTCGCAAAGCATCCTCGCTCAAACGCTCGAAACGCAGGGTTATGCTTTATAGACACATCGGTTAAACGTATTTGTGACTATTTTTTATATTGAGCATTAAATTGTAGGATTTACATTTTCTGCACCTACTTCGTGTACTAAAATTAAATAAACAGTTGACTTCAGGTAAACGTTCCTAGTGTTGAACACGCTAATGTAACCGCTAATGCGAATGACTTTAACTCTTCTTCTCTGTCGTATCCTCATGGCTGAGTGACGTGACGTGACTTAGTACACGTTGGGTGCAGATAGTAGAGAGCATCGTGGTTATCTTGAACTCGTCCAGGATAGACACATTTGTGCGGCGTTCAGTCCAAGAGATCCGGAGCATTCTGCGCCAACACCACATCTCGAACGCATCTATCCTAAGGCGTGTGTCTTTTTTAATGGTCCAGGTTTCTGAAGCGTACAGAAATATCGAGAAGACAAGGGTCCGCATAGTTTAATTTTAGTCTTGCGGTTTATATATCTATTCTCCCATATCTTCTTGAGTCGTTTCACCGCAGTTTTAGCCATCTGGGATCTTCGCACAACCTCCTGGTAGCAGTCGCCATCGTCGCTTATTTGAGAGCCTAAGTAGACAAACTTGTGGACAACCTCAAGATTGTGCAACTCATTGGTTCTCTGCATGGTACCAGGGCGATCAACGATCATTAATTTGGTCTTGCTTCTGTTAATTTTAAGGCCATACTCACTGCTGACTAGCTCAATCTTTTGCAAGAGGATCGCAAGTTCTTTTTCTGATGCACCTATTATTGTCGTGTCATCAGCGAAACGGAGGTTATTGATTAGTTGGCCCTCCCAACCTTCTAAAACCCTTCTAATTATATGCTCCCCGATGAGGTTAAATAGCTGCGGCGACAAGATGCACCCTTGACGCACTTTAAGTCTATATACTATATAAGATCTACTGGGACAGTGGAAAGCACACGGACTTAAGTAACCATTTGAAAGACATTGATATTGCTTAAATATTAAATTTATAGAACGTGCCTTAAAATAAGATTAAATTTTTCATTGTTTCGTTTTTTGCTGAAAATAGGGTCACACCCAACGCCCTGTTAACTTAATATTACACACTTCTGAGCTCCGTCTCCGTAGAGATTTGTCTACGACGCTATATGACCTCCCAAAGTCGTAACATTTTATCACTTGATAAAACCAGGAAAAGTCCTCCCTTTCCCCAAACAAGGTGACCCCAAGTTGCACGCGGTTGACTTAGAGACCCATTACTAATAACACCATAACTTCGAAGTTTCGCAGACGGTCCCGAGCTTCAAATACTTTATGAGAACCTCTGAAAGTTGGAGATAGATTAAAAGTAGATAACTAGTTGCGAAAAGTTTGTGTTAGCTACTCAGATGTTGAGGAAGGAATATTTGGTTCAAAACATAGAGTTAGAAGTTTCTTCGCTATAAAAATAATAACTTTCTGTAGTTGGACATTCCAACATTACATATATTATTAATAGTATGTTTCTAAGTTTCCCAATTAAGTAGGTAACATTTTCTGTCTTCTATTTACTGGAAGAAATAACTAGCTTATGTAAAAAGCACAGATGTCTAAAAAAGGGTTTTATGAAAAAACAAATAAAAAGGAAGGTCTTGGGTGCATATATGTTAAAATGTATGTGTATTCGAGGTCAATAAAATATACGAGTAAAATAAGTAATCAAATATGGCTGCAAATCTAGGCAAAAAAGTATTCGACGCATGACAAAATCTTACTAAACATTTTCGGTTTCAATGAAATACAAGTAATTAACGGATATTTTACTAAATTATTTTATATGTATAAGCTGACAATGAAACCATTGTTTATGTTTGCAAACAAAGTTTGTGATTGCAAAGAAATGAAGGTAAAAGTTGTTTGTTGACAATATTTTACTTTTTTATTGTCCCCGAATATAGTTAACTTAGTCAGTTTGTTATGATTACTTAGGGAAGTTAGGGCCGGTTGCACTAATCCATCTGTTAACGTAATCGTCATCGTTAAAGTTTACTTATATTTAAAGTTTGACAGCTTTCTATTGAATAACTTCTGCGCCGCCATATTTAACGTCGACTAGTCCGTTAATGACTAGAGGACAAAAACAATCGATGTTAATTACATAATGAAAAAACTCAAGAGGAAATGGACGAAACACATACTTCGGGACAGCAAAGAGAAATAGTCTAAAGATATAACTACATGGTATCCAAGAGATGGTAAAAGAAAGGAAGGAGGTCAGAGGATGAGATAGGAAGATGATTTAGACATGTAGCCGGAGAATTGTGGAGGAGAGAGGCTCGGGATAGACGTAAATGGAGAATTTTGGGAGAGGCCTATGCCAAAGGCAACCAGACAAAAGTCTGATAAAAAAGGCTATCAGTAATATAGTCCGTTAATGAGATTTAAAAACCACAGATTATAATCTGGCCAATCTGAACATGCAAATATACATGAACAAACAAACTTTTTTGTCCATCCATATCCAAATGGGTTTTTAAAACGATTGCAAACAGCACCATTTGTAAGCTGTTTTGCGCGTTTATCCCTATTGTTTTAAGTTTAATATTTATTGTATCGCTAAAACGTCTATAATTTAAAAAAACAGTTTTTCGTTCTTGTACACGAATTCATGGTGTAAGTATTCATTACTTCAGTGAAGCTCCGAGCGAGACGTTACGGCCATCTTTGCTGGCTCATACGCTTACTTACGCCACCAGGCAATTTTAAATCATATCCCAAAGACGTGAAATCCAAAATTACTAGAACCCCTTAAACAATAAAATGCATATTGACGGGTTGAACAAGGCCTTTCTTGGGCTTTTTAGGGTTCCTTACCAAAATGGTAAAAAAGGAACCCTTATGGTGCGACTCTGTCTGACTGTATACTTACTTTATGCTGTCTGTCACAAAGAAAAAATTTTTCAGAAACTACTGGACTGATTGAGCTGAAATTTTGTGCACATTTGTAAGTCAGCGACCCAAAAGCAGGCATTTGTGGGGGGGGGGGGGTAAATGAGAAATAAAATTTTGAAAAAATGCAGGTAGGTCTTCACGTATATATTACAGGAAAAATAAAAAAATGCAGTCAAGCGTGAGTCGGACTTAAGAAAAAAAAGTTGAAATCGGGGCGTGAATCCGACTCGCACTCGGCCACCCTATACATTCTCAAGAAATCGTGCCGAAAGCATCTTTTTCAAATAATTTTTTTTTTTTAATCGGTAGACGTGATAAATCATTCCTTACGAAATACCTATACTTTCGTACTAAGGTTAGGTAGCAAAAATTAGTGCAACAATTTGCCAAAAGATGGCGTGGCACCCTGTACGTTCGTTTTCTACTTCACGGTGTTAAGATTTTCCTGGATTAATATGGTCGAGTATAATATTATTCTTCTTTTCATTTTGTTATCAGCCCCTGCCCCCATATGAAGAGGCGTAGCGGACGACACTACTACTACTGAATACAATAGTTCATTTGTGTATTTATATTGGTTATTGCATCAAGCTATAGTTGCAAGCGTTCGTGGAATGTTCGTCCTACGGAATCCTCGGTGCGCGAGTCAGACTCCCACTTGCCCGATTTTTTGTTATAGTCTAAAGTAGTAAAGTAAGGTATGTACATATTTTGGATTATAGATAGACAATCGAAGCGAAAACACCGAAAGTATATCTGGGCACACCCCAAGTAACACAGGAAGCATTATAACATGTGAATAGTTAATTTATTTTGAACTTAAGGACCGTATAAACTCTTATATACGTTCACCGAGCAACTTAACGCATTATATGATGCTTTGAGCTGTATAACGGTTGTATAATGGCATATCTAAATGCTTTTGTAAAGCCTTTAGCTAGTGCAGCAAACCACAACGCAACTGGACAGCTTTCAGCTGTTTAAAAGCACTTAAGTCCTTTAGGTTCTATAATAACATAAATAAATGCTTAATGCTGTTTATGAGCATGAATATTAGCCATTATAATGCCACGTAAATCCGGAATACAGCTTTCAGCTGTTTTTAGTGCTTTAGATTCTACAATAGCATTATATGATGCTTTACGCTGTATAACGGTTGTATAATGGCATATTTAAATGCTTTTGTTTAGCCATTAGTTTTAGTGCAGCTAACCAAAATGCAACTGTACAGCTGAATGCTGTACAGTTGCGTTTTGGTTTGCTACACTAATGCTTCGGTGTGGTTTAGTGCCTTAGGTTCTACAATAGCATAAATAAATGCTTAATGCTGTTTAAGATCATGAATATTAGCCATTATAATGCCACGTAAATTCGCTATACAGCTTTCAGCTATTTTTAATGCCTTAGGGTGTACAATAGCATTTATAAGTAGGTAATACATTCCTAATGCTGTATAATAGCAATAATATAAACCATTATAAAGCCAAGTATTTAACTATATGGGGCTGTTCATAAATTACGTCATCTCAAATGTGGGGGGGGGGTCAGCACATCGGATGATGGTAGCATGACGTAGGAGGGGGCGCGGTCATTCCGAAGATCACATCATCTCTCGCATCTTTAAAAAGTGCTTCAATGTGTAAAAAAAGGAATGAAATTCGTGTTTCTAATTGACTTTCTATAAACTTTGAATGCTATAAAATATTATCTACTAAATAGTTTTTTTATTTTACAATAAGCTAAAAACGCATTTTTTTTAAATGACGTCACTTTATTTGGCAGGGGGACGGTTGAATGATTTTAGGAGGAGGGGGGTAAAAAATCATCAAAAGTTGATGACGTAATTTATGAACAGCCCCTATACAGCTTTAAGCTGTTTTAGTGCCTTAGGGTCTACAATAGCAATTTTAAGTAGTATATAATGCTTAATGCTGTTTAATAGCATAATTATTCACGTGTAATGCTGTAGGCATTAATAAGCTTTTTTTAAGGGTCACTGAGCTGCTATTGGACTAAGAGCTAGCCACGTCAGATATGACACAATAATGAGAGCAACAAAACCCGTCTGGTTAGATTGCTATACTATTCTTATTGCTAGATCCTGGCATCTGGCAGCTTTTAATAGGTGGAGGTCACAGTGACAGACTAGCGAAATGTTTTAATTGGAAAATAGTAATACCAAACTAGGTAAAAACTGCCGAAGTTGTCTCAGTTATAAAGGACAGGGCCTATATTTTAAGGGGCTCCCTGGCGCCAACGACCTTAGATCTGATTCCCTTAGTTTTCTAATGATTTATATAGCTTATCATATCACCAGTAACGGCTTTAAACAATATAGTATCCTATATTTACTTCAACATTCATTGTCTTCGAGATATTCGACATCAAAATCGAACCGGTTTAGGCTAAAAAAGTGGTTTTATGGTCATAAATTTTGTGTTAATTAGTTAAAAATTAAAATCTCTCAACTGTTTTTAGCGACATCAAAGAGAAACCCTAATATGTAGATTACGTACATGTAAGATTCTTTACACCATTCGAATATCGATAAAAGTGTTTCTTTAGACCACATTTTAAAAATATCATAAAAAAAACCGGCCAAGTGCGAGTCGGACTCGCGCACCTAGGGTTCCGTACAAACCTTTACAACTTAAAGGTATTATAGACCTGAGTATTTGATATGAATTTCAATTTAATACCTCTACGCGTTTACGAGGAAAAAGGTAGTAAGTTTAAAATTTAAAAAAAATATTTTTTGTATGATTTTACTAAAAATGTCTAGTTTTCGTAATTTTTCCTTTGTCTGTGCTATATGAAGTTTCTTCATGCCAAGTTTCAAGTTTCTGAGTTTACGGGAAGTACCCTTTAGGTTTTGAGTTTCTTGCGAGTACTCAGTTTCAAAATATGCGACTTAAATTGCTATTTCTTTTGATTGCGTTGACATAAAAGTTTGGTTTTGCTACGTCTGAAAGGTCCTATAGCCCTGAGAATTTGACATGAATTTTAATTTAATACCTCCACGCGTTTACGAGGAAAAAGGTAGTAAGTTTAAAATTTAAAAACATGTTTTTGTATGATTTTACTAAAAATGTCTACTTTTTGTAATTTTTCCATTGTCTATACTATATGACGTTGCTTCGTGCCAAATTTCAAGTTTTTGAGTTCACGGGAAGTACCCCGTAGGTTTTGCGAGTGCTGAAACTCTAAAATTTGCAGCATAAACGACTGTATCTTTTGATTGAGTTGGCTTTTGAGTTTGATTTTTTCACAGCTCCAAGGGACAATAGACCTGAGTATTTAATATAAATTTCAGCTTGATACCTCCACGCGTTCCTGAGAAAAATGGTCTTGACAGACAGACAGACAGACAGACAGACAGACAGACAGACAGACAGACAGACAGACAGACAGACAGACGGACAACAAAGTGATCCTATAAGGGTTCCATTTTTTCCTTTCGAGGTACGGAACCCTAAAAATAACGGCTCATTTATTTCAAGACCCGGCTCTACAGGGAGATAAAAGATTTAAGAACCGATAGTCGTTTGCTTTATAATTCTATCTGTAGTGAATATGTTGGAATATCGACTCAAAACTGGTCAATAAGCGATAAAAAACGTTAGACCAAAAAATATTGTGTATTATTACGGAAACAAAAACAGTAGGCGACAAACTATGAATTATATTACATGTCGTTTGGCACTACTTTCCCCCAACATAAACTTTTGTATAATTTCTCATAATATTGCATCAAACCCAGATCTCTAAGAATTGTTTTCTTGAAATGGTTTGCATTCTTTGACCTCCACCACTTTAAAGCTGCCAGATGTCCAGATCTAGAAATAAGCATAGAATACCAAACTGACTAGAGGGGTTTGGTTGCTCTCATTATTGTGTCATATCTGACGTGGCTAGCTCTCCGTCTATATAGACCAACGCCATTTTGTAAATAATTTATAACCTAAAAATAAAATCATGCGGACCTATTTATACAAGGATAATACCTACATAATAATGAAATAACTTAATTTAAGACTGCTCAGCCAACACTATTATGTTAATAATGCAAAACTCGTTCTATACGAGGATTACACAATTGTTTTGTTTATTTGACGCATATCTTTTTATAATATTT
Source organism: Pammene aurita (assembly GCA_947086415.1). NCBI lineage: Eukaryota > Metazoa > Arthropoda > Insecta > Lepidoptera > Tortricidae > Pammene > Pammene aurita. Next base: position 41,641,195 of record OX352294.1, read on the forward strand.
TATAGCAAAACCACAATAAATAAAAGGCGCGTGAAAATTTTCAATGAAACTTATATACACATTTGCAGTAAACTACATTGCGCAGTAATATTTGAAGGATATAATAACGTAAAAGAGTTGAAAACTTTTATAAATTTTGTTACGATGTAAACAAATATGACTTGTCACTCATTCAGTTTTTTGTACCGTCTTCGTCCATTTTATATTGCGAGACAAAGTAGTTAAATCACAACGTTCATTGTATTATAACATTTCTTCCGTCGGTATTAGAGACGTTTTTGTATTGACGTAAGGTTTATATTACTACACTCTTATGCAAGTATAATGCTTTTGTAATAATAATAATAATAAATACTCTTTATTGCACACCTCATACAGTTACAAGCACAAATTTGCAAAATTGTATTGCGATTGGCAACTTAATCGAGCGTACTAATGCTTCTTTACTGCGATTAGCAGCTTTTTTGGCCGTATTAATGTTTCTTTAATGCGATTGGCACTTTCCATGACAACGATAATGCTAATAGCGCAGACATAATGCGCCTGTAATGCTATTAAATGACCTATATAGGATCTCAAGCTGGGTAATTTGTGCCCATTTAAGACCTATATCAGCACTATAAACGTTTATAATGCTACTTTAAAACGAACTCAAAATGCTAAAAGCATACAAATATGCTGTAAGACGGCCGGTATACTGCTTTGATGTGTTACTTGGGACTGCACCGTAAGATAACAATAAATATACCAACCTATATCTATGATTCCACTATAAGGAAAATTATTCAACATTTAATACAAAGATTTAAGTCAGCATCTTGTGCAAAACTGTATCACACACCTTAATATTGCCTTAATGTTGACTGGTAGATACCTAATGCTTCTTGACATTTAATTCTCCTTTTGTACGTCTTCGATCATTAGTTTAATAAACTTTAAATAAAAAAATATTATAAGAAGATACAATTTCACTATATAAACTGCACGATAATATTATTTTACGTCACACCTGGCCATAATGTGAGTTTTATCGCACGCTACGCGTACGGTAAAACTCGCATTATGGCCAGATGGAGACGTAAAATTGTGTACTCACCACGGGCAGTAAAAAAGAAAGCCCTCAATCGCATATTTACAACCCTCGCCTGCGGCTCGGCTTACAAATACCTGCGATTTCGGGCTTTCTTTCTTTTACAGTCCTTGGTAAGTAATGTACTAATAACAACTCTACACTCGTGTTAATACAATTCGTTTAAACCCATATATTGTATAAAATACAACTATATTTTGGAAAACTGCGAACGGTATCTTTTTACCAATTTACAGAGTGATTAACACGGGTCGTGTTAATCACACGCGTGTGCGCATGAGTCTAGTATCCGGACGCCAGTATAACGTGACCCCGAGATTCGTAAAGCGTCTGTTAGACGGTCGCTAACAAGGCCCTCTGACATAGCGACCTTGGTCTGGATGGACCATCTAGACAGTTGTTTCCAGCAAAATTGTATGAAGCACCAACCAAGGTCTGCGTGACCTTGGACCGTCGGTAGCCTTGTTGGCGACCGTCTAGCAGAGGCTTAAAACCATGCGTAATCGGAGACACTGTTTGTATGTGATCCTCGAGTAGCCTGTTCTACCTAGCCAGTTCAAGTCATAAAATCCGAAATATTGAAAAAAAAATGAACATGTACTTTACTTGCTTCTAAAACCTTCACACCAAACTAAAATTTAACATCATTGGTGCTGAGTTCCTCAAAAGTGAGTTACCACAGTGGAGACGAGCTAAAGCAAGACCAATGCATAATGGTAGAAGATAGTAAGACGTAGCGCGAGCGCACTGAGCAACTCTACTGAAAACATCAGGATCGTCGCTTCAATAGGCCTCCTCACTATTGGGATTTAAATTAATGCTGAACTTGATAATCAGCGTACCTTGATTGGACCAGTGCACAGGATCTGCATCTAACTACCGTTTTTTTTCGGCTCATTAACACATTGATTAACGCTTAGTTCACCTTACAGAAAACCACAAATAGCACTAGACACTACTCATAGTCCTGCTGGTGAGTAAGGTTCCCAAAGAGCTCAAAAAGGACCCAGTGTGTTGACTATGATGGACCCACTTTTTCCTATAGCCGTCAACACAGTGAATCTTCCTTTTCGTAAAGGGTCGGCAACGCGCATGTGACACCTCTGGAGTTGCAGGCGTCGATAGGCTACGGTTCCTGCTTACCATCAAGCGGGCCGTATGCTTGGTTGCCACCGTCGTGGTATAAAAAAAAACAAGTTCACACATTTCTTACCAAACACACAAGTAGCAACTGAACTCGTACTAAATACTAATTAATGTGTGAATGTGCCCTTTACAAAGACGGCTGAGAGTCGAACGGTCAGCGTCCATAGCAGTAGCAACTCAGTAAAAAATAAAAGGCCGCCATATTTTGTCGCAGCTGTACTTACATCGCGCGCATTCGAGCGTGTTGCAGTGCTCTGTAGCTGTACCGCTTCTGTTTTATTTTGTCATCAATTCGGTCACCTACGGGCGGCGAAATGAAATACATCGTTGCAATTATCTGTGTTTTAAAATTGTTCAATGGTCACTGAGAAATAAATTTCAATCCAAGTATTATGAGACCTCAAAAGTACTGACTAAATTAATAATATTGCCATCTAGTGAATTAAGACATCTACAAGTACCATTTTGACTGGAAGAACCAAAAAAGAGTCGATTCATCTCTTCCGGAGTTTTAATGACCAACGCCCGAAAAAGAGGTGTGTCTGTGTACAGAGGTAAGAGGTGTACCTACCTCTTTTTCGGGCCGTGATTAGAATCTAGTGAAAAATCTGGTGCTCTGTGATAAATCCGGATTCAAATAGTATTCAATTGTATGCGCTCGCATCACACCGTAGAATACTGATAATATTAAATTCCTGTTCCATGCTAAAGTTCACCTTGGCAGAAAACAGAGATTTTAAACCATATAGCAAGTGGTTGGCGCCAAATTCTACATGACCTTTAAACGCCCTTGGTGGCTAGGCGTGCTTGGCAGAAGCGGTTGGTTGGTTGTCAACCATGTAGACGCGCGCTTCAACAACTCGCTTCAACCAAGGTCACGTGGCAGAACCTGCAGCTATCTGCCGTCTGGCCCCAACTTAATAAATAATATTACAGAAATTACGATTCAAAACAAGTTTTTTTTTCACGAAACAAGTTGCTATGGAACAAAACGTAATGAGATAGGGAATCCGACCGCTGATTAGCAAATCTGATCCCGCTCTTTTTTGAGGAAAAAACAATAAAAATGCTGTTAATTAACTACTGAGAGGTTATTTATGAAACCTTGTAAATGTATGGCGCGCGAGCGATTGTCACATCCCCCTCCTCCCTATAACTTGGTCTTCACCCCCCTGCCCGCTCCTCCCCCAGGCCCCTTAGCCGTCTTGCCTTTATGTGAAGCACTCGGGCTAATATCCAAATGTATAGAGTGTAATGAGCGCTCTAAGCTTACTTTTTTTAAATTTATTTAATTAAGTAAACTTACGCTAAACATTTTACAAAAAACCTCGCCTGACTGACTTTATTTATTTATGGTAACATTAGTTACCATTTTGTCTCTCACCGCCGCAAGCCTTTGTTTGTTAAAATTGCATGTGGTAGTTTTGTCCAGTACACTTAACCCTTTTAAAACAAGTCAAATGTCAAGTCAACGCCAACTTAGTATTCAGAACCAATGTTTTATTGTAAAATCATAATGAGATTCGTCACCACAACTACCACAAGTATCACAAGTAGAGTGAAACATTTTAGCTACCCAGTTGGTTTAGGTGGCTTATTTTCAAGGATACAGTAGCTACAGTCGTGTTTGATAGCTTAAATAAAAGGGTAAAAGCCAAGCATGTTTTTAAAATGGTTTGAAAATTCGTGGCTATTTTAGTTTTTTTTTTTCGTACTTTGAAATCACTTAAATCGTTTACATTTTCATGTAACTAAAATTTTAAATCGCTGTCAACTTGTTTTCTTTAGACACAGATGTTTGAAATCACTTTTCTAGTGTTTGATAGACATTGCACAATACGAAATAAAACAAAAAAAAATCTACCTGCAGTAAAAAAAGTACTAATTATCGATTTAGTCTGAAGTTTTGCAGTTTTCTCCGACGAATTTTTAAATTTAAATTTAAAAAAAACTAATAACATTTGTCTGAGACAAGTATAGCTAAAAATGTTCTACATGACCTAGGCTATCTCCTACTTTCGGCTTTGCATCCGGTTACCAAACACCCTGTATAGTTGACACGGGTATGCAAGGGAGACCACCATATTTTGCGCATTGCACAAAGTGTGACTGAGAGACTGCCACATGACTAATTCAATATAGGTGCCGGAACCTATATTTGATGGCACAGCATCGAGCGCCTGGTACCATATCTCCCTTTTTGTATAAATCAATGATTGTACTGTATTAAATTAATTAATGTTTCATGTTGGTAGTTCAGTTAATTTGACAGTTCTCTATAATGTCTTAAGAGTAATAATAATCCGCTTTCCATTACCATTTTTCGTGGAATATTCGAACATGCGAGATAAAACGATATTGGAAATACGTACAAACGTTATTTTTGTTTCTTCTTTATTGATCTAATTGACTTTTATGAGGCATATCATTTACGTTTGACAGGCTTTTCCAGAATTACTGATAAATAATTTGCTCGGTTTGAATACCTATAATAACATTTGTATTTTTTTTTAATACTGCATCCTGTTTTTATAACTAGTACAGCCCCCGCCTGCGACTTTATCCACGTGGATGTCATTAAACACTTTTAAACTTTTTTTATCCACTTAAGGGTGAAATTCAAATAGTATTTTATACAATCGTGACATAATTAAGAGCTTTTCAGTCGAGTACCGTGTTTAGGCCACGAAGCTTGCTGAGTGGCCTAAGTAAGGTACGAGATTGAAAAGCTTGATTATGTCACTATTGTATACAATACTTTTTCTACGAGTGCTCAATATAGGCAAGTCGGTTAGAATTGAGCTTTTCAATCTCGTACCTTACTTAGGCCACTCAGCAAGCTTCGTGGCCTAAACACGGTACTCGACTGAAAAGCTCTTAATTATGTCACTATTGTATACAATACTTTTTCTACGAGTGCTCAATATAGGCAAGGCGGTTAGAATTGAGTTCGACGAAAGACCTAGCTGCTGCCTCTATACAATTGAGTAAGTTGCCCGAGCCCCCCGGCGATGGCGGCGTGGCCGCGCGGGCTCGGGTAACTTACTCAATTGTAACAATATTGTACGAAAATCCTTTGTTCCATCGTTGGCGATGCTACAAAATGCGACCATAAAAGCTCTATCGGAAAGTATGCGCTAGTAGTTCGGTCCACACAATCTCAATTCAAACATTACAGTCCACGAGTAGACCCGGACCCGGGGTATGTCCTTAAACTACGTCCGGACCTGGGTATGTCCTTAAACTACGCCAAAAAGAGAGGTATGGGCACTGCGAATGGCATCTCGCTAAGTGTGGTAGGGCACGTTCAGCGAATGTCATCGCTCAAATCTGGAGCAGAGCCCGACTGGGGAAGTACCTCCACCTTACAGAAAACCACAGCCAAATAGCACTAGACCCTACTCATAGTGTTGTGTTCCTGCTGGTGAGTAAGGTTGCCGAAGAGCTCAAAGAGGACCCAGTGTGTTGACGATGAGGGACCTTCTTGTTCCTTTAGTCGTCAACACAGTGAATCCTCCTTTTTGTAAAGGGTCGGCAACGCGCATGTGACTCCTTTGGAGTTGCAGGCGTCCATAGGTGACGATAGCTGCTTACCATCAGGCGGGCCGTATGCTTGTTTGCCACCGTCGTGGTATAAAAAAAAAAAAAAAAAAAGAAAAACATACTTTATATGTGGAGATACATGTACGCGCATTTCTAGGTTCGATCTTTATCGGTTTACACTGAGCATTATATCTCAGTCCCTACGACTGTTTAATGCATTTAGATTAAGAAATAAAGTAAAAGTTTTCGTCTAACACTCTGCAAAAAAACTTCTTAGTTTTTTTGCACTTAACTCACTTTTCTAGACTTTGCGACCTTTAGTTGTCTGCGCTACTTATATTCAAACGAAATGTCAAGTTCCGAATTAAAAGTTTGCGGTAAAATCTAAGAAGACTGAGATAATCAGGGACCGGAACCGGTAACCAATAAAGGGGTATTAGATTGGGTATTTGATAGAGTTGTTTTTAAAAACCCTATCAATTCGGTAAGCGTATCGGTTGACTTACCCGAACGAAAGGCTAACCATATCAATACAGTTAATTCGGGTAAGTGGTTACAACCCAGCATATGGTTTCCCTATCAGATAGGGTTTTTCAAATGCGATTAAGCTATTTTAAACTCTGTGACCAATACATTTGGCTTATTTATTATTCGAGCACCCTACGAGCTAAGCGCTGCCGGTATGGCGGCACGAGCGAGCCTACAGACAAACAAGAATCTTTTTGCGTATGTTTTCGTACGTACGCCTTTGATCTAGACGCTATTATTGCTTGTTAGTGCGCTAACTGGTCGTTGTGTGGTGCCGGTGTTTTTGTTCTTGCCATTCGAACGTGACCGCTCGTGTCGATTGAATCTTAGACCCAGGCTTATAGGAACCAAAATCAAATGCATATGTATTGTGAAGTGTTAAAATATATAATTTTGTGTTATTCTAGTTATAGGTAGTACTTTGTTTCAATGGCTCCAGCAAAATGTGACGCCGTTCACCGATACTTCTAGTATAATGAAACGATTAATATCAGTCAGTGTTGGACACTCAAGAATAAAATCATTATTTGAAAAAAATATCGTAAGAATAAACTTATGTTGATTGTATTCCCGTTAAAATGATTCAAAATAATTTCGTCGGGACTAATTCATATGCGAGAAAATGTAATAAAAATAATTGATTCTTAACAAAATTATTTAATCATGCTTTTTATTTTAAATAATGTTCCGCGTATAAGAATGTAATCTGGGTTTTTCGGTGTAAGAAAACATCGTGTGGAAACTGGACCTAATCCCAATAAGGCGTAGTTTCCCTTATGCCCAGCAAAAGATATCTGTTTTAAAATCCAAGGTAGGCAGATATACTCTTTTCACTTCTCATGCTCGTAAAGTTCAACTTTAAATCGTGCGTGGACGATATAAAATCGTATTTTAAGCTCTAGGGCATAAAGTAAAATTAAGACCAAGAATGTGTCTCAACAGCTAAACACAGTCAAAATATATTGCACAATTTAATTGAGCAGTAAAATTTCGTAGAATACTGAAACTTGTTCTTTTATTATATTCTTGCTATAATTATTTGAATCGCGTGTTTTCTATAATTAAATAAATGAAATCAAATTATATAGGAGTTAATAATAGTTTAGAAATGCCCCGAAATGTTTTGATGACTTGGCAGAAAATTTCTAAATTCACATGTTGAAAATTCAAAAAAATATATTAAAAAAATAATTAGTGGGAACCATATTTGTTTTCATTGTAATATTTTTGTTACAACTTGAAATTGTTTTACGATTACCGATAAATAATTTCCTCGCAATTGAAGTGAAAATTAGAGTGTAACCCTCATCCATAAAACCCATTTTACACTCGACTTTATATCAATCCTCGCTCGCAAGCTCGCTCGGATGGATAAACGCCTCGCGTAAAATCGTACGTTTTATGCACTTGTTGTAACAATCTACTATTATAATTATAATATAATAAAAATAAAATAAAAAAATGAAATAATAATGAAATAAAACAACAACAACAACCCAACAACACAACAAGTTACACGTCGATGGTTTAAATTTATCATTTCCTGCTCTTAAGAAATATTTGAAAAAAAGTTTAATGTCAAAGGGTTATTACAGGGTCGAGGACTGTATGACGGACAAAGATGCATGGCCCAAACCAGAAACTACTACAAAGTCATCTAACATATATAGGACACAGTTCGGATAGGAAAGCATATGAAACGTTTTGTGAAGCAATTAGATTTGGATTTTATTATTATTATTTTATTTTAATTAAACAATACGTACATTGTATGTCTCTCAAGCTGTTTTAATATGCCTTCTTATAGAACTAAGCATTATTGTGTATGTTTAAGATATAATATGACTGTATTACTGTTTTGAAAAAATTAGTCCCGCCGAGTTTCTTGCCGGTCTTAAAAATAATACTTCTCGGGTCAGAGGTGTAGGGTTAGAACCGGTGGTAGTTTTTTTTTTCTCTCTGACGTTCATAAGTGCATTGTCATGTGCCTAAATTGAAGAATAAATATCATTTATCTTTTTTTTGTCTTTTAATAAAAATAAAATAAAAATGAAATCAAAATGAAAATAAAATGAAAATAAAATGAAAATAAAATGAAAATAAAATGAAGATAAAATGAAGATAAAATGAAGATAAAATGAAGATAAAATGAAGATAAAATGAAGATAAAATGAAGACAAAATGAAGACAAAATGAAGACAAAATGAAGACAAAATGAAGACAAAATGAAGACAAAATGAAGACAAAATGAAGACAAAATGAAGACAAAATGAAGACAAAATGAAGACAAAATGAAGACAAAATGAAGACATAATGAAGACAAAATGAAAATTAAATGAAAATTAAATGAAAATTAAATGAAAAAAAATATATATGTATATATTTTTCATTTTATATTCATTTTATTTTTTCATTTTAATAATTATATATATATACACACATATATATATATATATATACACGGTGAATTTGAGTAACCCGACAGATTTTAACCATAAATTCCTGATAATTGACTGATAAATAACTGACTGAGACTAAAATGTCGTATAAACTTTTCTGGAATTAGCCTAGTTTCAGAATTCTTCTTCTTTGTCGTTACACTCTTTACAGAGTGGTCGTGGCCAAAATGTACTAATTTATTTTAATCGACAGTTTTACCAATAACATTTATGTTTTTATGTTCAAAAGCATTTTAAAAAATCCAAAAAAAGAAAAAAAAATGTTTTTGGCGAAATCGACCTAAATTCATATAATATTTATTACTCCTTATGACCTCAGGAATTTATGGTTGAAATCTGTCGGGTTACTCAGATTCACCGTGTATAATAATAATAATAAAGAAACCAGTCCATCTTGAATTTTAGAACAGATATAATTTATACACCCCGAATAATTAACCTAAAATAGCTACCATGACGATTTTTCAGTAAAAAGTATATAACCGCCATCTTGGATTATAAAACAGAAATTATTTTCGAAATCTACATCCCCTAATTATAAATATTATTTGAAACAGGGTATTTACCTCGCCCCTGAAATATCGGATGCCCAATAACGCTAATATACATGGTAAATACTCCGTTTCAAATAATATTTATAATGTGAATGTCCATGTGAGCTTAAAATCGTATCCCATAATTAGCTGAAAACGACTACCAATCCCTACGCCAATTCATGGGATTAGGTTGCCAAGCGGACCACAGGCTCAACTGAGCCGTGGCAAAAGCCGGGACAAACGCTAGGAGGATGAATGTATTGGTTTGTGTCAAATCGATTTGAATATGAATAAAAATTGTGTTTTTATCCTTATTCAACATAATTATTGCCCAACTCATCAGTACGTGCGAACTATGCAAAAATAAACTGAAGGTAAGACACATTTCTTTAACAGAAATTATTTAATTTAAAGTTGTGTACGCGAGCAGAGGACTGGACTGTGTGTGACTTTTCCAGAATGAATAAACGACAGCAAATCTTATATTCACTCAATTTGTTCCGCCGCCACCTGTTCCATTTCAAATGAGAAAGATAGAACCGCCTGCCTGCGTGGAAAAGAGACAGGAAAAGGGTAGCCCTATGATAGGGTAAGCGGTAAATATTAAGGCTATCTTTACCCCATTCGACTCGGAAACCACATTGAAAAGGGTTAAGCCTATTCAAAATGATTTCCATATCGATAGGGTAACCCAATGATAGGGTAACCCTATCATTAGGGTAAGACTTTAATAGGGTTACCCTATCGAAACGATTAATCAAATGACGGGGTTTTCCGGTCCCTGGAGATAATATGCAAAAAGAGATTTGTGAGTGAAAGTGAAAGTGACAAGACAGAAAAGAAGGGCGTATCGCGACAGACAGACGCCGGTCAGCATTTTTGTTATGGGATGACTTTTATGAAAATAGGATTATATAGTTTTTTTTTACTACAAATTCCCATAGGGTGCGAGGTTTAAGCGTTAAAAACGAATTTCTTCAGGGTAAAATTGATTTTCCAAGATGGAGGCGATTCCTCGAGGTCCTCCTAACCTCTAATTCATAAAAGCAAGAGATTGAGACATCTGTAAGAGTATGGAGGAGGCCTTTACTCGCGAAGAGGTCCTTAAAAAATATTTAACTTAACAAAAAAATATGCATATTAAATATATATTGCAAATTGAAATGTAAATTGCTATAAGTAATTAAGGAATAAAAGGGCTAATAGTAGGGTTTTCTCTCAGTAAAAAAGTGAAAAAAATTGTGCGCATCGAGAAAAAGTTGTGAATTTTTGAGCATGGATAGAGTGCCCTACGATGAATATTTTTTAGTATTGGTGGTCCGTAAAATTTTTGGACCTTCATGTCATAATCAGGGGTCCCGTGCAATATGTTATTACTCTCTGGTTAAGGCTGCTGAAGGTATTCTGAGCAAAATTTACTAATAATAAGCAATACATACATTTAAAGGTCAATTCGCTATGGATGTTCACGTTTCTTATTGATTTTCCATACTTATAATGGAGAAAACATATACACCACGACGCGAATGATTTTTTTTCGCGTAGTGTTTGTTTAGTAAAAGGGTTAAAGTTGTATTTATTTAAAAACTGCATTAAATATGCTTCCTTACTATATTTTTTGTATTTAAAAATAAATGATATTTATTAGTTATATAACGTTCTAAAAATTTATATTTTTTTGAGTGGTTTTCCTCTCCGCAGAGCTTTTTTTTTAGTTTCGATTTTTCCTTTTTTATTATCAAAAATGAATTCTGCATATCTGTTTTATACGGAAATGATACCACTCAACCCCTAGCAGCCTTAACCAGAGAGTAATAACATATTGCACGGGACCCCTGATTTTGACGTGAAGGTCCAAAAATTTTACAGATCTCCAATACTAAAAAATATTCATAGTGGGGCACTCTATCCATGGCCAAAAATTCACAACTTTTTCTCGATGCGCACAATTTTTTCAAATTCAAGCTCTGCTATAAATTATATTATATACACACCAAATTTCAGGACTGTCCGAGAGATTGCGAGATTTGTCGTATTTTGTCTGTATTAAAAAGTAATGATCTTCAACGCCGTGTTATTCACTTCTCATTATCGTTCTTCTGTTAGCAGTTTTTCTATAACAAAATAATGCCTTTATGCGTCCCACTTGGATACAGGTATCTCCAAACACCACATGTAAACTTTAATAATAATGAATTATCGTTTATATACCTACATAAAACAGTAATACTACCTAGACAACGCATATCCTACAACGTTGAAATTTGTTACAATATACAAATAGGTGCTAAGCTTAGAGAATTATATACTCGTAAAGCTCGTCGGAATATCTGCCTAATTCCCGTTGATAAAAGCCAGCTTATCACTAATCGCTGAACAATAGAACGTGCATCTGTCCATGTATAATACATAACCACGTCGGTGGAAGCGTGGTTAAAGCGGAGACTACACATCTAACACGTCTTAGACTATAACTACAAGGAGATTAGGTCGGCTGGACTACAATACAATGAAGGGTTATTCGGATATCTTATGGTTTGATTCTAATTTGATACCTTAAGATTGGACCTGTCAAAAGTGACGATTGGCTTAATCCAATCATCCTTTTTGTTATCATGTTAATGTTAAATATGTATAAGTAAGTTATTGCTTAACGTTAATAAGAAACGACTATCATTTTCAAACATTAAAATTTGTTCAGCTATAATTTTGACGAAAAAGGAAAATTATTAACAAATATTCTTGACAAATAATTACTTTTAGGTTAAATAACCGCTCTAGGAGTAAGGACACTGTGAAAAAAATCCCCTCCCTATAAATATAAGGAGTATGTAATGTAATTTAAAAACTATTTATTGTACAAAAACAAGTCAAAAACAATATAATAATAGGAAAGTACAAAGCCGAACTTATCACTTTAAGGGATCTTTTCCAGTTAACCTTTGGTGTTGGTGAGAGAAGAAGTGAAAAGAGGTGAAGAGATACTTTACGATAGTAATCATAAAGTTTTTTTAAAAAATGTAAAAAAAAAATCGAAAATTGTTAGACAAAATCTTCAATTATATAAATTACTTGAACGTTTCTTATAAAAAGCTATTCTGAATAAAAATAACAAAAAGTTCGCAATAATAAGGTATATTTTTAATTGAGAAACGCTGACTTAAGCATTTTATGCTAACAAGAACATTTTAACTGAATTATTTATCACACAATTAATTGGCGACCGCTTGGATCATAACTCAATTCGTTTGCGACACTGATAACCTCGCATAGATGCCGCGTTATGGGACGTATATGTATAAAAACTTGCAATCGCAGCCGGTCTTTACACTTCACACTTTAACATCCTCTTTTTTCAGTCCAGTCTACGAAGCTGGTTCGATTTCCATGAAGGACATTTATTTTTGACGTTCTCAAGTCAAAGGTAGTCATTGTGTCTTGTCAATAGGTACCATAAAAATATTTAGAAATAATATCTATTAACAACCTACAATTTTTTATTTATTTATTTCACGATAAAACTTAAGTGGTATGTATACATATTTTTTTTCGCCAAACTGAGGACAGTTTGTTGGCGAATAGTGCGCTCTAAAATAAAAATACCAATTTTTTGTTATACCTACTTACCCATTACAAGTTAATTTGTACTAATGTTTACTGTTTACATAACTAAATGCAAATCTGCATATCTACAGCTAGTACAGCCACCTGCTTCATCCCACGAGAGCTTTGACCTTTGTTATATTATAGGTACATTCAAGACCATTAAAACCGCGACATCTTGCATAGACATTTTCATTCAAGGGACCCGCTTTCAATGACTATGGACGTATTATGTAATTTCGTTTGGTTAGTTAGGTATTATAATATAGGTATTATAATAATGTACCTTTGACTTGAAAATGTCACATTTCTTTGTTCATCGTGATTATTTTGCTCCAGAGTTATGGATGTTTCATTGTAACTATAAGCGTGTATTTAAATCCATCTAAGCATGCATATGGTCGCACTACACTAGCAGCCATAGTACAAGCTTGGCTTAGTCTGGGACTAGATGGATGTAAAATTGTCCCCCTAATTGTTCTAAAATTGCTTTTATCAACACACGAAACGTGGTGGTCAAAACACAGAGCGGATACACTCTAATATTTATTATAAACAAATGCTTATAAGCTCTATCTAGCAGACAAGTGATCTATGGTTTGTTAAGTATATTATTAAATTAACGTTCCTATATGTCGCTAAATGAATTCTAACCATGTGAAGGTTTAAAGGAAGCCGTATATTGTTGCCATTCTATTCTATTTATGTACTTCACATACGAGTAGCTAAGTAATTCTGTTATATACTGGCGGCTGGATTATTTATTGTCTTTTTAGGGTTCCGTACCTTGAAAGGAAAAAACGGAACCCTTATAGAATCACTTTGTTGTCCGTCCGTCCGTCTGTCAAGACCCTTTTTCTAAGGAACGCGTGGAGTTATCAAGCTGAAATTTATATCAAATACTCAAGTCTACTGTTTCTTGGAGCTTTGAAAAAATAAAACTTCTAAGCCAACGCAATCAAAAGATACAGCCGTTTATGCCGCAAATTTTCGAAACTCGCACGGGAATCAAAACCTACAGGTTACTTCCCGTGAACTCAGAATCTTGAAATTTGGTACGTAGCAACGTCTTTATAGCACAGATAAAGGAAAAATTGCGAAAACCGTAAATTTTTAGATACATCATATAATAAAAATATTTTTAATAATTTTAAAGTTACTACCCCTATATACCTACAGGTTTGTACGGAACCCTCGGTGCGCGAGTCCGACTTGCACTTGGCCGGTTTTTTATACAAGGAAGTTATCAAAGAGCAAACGTTATCGTTCTAATAGGTATTTAGTGATTGCGGAAATGGTATTGATTTTATTAATATGTTGATTTCAGGTCACAAAAGAAATGTATGTACCAGGCTTTGTATTTATCTACAGTAGGTTCATAAATATTCCCACAGACTCTGAAAGGAAGATATACGGCATACTATCAAATACTAAAACACATTTGGCTAAGCAGACAGACCTCAAATGAACAATAAAATTATAATGATTAATTATGTAAGCGCTGGTAGCCTGGTGGTAAGACGTCTGACTTTCAATCCGGGGGTCTCGGGTTCAAACTCCGGCTCGTGCTGAGTTTTTCGGAACTTATGTACGGAATATCATTTGATACGTCAACGTCTTACAATACGTCTTTATTTTGTGTCGTTTTTTTTAAACAAAAGTTTGTCTGTAAATTTTTATCTAATACTGTATACGTCATGAATACCAGTTTTCGATGAAGGAAAACATCGTAAGGAAACCGGACCTAATCCCGATAAGGCCTAGTTTCCCCTCTGGGTTGGAAGGTCAGATGGCAGTCGCTTTCGTAAAATCTAGTGCCTGTCAATTCATGGGATTAGGTTGTCAAGCAGACCCCAAGCCAGGACAAACTCAAACTATATCAAACTATTTATTTTAGTAACTAAGTAAAATGTTCCCAGATTAGAAAATCGAAATATCATTTAGTCTAGACAAATGTAGCAATAAATATTAGAAAGGCATATGTTATTTGATTTAACATACGCCCGTTGTATGTACTTGCTAAGTCTACGCATATTTGTACACTATATTAATAATTAGTGAAGTTAATTTCTATAAGATTTCTATCTGTGAGAACCTATAATTGGCCTCCAATTTCTATATCTGTTGTCAACATGTTGTATGTGCTGTTGGTTTTCCAATAGTATATGTTGTATACGTACATAACTATATAAACAGTGTTACTGTCAGTGACTGTTAAAGGGATTTCGTAATGGCATTGAATATCTACCATAGACTCCTCATAATTAAACGTTTCTAAAGACTAACTCGTAGGTACCGGTCACTACAAAAAGGTACTCTTGTACTAATACTATATAGTTACATAGTTATTACAACATTTTGTAATTAGTTAATTATCTAACTTTCCTATCTATCATTGACCGGCAATATTACATTTTGATTGAATTCAATAATTTGCGCACAGACACCTCATCATTAAGCTTTTATATGGAGCACGGGGTCACCACACATAAGCTCAATTTTATTTGTAATTTTTTTACGATTCGAACAGCAGATCTCAATAGTATTCTACACCATTTTGTAGTATAACAATCCAGGTTAGCCCCGATAACTTGGTTTTGGTCGATATTTTTAATTCACATGAGTAATGATCAGAAACGTTAACTCAGCTGAAAAAAGCGGTCGCGCTCTCATACTAAATTAGTACGGGAGCCCTGATGTGTGGTGACCTCGAGTTGCACTTATGATAAATCAAGTGGTTGAAGTTATCTGTGTTTTCGTACCATCCATGTAATGCATTTACGTGGACACAGCGGAAGCGAGCGACAGCACTATACATACAACCTACTAAATTAAATTACTCAGAGCGACAATGAGATTACGAGTTATAAGATAAGTTAAAGGTACTCGAAAAGAAAATGTCCAAGTTCCTTTTTTTTACTTTAAAAGCACCATAAATCATGTCAATGATGTCAAAGTCTAGACGTGTTGCTTTCGTGTACTCTTCAAGTAAAGTCCATCTAATAAGTTATCATCATCATCATCCATTTAGCCTTTTATCCCACACAGCTGAGCAAAGGCCTCTGTGTACGCCACTTGTCCCCGTCCTGAGCCAATCTCATCCAGGGGCCGTATTCTAACTTTAAAACACGTTAAGACACGATTCAACTTCAACACAACTCCAATACAGCTAGACACTACTACCACTACGCAATACAGCTAAAGCCTAAAGGTCAGAATCAGAAAGATCAGAATTTGCTTGAAAATTATGCCGATACAACTCCAATACAACGTCAATATTGGTTGATTATTTGTTGTGTGTTGGAGTTGTGTTGTGGAAAAAGTGTGTTTGTATTGTATTGTTTATGTATTTTAAAATTCGAATGCGGTACCAGAAGTAGCCCTTCCTAATGGCATCTACTAAGTGATCTGTGATAATTCTTGTGCAATGGCTTATTGTGCACGGCTGATTTGATACTCCATGCGCTGATATTGAATTCAACTGACGTGAATGCATCTGAATACATGCACCTGCAATCTGTTAATCTCATCTATTAATAAACTAACGTCCGCACGCGGCTTCGTCTGCTTAGAGGTCGTTAAAACTTTGAAATCTATTTTCACCACCTTACAAGTTTAATTTTCAAAAATCCTTTCTTAGAGAAGCCCCCTGAAATTTTAAGAATTTTTCAAGTTACAAGGTTTCGGGTTTTCGTTGTCTGTCTGTCTTTCTTTAGGGTAACACGACTGTTTAATATATTTAGATCAATTAGATCTACTCGTAATTTGGTGTTTGAGAAGAAAGTAAGAACTATTAAATTTAAACTTTTGTGAGACATACCAACACTATAAAATATAACGGTTTCACTCACGTCACTTTAGTCACTTCGCGCGACATGTTTCCGAGAGCCTAGGTCTCCATCTTCAAGCACTAAGAGTGCTATTTGAACAAGCCCGTAGCGCACTGTTGCACGTCGCGTTGCCGACTGTCGGCCTGCGTCGCACAAACATGTCGTGCGAAGTGACTAAAGTGACGTGAGTGTAACCGTTATATTTTATAGTGTAAGTAAGAACTAATAACACGTTCGTGAATGTAATTTAAGTAAGTAAATGCATGAGTATAACATATTTTATATAAAATCCTAACAAATATATAAATACGGGTATTACTACATCAAAGTAATATAAGTCGTCAAATAGGATGAAAGCGAATATATGTCGCATAACATGAAATAAAAAGGTTTACGTATGCAAACGCAATAAACATACCAATAAAAATAAAACTCTTTCATATTCATATAATTATTACAATTCATGCCTTCTCGTATCTTGAGTAACCAAGAGTTCTTTGCAGCTAGGGTTGCCACACGACAGTATATGCTCCGATATTTTAAAATTTTGGCAACACTGAGGTTGCAGTACTTTTTGTGTAGTAATTTAAACGGTACAAATCTATTTAAGTACATAGATGTAGTTTGGGACGAATGTGTTTAATATTCATGCAAGGAACAAAAACTCTTAAACAATACAATACTGTTATAAAGTATTCGCACGCCAATTATTTGATGTAATTTTTAGTCAGGAAATGAGATGTTTTCCAGAAATCAATAGTAATATCTAGAGTCAGTAATTGAAACAGAATGGTATGAGTGAGTTTTATTTAACAAGATTATCACAAAACGCTACAAATTTGAAACAAAAACACACACCTATTTTTATGATTTTATACATTCTTCTTAAAAATCAAATCACAAACTGTACTTGACTCTGTCTTGGTTTACGCTATCCAATGAGGATGAATATGCAAAGCTACGCGCAGAGAGCGCTGCAGTCGTTCAAGAAAGCATATCTTTAGATCGTTACACCAAAGACGAAGAGCCTGTAGACTTTGGTTTGGTCTCTCTAGACTTGCAATATTTGGAGTCAAATTAAATGTTATTTATAACCCCATTCTGATTATTTTTAGAAATTTATATGTATGTGGTAACCCTATCGTCACCAACGAGTTAAGTCAACCATAAATTCACCCCAAATGGGTGATCCGAATAAGTTATCATCGGCAGTTAGGAAGGCGTTTTTCGATAACGCTCTTGCTTGTTTGTATTTTCTTAGAAAATGTTCATTGATAAGGCGTTTTGCGGGTTTAAACGAATCGTGAAGCAAATATGTAAAGATACTGTTATTGTTTGTTTTGCTGTTGTGTAGTGCAAGATATATATTTACAATGGAATGGAACTTACATAATACAAATTTTAAAAGAAACGTCAAAAATGTTTTTTACGGAGTGTTCCGCCATGCTTCAATAGGTACCTACGTGGCTGTGTGGATTTGTGTGTGTGCGTATGTGTGCGTGTGTGTGCGTTTGTGTGCATGTGTGTGTGTGTGTTTTTACGAAATGATGAATTGTACACGGCGTTATTTGCGTACAGATCTGTACAGCGTCATATTTTGACGGATCTGTCTAGGGGGCATATCTGTCAGACAGAACCGGCAGCCAGAGCCCTAGCTTTAACAGTTTGTGAAACCACTAGTCAGTAGTGGCCTTACTTACTCTGGGTTGGAATTCCAGTGAAGGTATTTACGAGTACCTATGAGGTTTTATATGTGTGCCTATGTTACGCATGTTTTTTGTGTAGGGGATGCCCGAGCAAGACGCATATGTTAAGGGAATGATGAAAAAAAAACACCCTAATTGTTAATCAAATAACACTTTATATTTTTTATTTGTACTATGTACAGTTAACTTTGGAAAATGCTATTACAAATCCTTATACTTAAATAACTTCTTAGTGTTATTATTTTTAAACAAATAGTTCCAATTATCCGTTTTGCCCGACCACCTCGGGCAAAAGGGATATACCTCAAGGGCAAAAAGGATACATATATGACAAATATATGAATTAGGCATCGCATTCATCAAAAAAATAGCTGTCTACCCTTGAATAAGAAGTACAACCCTAATGGGCCTATTTTTGCACTGGTTACACTGAGTCTGTCTTCGATGGGTGGGTCAATGTATCTTTCAGCGCATACCAAAAAGAACACTATAAATTATTCTCTCGTTTTTTTTGTTTTAAGAGAAGTTTTTGTTTGTTAGTTTTGCTGGGGCCTAGAAATTATAAATCTTAAGTTATTTTTATATTTAGTACCTTTGTGGTGTTTTCCATACACGCATAGCTATCCGTTTTGCCCATATCCGTCTTGCCCAAAGTACTAAATATTTCGAATTGTTTATGCCAAGATTACGTTTAACAGGTTGATAAAAAGTTATAGTCACAATTTAAGCCAAAGTTAATCTACTATAGTTTTAACTAACCGTATTCGTAAAGATACGAAACGTAATACAAAAAGTAGATAGACTTGCTTTTCCAAAAATCACAACAAAAGAGTCAAAAACATTGTTTCATTTCTCCACAACAAGTACACACGCTGTTTGCTTTGATTGAACTGTCATGGCGTTCTCGTATCGCTACTTTACCGCC
Organism: Pammene aurita; assembly: GCA_947086415.1. Taxonomy (NCBI): domain Eukaryota; kingdom Metazoa; phylum Arthropoda; class Insecta; order Lepidoptera; family Tortricidae; genus Pammene; species Pammene aurita. The sequence goes on from OX352294.1 coordinate 41,660,561, forward strand.
TTCAGAAAGCCTAGATACGCTATCTATTGTACAGCTTTGGTAAAATCAGATATTCTTCTTACCCACACTATGCGTATTGCCCGGGCTTCCCCTATATAAATATTTGTTTACTTAAGTATATTTTTAAGTATGCACTATATTGGCTTAGTAGATCTGTGTATGATTATCCCCAAATATTGTATTTATTGTATTTTATGTTTTATAATGAAACAGATTTTAGTTGTTAAGTGTGACCTGTAATGAGTTATTACCAATAAATGATGTCTATGTCTATATGTCTATTGATGTGAATGATGTTACTCATAACTACCTACATTGGATTGCTTTAAATAACTGCAAATACTGCATATATTATATGAAATACCACCTAGGTATTCATTTCCAAGTTTTTTTTAATAAACGTAGTAGCCATTCCCCGTCTGCAGTCTTTACACGTTCCGTAATTAAAATGTGTCAATTTTCACCAGCGGACGGAGAAAAACCAGCCAAGTCCACGTAAAAAACTTGCTTTATTAATTTAATACTCACAAAGGCTGCATAAGCTCGATGTAGTGTAAGCAAATTGTTTGTGCACTTAGCAAAAACCTCATTACCATGTCTAATCCTGGAAAATACCGCTCTTATAAAAATATGCTGCACTTTGTACTTGAACACTGGTTTTACTGCAATTTAAATTCTAGGAAGGTATTTCGCTTTTCATAAATGGAAATGAAATGTTGGATCAGTGTTTAACTTTGTGAAAACGCTGAAAATATCCACCAACAAATAATAAAATCACACGATATAATTTTTGTGTGTTTTTATAAATCGTGTGCTGTTAATATATTATGTGTTATGTTAAAATAAATATTTTATTCATAATAAAAAAACCGGCCAAGTGCGAGTCGTACTCACGCACCGAGGGTTCCGTACAAACCTGTAGGTATATAGGGGTAGTAACTTTAAAATTATTAAAAATATTTTTATTATATGATGTAATCAAAAATTTACGGTTTTCGCAATTTTTCCTTTATCTGTGCTATAAGATGTTGCTTCGTACCAAATTTCAAGATTCTGAGTTCACGGGAAGTACCCTGTACGTTTTGATTCCCTTGCGAGTTTCGAAAATTTGCGGCATAAACGGCTGTATCTTTTGATTGCGTTCGCTTAGAAGTTTGATTTTTTAACAGCTCCAAGGGACAATAGACTTGAGTATTTGATATAAATTTCAGCTTGATACCTCACCGGGTTCCTGAGAAAAAGGGTCGTGATAGACGGACGGATGGACAACAAAGTCATCCTATAAGGGTTCCGTTTTTTCCTTTCGAGGTACGGAACCCTAAAAATGAAAGAGTTGTATGAAGATAAAATGTAGCATCAGTATTTAAGCGGTATTTCTAATTTAAAATCATAAGTTTGTATCGAAATGTTTTTTACGTCTTCATAATAATTTTGAACCAAATTGGTATTCTGAGAATCAACGTCACTAAAACATTAAACGCAACGTACGTTAAGCAATATATTATTGATATCTTTTTGACATGACCTAGGTAAATTCTCTAAAAGAAAATATACAAGACACGTGATAATTATGTGAAATTCCTTTTCTCTTTCACCACATCGAGTAAAAGCTACTTTTCCTATCATCACTAAACATTAGTTTCCGCGACTCATTGACATAATGTACATCGAAAGTCTCCCATGATACAATTCGAACTAGTTCTCAGAGAAACGCAAAAAACTGAATACAAGGTACAGGTACACAAACATGACATTGTGCTACATTTCTCTGTTCTCATCGAGAAGTTTAGAACAAATGTAGTTTGCATGTGGAAACGAAATATTAAGCGCGAAATGCGGCCTTTTATGTGCGTTGAAATTTCCGTCCAAGTAATTCTCTTGACTGGAGCTTAACAGGTCTAAAGAGAATGTAACCGCTAATTTCATTAGAATCACCCTACAGAAACATACAAAACACGGGTCACGGGTGAATACACTTCTTCAACAGTGTAAAATATTTTTTGTTTATTTTATTTTATTTTTATTTACTTGGAGAGCCAACAGATATGACACAAACATTATACATTTTAGCAAATACAGGAATCCAATTATAGGAACTCACAGGTAGTGACAAGATACTTAACTAATAGGTACTAAGGTTACGCACTAACGCAACCACATATGCAAACAAAACGAATACAAATCATACTTAAATTGATAGTTTTCACTGAAACTGAAGTAGTTAAGAGTACAAGTTAATTACTTATGCATTAAGCAAGTATGTAATAAAAATAATTTGGTAGTAACAATTGTAGACACTAATACATAAATGAGTAATAGGATAAAAATATGTATATTAATATGAATTAAGTAGGTAATTAAGAAGGCGATAACACGCTCACTCAAAAGACTCGAAATATCGCTGCACTAGATTACTTGCAAACTCCATTGGTTAAATTCGTCCTAATCTTAGTTCACATCATTTATGACGGGTATTTATAACCTCTCATTGTATTGTTCACACTGTTACCTGACTAATTGTAACCCTTATTACACAGAAATTAAGGTTCACCGTTGGTCAGGGGAGTTGTTCCGAACGAAAGCTTACTTTCACTCAATCAGATGTATTGGATACTTGCAACACGATTTCCTCATCAGACGCATTTGTTGGAGTCACACACAGATTTAGGTCTATTTCGTCTATTTTGTCTATGTCGTCTATTTTTGTAATTTATTTATTTTCGGTGTTCAGTTTTTTTGGCACAGGCTGTTTTTGATGACGTACCTAGAACCAGAATCAGAATTGAAAATTATCCTCAAGCGTAGACATGCATAAAAGGTAATCACAATACCAAGATCGAACGGGATGGTCTTATTACATTTTCAATAGGTACGACAGAGAAAGTGCTATTATCGTTGGTCCTCCTCATAGACTCACAATTTTTTGTTACCCTCCACGCCATTACTTATAGCAGTGGAGCAATTACATATAGATATAAATCGCGATTTCTTCAAGGATTTCTGCGTCTACTACGAGAAAACCTGATATTTTTCTTAGAAAGATGTGTCGGCTAAGGAAAATTGGTAAATGGTAAATTATTTTGTCGTCATCTATGTCTATCCCTTACGGTACGTAGTGCGCGTGTGCCGTCTCTAGTTAAATTCTTGCTTTAGTTGCTTTGAGTCCTTAAGGTACATGGTTGCAGTAACATCTTTTTGTTTCCATGCGTGTCGCCGGCGAACAATAGTTTAATGTGCAACAAAAAATATATGACCCATAAAACTTGTTTTAATGACCTTATTGTGAGATCTAATTTATTTGTGATTATCATACACTTTAATGGAACATATTTATTTCAAGAATGTTCCATACAAAAAATCCTTGAGTGTCGTGGAACACTCGGTTGGAATGAAGTTATGTTATTTTCACTTTTTCACATTTTTACTTTGTCACTTTGTCGCTTGTCACTTGTACTTTGTTACTTTCTCACTGCACTTCACTTCCCTTTATTATTTTCTATTCTAAATTTCTATTTTATTTTATTTTATGTTTCGTGACGGTCACGTGACTTTTTTTCGCCTAGCCCCCATCCGCGAGCCGTCCGATGAGGAACTCCATTCCAAAAATCATGTGAATTGATGTTTTAATCCCGTTTCTTTTTTAAACCTTAGAAGTGTCACCAATGTTTCAAAAACACGCAAATCGCAAACAATAACAACGTTATAAAATCGGAACAAACACGGCTAGCTGCCTAAATTCGCTGAACCTGCCTCCGGCCGATATTCCGTGTAAAGTTTGGCGCAATCTTTCTGCGGTGAAATAATTTCTATGGAGGCCATTCAGGCCCCAGCGAGGGGTTATTGCGGCACATCGGCTGCATGTGACAGCCCACAGAAAATGTCCGACACCACAATATTACACTCATTGTAAAGCCCCGCTGAAGCTTCGTGTCGACATTTTGGAATGATTGTTGATTGGGGGAGCCTCGTGCAGTTGTTTGTAATATCACCTGGCTAATTTACTCATTTTTCTTGTGAATACTTCTTGTTTTTTTTTGGGTTATATAGTTAATGTACTGAATTCTTATGTTTGGAAATATAAAAGTTGTCTTGGTAGGTCTCTTTAATGTGTATTATTTTGGCACTAGTTATATTAAATAAATTAGGAATCATACATCTGATGGCTATTCTATAGTATTATAATCATAGTTACTATGATAACTTATTCGTTGAATAAATTATTGGCTAGTCTCATGATTCGGGCACTTAACAAACCTTTCACTCGGAATAAAATTCAATCTTTTCGTTGTTTTATTATAATTAAATGATCCCTTTTGCATCTTTTTACATAGTCCAATAAATACCGAGGTACCTTACAAAAAGCGCTCTTTATCATCCATGATACTAGAATCTATTACAGAAAGAATTCATCCGAATAGCTATTTAAGATATACCCAGTAAAAGACGTAGAATTGGTGTTATCAAAACGAAATTAAATTACTTTTGATTAACTTTCACAAAATTATTTTGCAGCGTCCGTAAATTTTATGTAGTCAGGCTTTGAGTTAATATTTCACTTCACATTCAAATTAGGTTTTGATTGCTTTGCAAAGGCAATCATCGAAATATACCTCTATTTCCTGAATAGAAAGATACATTTTTGTGTGAATTAAATCGTAACAAGCGCGTAGCTTACTAGATAAAATAGCATCTCAAGGAGCATTAAGAATCTCGTTAAAACGTGTTTGCTATTTATTTTTCCTCTTTTATTTACCTTTGCTTTGTTCTTTTGTCTTTTTATTGCTTGGCGGTCAAAGGTTCAGTAGGGCGTAATACAGAGATAACTTTTAAAGTAATGCCTCTTTTAATCTCATTGTTGTGCAAATGTCCCAAAACGTCCCAGAATGCAACAGGATCGGTTGACAATTACCGGACCCTCGCGGATCCGTTTAATAAAACCAAATTACTTTTCCACCTAATTTTTGTTGCAAAATGGAAGTCCTTTATTCCCGCAAGAAATGGTATTACCTTTTTACGCCTCCGTAAAAACATGAGACACAGGCACAGGCTCAGGCAAAACTTTTTTGTATCATACAGGCTTACTGAGTTTTATTATTTAATTCGATTAATGAGTAAAAATGTCTGATATACTGGTTAATAATGAGGATTAATATCATTAAAACTGCGTAATCCACCACAAAATTTGTAACAAGACATTCCGTTTCAATTTGACCTTTTAATTTATTGTTTAAGTCTAAGCACATCATTAGTTAAGGTGCATACTTAAATAAAATACCAAACAGTTACCATCAGGCGGGCCGTATGCTTGTTTGCCACCGTCGTGGTATATAAAAAAAAGTTAAATCTGCATCCTAATGCTGCTTGACGCAAGTTAAATTTAGCTGACCTATCAGCTAAATTTAACTTACGTCAAGCACACTGGCCCCGTCATATCTCCACCGAACCTGTGGGCAGCGGCAGCATGCTGGGAAAGTACAGCGGTCTCGGTTTCGAATATCTTTTATCTCTATTAAATATTTATTAACGATTGCACTCACGTCACTTTAGCACTTCGTCAAATAGCACTCTTAGCGCGTGAAGCTGGAGACCTAAGCTCTCCGAAACATGTCGTGTGAAGTGACTTAAGTGACGTGAGTGTAACCGTTATATTGTATAGTGTTAGTATGTCTCACGAAAGTTTAAATTTAATATATTTTATCCCATTCGGCGTCGAGACCCTTGGTCCGTGGGGCCTGGGTCTCTTCAAAGACCTGTCGAAGAGACTCAGAGATGCCACAGGAGACCGAAGAGCTGGCAGGTATCTTGCTCAACGGATTAGTTTTGCAATCCAGAGAGGAAATGCTGCTAGCGTCTTCGGTACCATGCCGCATTTTAGATATATTTTAGTTTTTGTATTTTTTTGCTGCATTTTAGTATTTTTAGAGTAATCTTTTTAGATTTCTTACAGTTTTAGCTAGTTTTATTTGTTATATGTCCATAATTTGTCATTTTTGTGTTAAAAAATTATAAATTCATTTGATTCAAATTTACTTTTGATGTCTAATTTTGTATATTTGCCTTAATAAACATTATAACCATACAATACAATATTCTTCATTGCACCACACAAATAAAAATAAGTACAGAAACAGATTTAACAAAGTAAATAATGGTATCAACAGGCGGTCTTCTCGCTATTTAGCGATCTCTACCAGACAACCTTATGTTATCTTATCTGTTACCTTTATAACATTATGTTATGATTCAATAACTAACTCAGCAAATTTTAACAAGAGCAATCAACATTTCCGATTCCCCAAATTGTTCCAACAAAGAAACTCCTTGCTCGACGGATTCCCGAGTATGCGGTCTTAGGTCAATAGGAATGATTAGGTTCCAGCTTATGGAGCTCGGAGCTGACGCAGCGTGGTGGTTCCGCTGCCGGTTCTCTTAATTGGTTGGTGCAAGCAGATTAGAACTGGTGGAGATTGCTTTTCTTTACCTGTTTAAAGAGGATTTTATCTGCATGTTTATTTATACTCTGTATCTTTAGGTATTTAAATAAAAGTAAATAAGATCTACCCTCAAATGGCTCCTTAAGCCAGTTGAGGGTAGATGAAAACATTACACGATCAAATTATATTGGTTAAAGCCAGGTCGTTAAGTGACAGATCCAGGCAGTTTTGTATTTGATTGGTTAACCAATAAAAGTTATAACTACCCGAAAATATAAAAATTGTTTGTTTACATTTATTTAAATACCTAAAGATAGAGTATAATACTAATAAGTATGTATACCTTCAAACCTACTCGTACCTATAATGTAGTCTAACACGGATCGGACCGCGCGATCTCGCCAGCTATTAACTAAACCCCTGAGGTTTTCAATAGTGGCGCATATGTTGAACATTTTTTGTAAACCTTTTTTCGTATTAAAAAATATTTAAAAAAATACTTGTACTTTATAGCACGACTTAAGTCGTCTGTCAGTACCGTCTAACCGTCACATTCCTGACAAAATGTATGGGATTTGACATTAACCGTCAGTTTTGTAACGATTGCTAACCGGCCGTTAATGGTACACAGTTGAGTGAAAATGACCTTATTCACCCTTGATTCGTGATTTGACTCGATTTATAGGATGCTGTTTCGTTCTCTCTAATGAAAGCTTAGACAACATAGATAATAGACCAAATTTGATAATTCCGGTAGTGTTCAGGAAACCTATCATTTCTACCACGAGTAGGTATGTGACTATTTTAACTGAACGTCCATATTCATAATATTCACGTTTAATCAGTAGTCTTACTTAAGCTGGTCTATTTTTACGAAGCACTCAATCGGTATTTTGTGACTAGCAATGTTCTTAGAACGATGAGCTTTCATCGGTAAAAGGCGTCACATAGGACGCCTTTTACCGTGCCACTTTTTGCGTGCCGAATGTGTTTCTTGGTATTATATGAGTTCTATGAGTGAAAGTAGCGTAGTAACGTCGAATTCTCTTTATAGCAACTTTTGAGCTACTGTCAATAAAATCACTCTGGAGAAAGGAACGGCAGTTCTAACGCTAACGTATCGTCAAGCAATAACCGAATTCCGTGCTTCAAATTTTGATTCTACAAGCAAATTGCATTGGTTCTAATTTTCTTGGTAAAGTCTTAGCCACAGACTACACAGACATCATATTTTTACTTGTAAAATGCTAGACCATTTTATGCTATAAGTAAACTACAGATTCTTTGCTAAATTTCAATCATTGTAGATATTTTTAATTTACACGAGTGTACAGTCACCGGCAATAGTATTTTCCTACACGAAGGCCGCAAAAATACGTGACACGCTCTTATTTGTAGGGCCATAAGAGCGTGTCACATGTTTTGCGGCCGTCGTGTAGGAAGATACTATTGATGGTGACTGTACAAGCAGGGGCGGTTTGTCCGAGTGATTTCGTCGCGTCACTGCAATTAACTACCGAAATATCTATACATAAAGCTTGTCCCAGAAAAAAATGTCGTTTATTAGTTAGTATGAAATAATGTAAGCAATAAAAAGTTACCAAATTTTTGACAACAGTTTATTAGAAATGTAGTAAACAAAACGTATTTTTGTTATGTTTTTGTTCTATTGTTTATTCATCCAGAAACTTCGTAATTTTCTTCTGATACCTGCCATCAGGTTTTGTACATCAGTGTCTGTGATTAGTTTTGAAGCTGCATTCCATTTTCGCTTGAAGTTTTCAACTGATGTGGCGTTAGTTTTATGTTTTAAGAGCTTCTGCTTCATACGAGCCCAATATTTTTCTGTAGGTCGTACTTCAGGACAGTTAGGAGGATTTTGGTATTTTTCCACAAATTCGACATTATTGGCTTTGTACCATTTAATCACATTTTTAAAATAGTGGCACGTGGCCAGATCAGGCCAAACCAGAACTGGCTTCTTGTGTCGCTTAAAAAACGGCAATAATCGCTTTTCCATGCACACTTTAAGGTATATATCGCCATTCATAGTTCCTTTAGCAAAGTATGGAGTGCTGCGTTTCCCGCAAGAACAGATCGCTTGCCACACAAGAACCTTCTTCGCAAATTTATCCGTTTTTATGACTTTGTACTCGTCATTGATAGTTTTTCTATCGGTCCCCGAATAAAAATGATGTCCCGGCAGTGATTTAAAATCAAGCTTGCAATATGTTTCGTCGTCCATCACAATACAGTATTTTTTTGTCGTTAATTTTGAATACAGTTTTCTGGATCTCGTTTTTGCGTCAGTTTCTTGTTTCGAATTTCTATTAGGCACTTTAGTTTGTTTGAAAGTCTTTATAGAATTATTTTTCTTTACTCGTTGCACAGTGGATTTAGACGTTTTAAACTTTTTAGCTAAATCTCTTACAGATGATGTAGGTTTTTTCAGCAAAGCAGCTATGATACTCTTCTCAATATTTTTCTTAACAAACCCGGTCTTCCGACCACTTCTAGGACGCCGTCGAATACCGCCAGTCTCTCTGAATTGTTTTAGGACCCTTTGCACAGTTCTAACAGACGTGTTTAGCTCCATTGCCACTTTTTTCGTGAAAATGCCTTAATATTGGACATATTTGTACAATATTTTCTCATGAAGTTTTTCTTGTGGAGACGAGATCTTTGAAAATGTGACTGTGACAGATTTTTTTCTAATATAAAATAAAGAACCGAGATGCATTTAACATATAACCAGCCAGTTACAACCATTTTCATTGAAACCTGATATACCAACGCTGCGTAAACTAACGACATTTTTTACTGGGACAAGCTTTATAATAAAGCTGAAGAGGGTCGAAAGTCTGTACATGGAAGATAATCGAAAAAAAGTTGGCTGGGAATACTTAGAATCGATAACAGAACACGTTCCAACAATTTTTAGAATTTTTGTCTGTTTATCTGCTTGTCTGTTTATCTGTTTGTCTGTTTATTTGACCGCGCATCACGTGAAAACAGTTGAACGGATTTTGATGAAATTTTGTATAGAGATAGTTTGAGTCCCGGGAAAGGATAATATATAGTTTTAATCCCGAAAATCAACCCTGGTGGGGGTGAAAATGGGGTTGAAAGTTTGTATGGAGAATTATTAACCGCTGAAACGATTTAGATAGAAATGAGTATGGAGATAATTTGAGTCTCGAGAAACGTCATAGGATAGTTTTCAAACCCTTATGGGGGTGAAAAGGGAGTTGGAAGTTGGTATGAGGAATTTTATACCGCTGAACTGATTTAGATGAAAATTGGTATAGAGATAGTATGGGTCTCGAGAAAGGACACAGGATAGTTTCATCTTCAAAAAAGCCCCCCCCCCCCATCTTACTTTCGAACCGTAGGTCCAAAAAATTTGGCTCCCCAGCCAACTTTTTTTCGAATATATTTCATGAATAGACTTTCGACCCTCTTCAGCTTTATTATATGTATAGATAGTTTTTATTGAAAGTACCTTTCAAGCTTCACTTCCATTTTTGTTTTTTTATTTCCAACAATTTTTAGAATTTTTGTCTGTTTATCTCGGAAATTATCCCTTAAGCGGATGCAAAAAGTTTACATGGGGAAGAAACAACCAATAACCGCTGTACGTATTTAGATGAAATTTGGTATTGAAATAATTTGTCATTTTTGGTCAAGGTGTTCATATTTATAACATGTTACCCGTCGATGCTTTAAATTTACCTTTACCCGGTCTTAAGAAATATTTGAAAATGTCATGAATGTCAAAGGGTTATTGCAGGTTCGAGGACTATATATGACGGACAAAGATGCATGGCCCAAACCAAAAAACTACTACAAAATCATCTAACATTTATAGGACAACGTTTATGTAGGAAAACATATCAAACGTTTTGTGAAGCAGTCAGATTAGGGTTTATTTTTCTTTATAATTAAACAATAGGTACATTATCTGTCTCTCAACTGTTTTGATATGTCTTCTTGAAGAACTACGCATTATTTTGTATCTTTAAGATCTAATAATGTATTACTGTTTTGAAAAAAATAAGTCCCGTCGAGTTTCTTTTCGGTCATAATACTTCTTGGGCCAGAGTGGGTTATTAGAACTGGTGGTAGTTTTGTAACGAAGTTCCTTCTCGGACGGTTCGCGAATGACGATTGAGAAACATGTAAAATGGAATGAAATAAAAAATATATAAATTAGAATAAAGTGAAGTGAAGTGAAGTGTAGTGAAAGTGAGAAGTGACAAAGTGATAAAAGTGAAAAAAGTCGAGAACCTAAAAGTAAAAAAAAGTCAAAAATGTCGAAAATGTCAAAAATGGCTAAATTTCTAAATTTCGAAAATTTCAAAAATTCCCAAAACTTCCAAAATTTCCAAAATTTCCAAAATTTCCAAAATTTCCAAAATTTCCAAAATTTCCAAAATTTCCAAAATATCCAAAATTTCCAAAATTTCCAAAATTTCCAAAATTTCCAAAATTTCCAAAATTTTCAAAAATTTCCAAAATTTCCAAAATTTCCAAAATTTCCAAAATTTCCAAAGTTCCAAATTTTCCAAAATTTCCAAAATTTCCAAAATTACCAAAGTTACCAAAGTTACCAAAATTAAAAAAAAAAAAGTAAAACCACAAAATTTACGAAAAAGTCAAAAATTAAATAACATAACTTTGTTCCAATCGAGTGTTCCACGACACTCACGTATTTTTAGGGTTCCGAAGCCAAATGGCAAAAAACGGAACCCTTATGGATTCGTCATGTCTGTCTGTCTGTCTGTCCGTCCGTATGTCACAGGCATTTTACTCGGAAACTATACGACGTATCTGAATAAAATTTACACATAAGGTGTATTTTGTATGCAGCTACTTATTTATGTAGTTAAATTTGAAAAAAAAAATATTTTTAGGGGGGCGCTCCATACAGGTAACTAAAAAAAAAAGTTCAACCAAATATCAACATGTGACACGTCAATCGATAGGTATTTCAAAATAACATTCAAGTTTCTTTGACTATTTTGTGATTAAGTGAATATTTTCTGAAATAATCGCTTCGAAATTCAGAAAAGTTGTGTAGCCTCCCCGTAACTTTTGAACTGTAAGTTCAAAAAATATGAAAAAATTGGAAGAGATGCGCCTTATCATATACTTTCTACAAAAATTGTTTTGAACATTATCGGTTCAGCCATTTTTGTGTTATCTCCAAAAAACTTCTTCCATAGGCATCAGATACGACCTTTTGGTATTTATTAGTTTGGTTCTTATTCCATTGAAGGTACGAAACCCTCCTATGCGTGGTCCGACACGCACTTGGCCGGTTTTTTTTTCTGACGTTCATTAGTGCATTGTAATGTGCTTACATTGAAGAATAAATATCTTGATCTACACCAATATCATACATCCTCTATTCCATGTTCGGAACCGTATGTGATTACCACCATTATTACAACCAGTAACGTAACATCAGTGTATTATCTGTGACAGTGTGGTAAAAACGTATGAAAATTCATTACCTACGGAAACGTAATGAAAATCCCCCCCGACCGCAATAAGGTTGGTCATGGCGGTGTAATGGCGGTCATTCTAATGGTTTCAATGGATTTTTAATATGTGTTTAGGTAAAGCAGTGTATGCTTCTGTACATAATTAGGCATTATTACGTAACAGTTACATTAACTACTATTTATCTCTTTTTAGGGTTCCGTAGTCAACTAGGAACCCTTTTAGTTTCGCCATGTCCGTCCGTCTGTCCACGGTCTTGCTCAATTACCGTTCGCACTAGAAAGCTGAAATTTGGTGAGGCCTGATAAGAACTTTCAATAAAAACTATATTGATTAAAATCGGTTCAGCCGTTTTTGAATTATCAATCAAAAACGCATAGTGAAAGGAAGTGTTGAATAGTAAAATGACGTAAGCGCCGCCAAATATCCCTTAATAAACGACCTTTTGAACGGATGTTTTGTAACAGGGCGGCATCTACGAAACTCTTCACTAAGCATCGTCCGACATGCTCTTGGCCGGTTTTTTTTTGCATTGTTATCGCGGAAATCACCCCTTAAGGATTACTATTTCCAATTCAAGAAAATCCCCAAAAATTCAACGTCTAAAAGGGGGGGGGTAGCCACTACACTCGATTGAGTTAAATTTGCATGGGTCATGGACTCCCCCCCCCTCCAAGTGCACCTCAAATAGAAATAAAATCATTTCTGCATTTGTGACCCCCCCCCCCCCCCCCCCTTCTTCTTCTTTCATGCTTAGACTGATTTGATGGGAGGATCGATTTGGATGATATTTGCCGTGGACATGAACGTATAAATACAAAAGTGGTCCTGTATCGTCCGATATGCACCTACTACTCTCTATGTATGTCATTTAAATCATGCAAAAAAATAATATGATAAAAAAAGTATTCATTTTTTAATGTAGTTTCATTTAGTGGTAATTGTAAAATATTCTATTAGGACTAATACTGTCCTCTAGCGTATCCATCTGTCAACTTTACTTCAAGTTCCGCCTCCAGGGTAGCGGGAGAGAAATTAGGGGTGAATTAGCCGCTTACTGACATAGACCGAATTCCACGCGGGCGGAGCCGCGGGCACAGCTAGTATAGACATAATGCTATACATATGGGGAGACGGCCGCTTAACCCATATGTAGTACTAGCCTTTTCCCGCGGCTTCGCCCGCGTACTTTAAGTACTCAAAAAGGATACGATACCCATGTTGATTTTCAGACTTTGTGACCACATTTGCCCCTTTTAGGGGTTTTCAATCAAAAATCAAAAATCCATCGAAATGCATCGACGTCTAGGTAGCCAGCTGACAGTTCCGCTGTGTCTGATCCGTCCGAAGACTCCGAAGATGTCTGTATGAACTTTACTTCGCTTACGCTCCGCTCGTTCGATTATTTTAAGGCCCGTGCACACCCGGCTGCGTGTGCGTAGACGTGCCCGTTCCATTGCGTTGTAAAACAAGAATTCTCATAAGACATATCACACCGCTTGCGTGACGGTGCGTGCCGTTTGCGTGCGCGTGCGGTGTGACATATGTGTTATGAGAATTCTTATTTTACAACCCAGTGCTACGTAAACGTGAATATGTTTGTGCTCGTGTGTATTTTGCTCTCTTACTTTAAATTATTTGCACTACCTGTTATCTTAAATTAATTCTTCATTTCCTACTACCCAAAGGTTGTCTGGGAGCACAGAGAAACTCCTATAGAGTAATAATCTTGCTAATTTTGTTCGCGAACGAAGTCATCGAAACATGCGGAAGACATGCGGGGCGGGTGGGTAATATCGGCGCTGCGATTGGTCGTTTCAAGGACCGCGCGCTGTCGGGTGAATGCGTAGTGATGGGAAATGTTCAATACATGTAACCGGTACCGGAATGTATTGTACCGTAATGTACTGTAGGTAAATTATGATACTTGCTGTTTACTAAATCGGTAACAATATGAAATATGTACTTATCTATGTTATCAGCGTGATCTTGTGACTGTAGACCCAACTGCTCACCAAGTGGATTCTAAAAAACCCTTACAACATATATCTATCTCAAACCAACTCTGAGTTCCGTCGCACTTCCTCGAAGTTCATCATCAGCGAAATCTTGTGACTGTAGACCCAACCGCTCACCAAGTGGATTCTAAAAAGCCCTCACAGCATTTACCTATATCAAACCGATCCCGAGTTCCGTTGCACATCCTCGAAGTTCACCATCAGCGTGATCTTGTGACTGTTGACCCAACTGCTCACCAAGTGGATTCTAAAAAGCCCTCACAGACAATATATATCACAAACCAACTCGGAGTTCCCTTAATCTTCAACATGGTTCATCATCAGGCCCACCTGTGATTCATTAGCAGAAGCTTGAAAAGCTTGCGTTTAAAATTAACAGTACAATTACTTAATTACATATTATAATGTATAATACCAGTAATGCCAAACATTCTCATTACTTGTCTATATAACTACTAACTACCAACTACATAAAACTACAGATACTATAAATAAAAAAGGTAATATAGCGCGATATCTGTTTTCAAAAATATTTCTTAAATTCGGTACGCACGAAAGCACGTCGTATCGGTAAATCCGGTATTTATCAAAGTTATCAAACGCGCATCACTACTTCTACACGTGCTCCGCCAGAAAGGAATAGCACATTGTATGTTCAATTTGAAGGAAGGGGACAGACTAACTACCTACTTCTCAGCGTCCAGACTTCAATGAACTCCGCTGGCCAGAAAGAAATTATCAAACAAACGATGATTTCGACTGACTTGTGGAATGTTATGCCATTTTTATTTAAACTTGAAGTTTTGGAATTGTTTCCACACCACCTTACACAACAATATCCCATGATTTCAATAATTTTCCTCACGTATTCAATTTATTTCTCGCATAAACGCACGATACGAGCAGGTCTAAAACTTGGACGCAACTGAACGACTCGGCGGGCGGCCGTGCAATTTGTTAGTCGTTTTACTCCAACGTGCGGTGACCCCAAGTCACCTTATAAGGCTTATCTAGTGGTTACCTTATCTGTGTCTGGGAGAGAACGCTTTTACCGATAAGACCGCCTGTTCTTACCTTATTTTAAGTTTATTGTAAAAAAAAACGATTTTTATTATTCTTGTATTTTGGTGAATTACAGAATATTTACTTACTTACTTACAACTGAAAGCAATGATGCTCTTGCTAAATTAATATGGCAGTGTGGTAAACTGGTAATGATTAGTGCAGGGTATGTGTCGTCTCCTTCCCTTGATCCTACATGCTCTCCTTAATTTTCCTTATATATTTTTGGCGCTTTAAAACAGATGGCAGCGACTAACATGCATGAAAATTTATCTTTAATATATAAACAGCTCAAAGAGGACCCCGTGTGTTGACGATGAACCCTCTTGTTCCTTTTACCCGTCAACAGAGTGAATCCTCCTTTTTCCAAAGGGTCGGCAACGCGCATGTGACACTTCTGGAGTTGCAGGCGTCCATAGGCTACGGTAGCTGCTTACCATCAGGCGGGCCGTATGCTTGGTGCCACCGTCGTGATATAAAAAAACATGATGTTTCTTATATTATAGTCCGTCTAGTAATTAATGTCTATGGTTAGCTGACGCCGTTCTTTGCAATTAGGGAGGCTGGATGCAGCAGTTCGATTAAACGCATATTATACCTACGAAGCGGTTTAGTTCGGGCTGCGCTACGGAATTAATTCAGGCTGTAATAGCTTTGAACGGTTAATTGATGAGCCGCACGAAGATATCATTGGGTTCAGTGATATAATACTAATCACGCATAAACGCCGCATGTAAGTCGGAAAGCCACCCTTAATACTTATAATAAACAATTACATAGTCGCTTTAATACTTTGCGATTACTTAGCTTCATCATCATAATTATTAATCATTTGAATCGATTCACATTTAATAATCAGCAATTTATTGCACACCTCAAAAAATTACAGCACAGTAGAAAAAAAAAAATACATGATGAACATAAAAAGAGGCAAACAATAGGCGGTCTTATCGCTAATAAGCGATCTCTTCCAATTCTAATTCGATTTTTCGTCAGAAAAAGTGAACAAAAATCGATTTTACATTCAAAATCAATGATTACTATAATAAATATCAATTATTTTTGTCAATTACTTGTATTCAACTTTGTACGTTTAGTTAAAAAAAACATTATTAAAATACCTACCGATTTATTTGTATTAGTTAAGAGTCCAACCCCTTGTTCAATCGAACATTTATTTTATGCTATCTATCGGGCCCCGAAATTTGGCTATCGACGTTATTGAAACCAAAGGAGTTGGCAACATTCGCGTCACGTTCGAGTTCCAGGACGAAGGCCTATCTTTCGCTACGGTACAGACTAACAGCAGGCTAACTCTGAATCCATAACTAATATTATAAATGGGAAAGTGTATGTGTCTTTGTTTGTTTGTCCGTCTTTCACGGCAAAACGGGGGTACGAATTGACGTGATTTTTTAAGTGGAGATAGTTGAAGGAATGGAGAGTAACATAGGCTACTTTTTGTCTCTTTCTAACCTCCCACTTCCCTAAAATGGGGAGTGGAAGTTTGTATGGTTTGTTACCCCGAATTTAACGCGAGCGAAGCCGCGGGCAAAAGCTAGTTTATTATATTCAAGTTATGTTGTTCAAAGTTTTTTTTACCACTCTTATTTTATTTTTGTATTTTTTTATGTGATTTTCTACTCAGAAAAACGAGACCTTTAAATATTAAGGCAAAAAGGGTCCCAAAATATCCATATTATTATTTTCTTAATTCCTTCCATTCTGTTACTGTCATATGAAATTACGAAGTAACATACCGAAGGTTCACTGTATAATTTTTTTAAATACCACGACGGTGGCAAATAATCGTACGGCCCGCCTCATGGTAAGCAGCCACCGTAGCCTATGGACGCCTGCAACTCCAGAGGTGTCACATGCGCGTTGCCGACCCTTTACAAAAACGAGGATTCACTGCTCTGTTACATCTTTGTTTATTTTCGCCAGACATAACTCTACGTGGCTGTCTCCTTCTATCACATGTACCATGGCGAAAGGTTGTTTCTTGGCGAAAGATTGTTGCTTCAACATTGTATTTGACCTTTTGTATGTATCTAGACTCACATATTTTAGTCTGGATCTTTAACTAACGGTCCGCCGGTATCGGCATGTACTTGTAGCGGAACTACGAAGTCACGCAGTGCGCCGCCTGATCCTATTTGAAAACAAGTACCTAAAACCCCCCCATCATCATCAGCCGAAAGACATCCTCTGCTGGACAAAAGCCTCCCCCAAGGATCTCCACAATGAACGGTCATTCGCCGCCCTTAACCAGCTGTTTCCCACTCTAACCCGATCGTCGGTCCAGCTAGTCTGGGGCCTTCCCTCACTGCATCTTCCGGTACGCGGTCGCCACTCAAGAACCCTTCTGCCCCATTGACCATCGGTTCTGCGAGCAATGTGGCCCGCCCACTGCCGCTTAAGCCTAGCAACTCTCTGAGCTATGTCGACAACCATGGTTCTACTGGGGATCTCTTCGATTCTGATGCGGTCGCACAGGGAAACACCGAGCATAGCTCGCTCAAAAACCCCCCCAAAAAAGGTAAAAAAACCTATTAAAAATATATTAAATATATTTTTATTTTAAGGAACCCATGAGGACCTACTGTAAGTTCCTACAGCCTGTCCTGATCGCGCCCACTCTATACATTATCGTTATCACAGCGTGAATCAATTATCGGCACGTGTTAACTTATTAGTTCGGTTTAGTTTTGTGTTCGCTACGAGATGTTTGTTTGCTTTAGTTTTGGCCGTAGATTACTTCTGACAGACCTTACAATATTGTCGCGTTCCACATGTAGTAATTTCCGATTCTTTTTTTTAGGGTTCCGTACCTCGAAAGGAAAAAACGGAACCCTTATAGGATCACTTTGTTGTCCGTCTGTCTGTCTGTCTGTCTGTCTGTTTGTATGTCTGTCTGTCTGTCAAGACCATTTTTCTCAGGAACGCGTGGAGGTATCAAGCTGAAATTTATATCAAATACTCAAGTTTATTGTCCCTTGGAGCTGTGAAAAAATCAAACTTAAAAACCAACGCAATCAAAAGATACAGTCGTTTATGCTGCAAATTTTAGAGTTTTTCGGCACTCGCAAAACCGACGGGGTACTTCCCGTGAACTCAGAAACTTGAAATTTGGCACGAAGCAACGTCATATAGCATAGACAATGGAAAAATTACAAAAAGCAGACATTTTTAGTAAATTCGTACAAAAAATTTTTTTTTTAAATTTTTAACTTACTACATTTTTCCTCGTAAACGCGTGGAGGTATTAAATTGAAATTCATGTCAAATACTCAGGGCTATAGGACCTTTCAGATGTAGCAAAACCAAACTTTTATGTCAACGCAATCAAAAGAAATAGCAATTTAAGTCGCATATTTTGAAACTGAGTACTCGCAAGAAACTCAAAACCTAAAGGGTACTTCCCTAAAACTCAGAAACTTGAAACTTGGCACGAAGAAACTTCATATAGCACAGACAAAGGAAAAATTACGAAAAGTAGACATTTTTAGTAAAATCATACAAAAAATATTTTTTAAATTTTTTAACTTACTACCTTTTTCCTCGTAAACGCGTAGAGGTTTTTGCTTGTTATAGGTGTTTACGGAACCCTCGGTGCGCGAGTTGGACTCGCACTTGGCCGGTTTTAATGAGTGAACTCGATACACCACAGACGCGTCCTTTGCTTATACTATTTTATTTTATTATACATGGTCCGACACGCGGTTGGCTGGTTTTATTGCTTTGATTATATTTGCAGGTCCATTTTCACTTTTCAAGATAAATTTTTGAGACAGATGGTAATGTAAAAGCAGTTTATGTAAGTTGTATCATTTAACTACGATTACTTGAAAAAACTGTTGCTTTTTCAAAAAAAAGTACCTGCGATAAAAGTTATTCACAATTAATGATATCTAAATATTTTTTACAGTCATGTTACCTAGAAACTATGAGATAAGAGAAAAAGCGAGAGAGCTTAACTTAGAAAACGATTTTTGGGAACTCAGCCCCTAAAGGGATGGAAATACGAAGGCTAGGTGCCGTATTCTAATTTTAAAATACATAAACAATACAAGCCTGTAGCTTGATATGGTTAGTACAATACAAATTTAGAAATTATTAGGTACATTACTCTATGAAGCAGCTTTACTATAGTCCAGTATTACCTGTTTTTCGTTTTTATTTTTTTTGTTTTTATTTAGTATTTGGACACTTAGAGACGTTATACATCTCTAAGTCTTGCATTCGCAAATATTTATATGTATAGATATATATTTAATGATCCTGACGCTTAGAGACATGTACATCTTTATGTCACTTTTATATTGTAATTTAGTTCACGCATGTAAAATACGAGCACAGAATATTGTTTCTCACCAGACTAAACATGGCTAGTTTTTATTAATTAATAAAGCCCGCCAGCTTGAACATGTCATGCTCGCTTAAAAGGCTCTGCTTATGGTGGCGTCGTTGATCGGGTCGCCACTTTCCCGAAGAAAGGTTGAGGGAGGCGATGGCTGAGATATGCGTCATACTCGTGAACGGGTGCTGTTTGTGGAGACAGGTCTGTTTAGGCAAACTGGGGCAACACATCTACGTAACTTTTTATTGATCATATTTAATTTTAATTTAATTGGCTTTAGACACAACATTCGGTGCTTGATTATCCATATTTTTTATTATTATATAGAATATATAGATCAAGACACTTGGAGACCTTATACATCTCTAAGGATAATTTAGAAATAGTATGTTTATTGTATACTAGAATCACTTATTTATTTTCATTGAAATTCAAAATTATTTTGTTTCTAACTGTTGATGATGGATTATTATAATTTGGAAATTTATTTAGAAGACACAGTTCAGGTAAGAAAGTATATCAAACTTGTATGTAATTCATTTTCAATAGTCAGATTTGGACTCATCTTTTTTCTTTGGTATTTTTCTTAAACTATAACCTATTGTTGGTTAATCTAACCTTGGTTTGATATGTTTTCTGTTAGAACAACGCACTTATATGTATTGTTTAGTTTTGATGTACTGTTGTTTTGAAAAAATAAGTCCCGCCGAGTTTCTTGCCGGACATAATTCTTCTCGGGTCAGAGGTGTAGGGTTAGAACCGGTGTAGTTTGATTTTTTTTTTCTCACTTTTACTTTGACGTGTAAAAGTACCCTTGTGGCCTACTTACTGAATAAATGTTTGAGTTTGAGTTTGAGTTTGAATTCAACGCGGAAATGCGGCCAGTGTTTTGGGACGTTTGCGCCGGGTACTTACCAGACGTGGAGATAGTGTTTAATGTTTGTGTTTTCCTAGTTTTTGTTTACTTTTTTATTTTTTTAGACATTGCGTGTTTTATTTATGTAATTATGACGAAACCTGTTGTATATGCTTTATTATTTTTATTTTGTATGGACGAAACCTGTGTTGCGGATTTAAAAATAATGTATTTGTTTTTCTTTTTCTCGTATGTCAATAAATGTTTTTTATACATTAAATACACAATCTTTTTCAAAAAATAATTAACCAGTATTGAAGTCGTATTGGAATTGCATTGGAATAATTTTCAAGCAAATTCTGGTATTTCTGATTCAGACGTTTAGGCGCTCGCTGTATTGCGTTTGAGTTGTATTGAAGCAAGTTCGTGTCTGTCGTGTTTTAAAGTTTGAATATGGTCTTTGAGCATGTTAAGCACAATGCATCTCACAAGCTTCATCTAGTTTGTATTTAGTGAGTGATCTGTGGTGTTGGGTAACGAAGCGTATCAATAAAGTGTTTGCTTTACTCCGGATTTGTCCGCTATAAACACAGGTACAATGAAAACGGATCACCTAACTATATGTATATTTATATATGTGACAGGTTTTCATTGTTTTAGTAAATACGAGTATATACCATTCTACTGTTGTCGATTCAATGTAACTGATAGTTATTTCATCTACATATGTATATCTATAAAACAGTCACATTTTCGAACGAGCGGAGCGTAAGCGAAGTGAAGTTCTTTCAAACAACTTCGGCTACTTAGACGTCTGTGCATTTCGATGGCTTTTTGATTTTGAATAGTTGTCGCGCGATAACTTTAGTATCGTTCTTCTGATCTATATGAAATGTTTGTGTAATGTGTGATATAAATCAGAGTAATTTATTGAAATAATTTAATTTGTTCTACAGTTGTAATTATATAAGTAGGTTCATAGGTGCGAACAGATATTTATTTACTCAGGTACTTGTATCTGGGTATATTTTTTACTAAAGTCCGTTCTACCTATTTTTGCTTTAATTTTAAAATGAGTCGCATTTTATATCCCTCCGAGAAAAAGTATTTAAACATTTATAAATTCTATTTCGTATACTCTAGGAGTCAAGTTTTTTTTTACTTTTTTATTTGAAAAGAAAAGTTTATTTCACTTAGAAACTCATCTGCCCGAGTCTACTCCAGTAACCGAAGTAACTCGCAAAACATGTCCAACTTAATTGAATTAAATAATTTTCTCCTTCAAATAACTTGAGGCCTATTCACAGAATATTATTTGACCTTGGGTAGATTTTTATTTCGTATTAAACAGGGTACTATGTCAAAAGTGCGAGTCTTTTAGCGTTTTTGACGTGGTCCCGCGAAGATAGAACTGTGATTTCATAATAAACCGAAGGCGAAACCAATCACCGCTCGTCCACGAGTTGCAGATGTGTAGACAAAACCGCCCCCGCGCCGCCATCGCGCTGCTGCCGCTGCCGCACCGCCACCGCGCCGCCGCCGCACGTCTGCGCTGTTTTACGCGTTACGCGTGTAACGGCGTGTAGTACGAGGGTTGTTTGAGAAGTAACTTGTTTCGCCTACGTATACATGGCGTTGGCGTCAACTCTGTATGTATTGATTTAGTTTAGTAACTAATGATATTTAATCTGTGGGATCATGTCATTATTGGCGGGAATTTGACATTTGACAGTAGTTCAAACAAAAGCGGTCCGAGTTACGCGGGAAAATGGAAAAAATTGGAATTCGTGGAGTTATTCAGTTCTTTTTTTAGAAGGAAAAACTGCGAAACAAATCCATGAAAGGATTTTACCTACGTTGGGTCGTTCGTGTGCTTCTTACGAAACGGTTCGACTTTGGTTAAATGAGTTTAAGCGAGGCAGGACAAGCATTGAAGATGCACCTTGCCCTGGCTGGAGCCCCGAAAACGGCATTTTTCCCCGAAGTCATCGATAAAATAAAAATTGGTCGGCTAAAACTAAATCATGGTAGTTTTAGCCGACCAAAGATTGAAAATATGCGAATTAGCTGAAGACACATACATCTCTTCTGAGCGGGTGCATTTTATTTTACACAATGAGTTGCACATGAAAAAGCTTTGTGCAAGGTGGGTGCCGCGATTACTGACTCCAGAACAAATGCGTATTCGCATGCGAATATCTGATGATAATTTGCAGGTGTTTAAAAAAATCCAACAGATTCTTTTCGCCGTTTTGTCACTATGGATGAAACCTGGATCCATCACTACATCCCGGAGACGAAACAATGGGTTGGTCATGGTGAGCCAGCTCCAAAGAAAGCCAAATGCAATCTGTCTGCTGGAAAGGTGATGGCGTCTGTGTTTTGGGACGCAAAGGGAATACTTTTAATTGACTACCTTGCCAAGGGGAAAACTATAACTGGTGAATAGTATGTATCACTTTTGTATCAATTATAGGCGGCAATAGCTGAAAAACGCCCAGGTTTGGCAAAAAGAAAGTGATATTTCACCATGACAATGCTCCGGTGCATTCAAATGGTGTCGCTGCACAAAAATTGTCGAAGTTACGATTTTAACTTGTTTCACACCCTGCTTATTCAACAGATTCGCCTCCGTCGGACTATCACTTCTTCCCGAAACTCAAAACATTTCTCTCAGGACGAAAATTTAAGTACGATGAGGAGGTTATACGGGAGGTCGATCCCCTTGAAGAGAGAGAGAGATGCAGATTCGTTGGGATAAGTGCATAGAACTTCGGGGAACTTACGTAGAGAAATAAAATAAATACATTTGCATTATTATTATTTTTTCATATCATACCAAGTTAATTCTCAAACAACCCTCGTATATACACAGCGCAAAGTTGCGGAGGCGGCGCGGCGGCGGCGCGGCGGCAGCGCGGCGGCAGCGCGGGGGCGGCGCGGCGGCAGCGCGGGGGCGGCGCGGCGGCAGCGCGGGGGCGGCGCGGGGGCAGCGCGGGGGTGGCGCGGGGGCAGCGCGGGGGCGGCATCGTCTACACGCGCCCTTATCAATTTGGTTGTTAAGGCGCTAGGCGCTGATTGTGGCCGAAAACTGTTACTTTCTATGGGATATATCTCAATAACGGGTCATTCAAAAATTTTGAAAAAATATATGTTAATGACCATTTCATGTACAACATTTGCAACGTTTGAATAACTCGTGTAACGTATAGTGTCTCCGTTATGTAAATGTAACGAAATGTCGTTAATTTTGCTTATATCTACTGAACGGCTCATTCGATTTAAAATATTGTTGAACTAAATAATGTGTATTACAGAACACTACAAACGCAACGTAGGATATTTAAATTGATTAATTTTCTTAAACAACTTGATCATAATTCCACATTTCGTGCGTTGGTAGCTCGAAAACGGCGTTTCTGGCAGTCGTGAGCTAGCTTTGAGACGAGGAGGCTGTGTCGCTCGTCACTCCGTGTTTCCCTTGTACTACATATACTTGTGCTTGGCCCGTGAGCAATAATATCGGACTTACTGTGCCTAAAGACTAAATAACTGCAGAGGGTTCATGCGGTGCGGACATAACGTGTGTGTAAAAAGATAAAAGATAAAAGATATTTATTCTTCAATTTAGGCACATTACAATGCACTTATGAACGTCAGAGAGAAAAAGAAAAACTACCACCGGTTCTAACCCTACACCTCTGACCCGAGAAGTATTATTTATGACCGGCAAGAAACTCGGCGGGACTTATTTTTTCAAAACAGTAATACAGTAATATTATATCTTAAAGATACACAATAATGCGTAGTTCTATAAGAAGACATATCAAAACAGCTTGAGAGATATACAATGTACGTATTGTTTAATTAAAATAAAATAATAATAATAAAATCCAAATCTGATTGCTTCACAAAACGTTTGATATGCTTTCCTATCTGAACTGTGTCCTCTAAATCTTAGATGATTTTGTAGTAGTTTCTGGTTTGGGCCATGCATGGTTGTCCGTCATATAGTCCTCGACCCTGTAATAACCCTTTGACATTAAACTTTTTTTCAAATATTTCTTAAGAGCGGGAAATGATAAATTTAAAGCATCGACGGGTAACTTGTTATAAATGTGGATACCTTGACCAAAAATGACTTATATGCCTTGCGGATACGACTACTTCTGATAGCAAGCTTGTTTTTATTTCTAGTGTTATAGCTGTGGATGTCAGAATTTTTTTTTGAATGTATGTATATTCTTTACAACATAAATAATATTGTCATAGATATATTGGGAAGCAACAGTTAAAATATTAATTTCTTTAAATAGTTCTCTAACTGATGCACCTGCCTTTAAGTTATACATAAAGCGGATGGCTCTTTTTTGTAAAACAAATATAGTCTGTATGTCAGCTGCTTTGCCCCAAACCAGAATACCATATGACATTACACTATGAAAATAACTGTGATAAACTAAGCGAGCTGTGTCAATATTCGTTAATTGTCTAATTCTCCTAACGGCATGAGAGGCCGAGCTTAATCGAAGAGCGAGTTTTCTTATATGAGGACTCCATTATAGATTTTTGTCCAACGTCGAACCAAGGAACACTGCTTTATCTACTATCTTTAAACATTCACCATTCAGGAGAATCTTAGTGTCCACCGGTGCAACGTTTGGCAAAACAAATCTAATACATTTGGTTTTCTTAGCATTAAGTAGCAAATTGTTAATAGTAAACCAGTTCAGTACAGCAGCTAGTGTGTTATTGATTACAGTAAAATCGGTAGATTGCCGGTCAACCTTGAAAATTAAAGATGTATCATCGGCAAACAGAACGATATCACAAAGATTTTTTACTAGGCAAGGTAAATCATTTATATAAACCAAGAACAGGAATGGGCCCAAAATAGAACCCTGTGTTGTATAGACGTTTTATCTTTTAAGATAATGTACTCGTATGCATGTTCATGTACGTTCGTATAAAAAGTGTATTTTATTTAGATTGTAATACAAGTAAAAAACAAATGAAATAAAAATGGAGAAAAAATAAAAATCATGAATCTCACAATGCTCTGAAAACAAATTTGGTCATGTAAGTAAACTACAATTATTATGTTTTAGTAGACTAATGAATCACGCAAAATAGGGATTAGTCGTCGAGTTGCGGAAATCTGCTAGTACTTACTGCAATACAATAGACTTATAATTAATTTAATAAAAACTCCAAAGGACCGAATTTATTTAAACATATTTATTTAAGAATACCGTGTTCTAAACGAATGTAATATGCGTTTTATTTTAAGATTAAACACAATCTTTAATGTTATACTTTATACTAATTTATCAAATCTAGAAATTGCGAAGTAAACTGCAAAGGATTGCATATAAACCGGCCAAGAGAATATCGGGCTATGCTCAGTGTAGGGATCCGTAGTTGCCGGCCTATATTACAAACAGATATTTTGTGGTACTTACGTTATTTTACTATAGGCATAACTCAAAAACGGCTCAACCGACTTTATTCCATATAGTTTTTATTGAAAATACGTGATAAGTATTTCAATGGCTTCACTTCCAGGAATTTCCCCAATTTTTTTGGACCCACGGTTCAAAAATAAAAGAGCATTTTAACTTTCGGAGCTATTATTTACGAAAGTATTCGTTTTATCCAAAAGTTGTTTAAGGCTTATTCTTCTTGAAAGACCTATCCAACAATGTGTTTCAGATACTTATTATTTTACCACTTTGTAGGCGTAATTAAAACACATACTCATACCAAATTTCAGTGTACTAACTATCACTGAGCAATGCCTGATTTAGATTCTAATAAAAAAATGCTGATATTTAAGAGTTCAATGTATGTAAGAATAAAGGAAAAAAAGCTTTTTTTTTATACCACGACGCTGGCAAACAAGCATACGACCCGCCTGATGGAAAGCAGTTATAAATCCTATGGACGCCTGCAACCCCAGAAGATTCACATGCACGTTGACTACCCTAAAAAAAACTTTACTATGTCGGTGAAATGCAAATAAATACAAATATTATATTAATTATCAACACAAGTAACTAAATAAATTACTACTAAGGGTTAATATTACCTATCAAATATCTTTAAAAGACCGGTCAAGTTTGTATCGGACCATGCATAATGTAGGGTTCCGTAGAAAGTAGTTTCTTGGAGATAACTCAAAAACGGATGAACCGATAATAAATATGTGAAATAATTTTCGTAGAAAATGAAGCACTAAGCCTTCTTGGTATTTTTTCATATTTTTTAGACTTATGGATTAAAAGTTAGATAGGGGGGGGCCTATTATATTTAGACTTTCGAAGCAATTATTTCTGAAAATATTGCCTTAATAAAAAAGTTTTAAAAATCCTCTATATATATAAGATATTTTTAAAGCCGTATCGTACAACATAGAATAGAATAGAATAGAATAAAGGTTTATTGTCACTTAAAACATACCATACAAGAAACAACAAAATAAAATAAAAACAGGATATTTTCTTAATCTATACAAAATTAAAAGAAACAGACAGTGTGACAAAAGGGATGTACTCAGCGTTTGCTGTGGCGCAGACTAGCAACAACAGCGCTGGTTTTCAGTTCACCCCAAACAACAATTTATATTAACATTATACTTGCAGGCGTTCAGCTTACAATATTATATATAGGCATAGATGTATTAAAAATAAAATAAAGCACTTAATGGGCATACAGAGAGTCCTTATAAATTAAGCTTATATTACCTACCTAAACATAAAAAAAAAACTACTACAGTTTGTTAGCTAGGGCAAAACATGAAAAACTACAGTTTTTGATTTAAAGGGCGCTTCAATATTCTTTTGTTTATTTAATAATATTCTCTTCAATTTAGTTTTAAAAGTATTTTGGGACATATTATTTCTTAGCGGCGGGGGCAGGTCGTTCCAAATCTTGGCCGCTGCAAATTTAAAACTCCTTCTAAACCCAGCCTTTTGGTGATGAGGTAAGGATAATTTATTTTGCATTTTACTGCGAGTGTTTCGATTATGCACATCTTGCATCCAAATAAACATCTCAAAAAGATATCCTGGTCTCTTAGTGGCTATAGTTTTTTGAACAAGACACGCTAAGTGTAATTCTCTGCGACCAGCCATTTTAAGAATACACTTTTCATTAAGATATGGTGTAATGTGTGCTCTTTTAGGCACCAAATAGCAAAACCTTGCACACGCATTCTGTACTCTCTGTATAGCTTGGGCAGACAGGACAAGTGACTCCACCAGCATCAGTCTGACTGCCTCTGTTAGATGGTTCCTTATGCTATATAGGATTTTGAGTCTGTAAAACGCATTCCTAATTTTTAAATTGACGTGTTCGATATAACGCATTTTTTCGTCTATTATAAGACCCAAATTTTTGGCTGACTGTACTTTTTCTACCTCCTGTCGGTTTATGATTACATTAGGCATATGACTCGTTACAAGATCGCACTGATGTTTAGTTCCTAGGACCAAAAATTTGGATTTTGTAGGGTTTAGAACCAGATTATTATTACTAGCCCATTGGAATATGATTTCTAAATCCTCATTGATTCGTTCTACTGCTTGAGTTGTCTCTTGAGGATCAAACGACAAGTATACTTGCGTGTCATCTGCATACAGGTGGATAGTACAATGTTTTAGCTTATTACTGAGATCAGCAGTGAAAAGTGCAAAAAGGATTGGGCTAAGAATAGATCCCTGTGGCGTTCCTCTATTTACAGACTTTACAGAAGAGCGCGATTCTTGGCCCTCTTCATTTTCAGTCAGAACATATTGTTCTCTATTTGAAAGATACGAGAAAAACCACTGACGTGCCGAAAAAGAGATCCCATAATAACACATTTTGGCTAGCAATAGATCCCTATTAATGCAATCAAATGCTCTGGAAAAGTCTAGCAATACAAGGATAGTACTCTTTCCTTGATCTGATGCCGTTAAAATATCATCTGTAACTTTAGCTAGAGCTGTTGTTGTGCCGTACCCGCGACGAAATCCGGATTGTATGTCAGGTAATATATGATTTTCTTCTAAATACCTTGTTAACTGCACACAAACTGCTCTTTCAACTATTTTAGAAATCGCTGGCAGGATACTAATAGGCCGAAGGTCTTTAAATGATTCTATGGTTGACCCTTTAGCCAGTGGTTTTACTTTTGCTAATTTCCACTTTGCAGGGAAGATTTTATTCGAAAGGGAATTATTAGTAATGGCCGTTATTATCGGTAGAGTAACAGGTAAGGTCATTCTTAGCATTTGCATGGAAATTGAATCGTCTCCACAAGCATTTGTTTTAATGCTAGCAATTATTTTCATAATTTCATCTTCCGAGCATTCAGTCAAGACGAATTCGCTATTTCCATATTTACTATTAATGAAGTAGCTGTATGTATAAAGATCAACATATCCGTTACCGGGTATATCAAGAAAAGATTCATGAATACAGTCTGGCTTATTTAGGTGGTGCGGTATATTGACGTCATTTGTGCCAAGTACAGCTGAGCGTTTTAAGTATCGCCACATTTTATTTGGGCTTTTTATATTGTTGTTAACATAAAATGAGAAAAACGCTTGCTTCTCCCTGTCGGTTGCCGAGTTAGTAAAGTTACGCAAACATGTTCATATTTACAAAAAAAATATTTTTGACATTTAGTTTGGCATATGTACCTATGTATAGAGTGCCTCCCCTAAAAGTATTTTTAGCAATTTAGCCAGAAAACTAAGTAGCGGCACAGACACACCTTTGGATAAAATATATGTTTTATAATAAAAATGGCTGTGACATACGGACGGACAGACGGACATGTTTCAAAAAACTTTTAAGGGTTCCGTTTTTACCATTTTGGCTATGGAACCCTAAGAAGTGTTTGCGCTGTGTTATATTTTAAAGATCTAAATTTAATGGGCTTACAGCTCTCATGACAATTGTATGACGATTTCGTGCACAAATGCCGCTCCTTACATGTGTATTTTTACTATTCGCAACTCGCAACAGGCTTAGTTTTGTTAATGTATCGTAATAAGTGAATTTTTACGGTTAATATTTAAAATCGCAACAAACAAATAACCATGTATTAAGCTCACTTGCACAGCAAAAAAAATCCAAATTCACATGAAAACACCGCTTTGATGTGCATTCAGTTTTTTTGCTGTACTAGTCAGTATTTTTTTATTTTTTTCTGATATGCAGATTATTTTTAACCATATTTCGTAAATTCATAAATATTTTGCCGCTCACTGTACTTCAAATTCAAAATCTAGGTTTTTATTTTTTTACATAAAAATCTACTAATCGAGATCGTTATTACTTATCTTATTTAGTAGCATTCCTAAAAATGTCACCGTAGTACTTAATCACAGTATTCAAATCACAAAACATCCACAAAAGGATTAGGTATAATTATTATAAATCTGCCCGCGCGCCTCTGAGTAACGTCATATTCTTTGAACATTATTGCGGTGCATCGCGGCGGCTTTACGCACGATCGTCTTAAGTTCATGTAAAACAGGATTGCTAAAGTCAAAACGACGTACAACGTCAAAAGTTAGTAATATTGTCAAAATGGCAATTTGATTAGATATCATTTGGATTACAAAAGATGATCATATTGATAACAAAACCGTAACAAATCATGATTTTTAAAGTTGGAATACCGCTTTTTCTTGAAGCTGAAATTGTAAAGAAGTCGGTATAAAACGAAAGAAGTTGAAACAACCATATCAGCCAGTTTGAATTTAGAATTTGTTGTGTAGAGCATCGAAACAATTGGACGAGTTCGCCAATGTCTGTTACGGCTCTCATGAGCGGTTTGTTTTCAGGAATGTATGTTAATCAGCAGGTATTACGAGTATTAACTTCTGAAGTTTTGACTTTCATATCCGTTTTCCGTTAAGGTAACACTTGGAAATAATTACATACAACATTTATCAAATATTCAACGTGTCTTTTTACTTGATAAATGACCGAAAAAATCCTTTTAAATTTGATAAAATAAGACAGAAATTAGATATTTCAATGTCTATTATTTTGATAATTTTAGTAGTTATCCTTGCTATATTCCATTTTTTTTCTATTGATCTTTACGAAATGTATTCCTATGATTAGAGTTGCTAGTTTAAGTTCCGAAACTAAGATTTTCAGTTTTCGCATTTATTATATTATCTGAACCCTTTCAAAATGTCTACGATGTGGTGAGGAAAGCGAGGGACCGGAACGGATGGCAAGAGTATGTTCGTGCCCGAAAAAAAAACCGGCCAAGTGCGTGTGGGTCATAATAGTCGTATATAAAAACCAAAAGGTCGAAGGAATATGGAAGAAGTTTTTTGCAGATAACTCAAAAATGGCTTAACCGATAATGTTCAAAACAATTTTCGTAGAAAGTATGTGATAAGGTGCATCTTCTCAATTTTTTCATATTCTTTGCACTTACGGTTCGAAAGTTACAGGGGGGACATAATTTTCTTACTTTCAAAGCGATTATTTCTGAAAATTTTAACTGAATCACAACATGTTTACAAAAACCTAGATGTTATTTTTAAAGACCTATCGATTTATGTGCAATTTGTTGATATTTCGTAAAAATAAAGTTTTTTGAAATTTATTTACATGTATGGAGTGCCCCCCTAAAAATATTTTTTTCTGCAATTTAAAACTACATAACTAAATAGCGGCGTATAAAATACACCTTACGTCAAAATATTATCAAGATACGTCGTATAGTTTCCGGGTAAAATGGCTGTGACATACGGACGAACGGACGGACGGACAGACGGACATGACGAAACTATAAGGTATTCCGTTTTTGCCATTTTGGCTATAGAACCCTAAAAAGGCGTTAAAGTTTTGCTTTAGTAACCTGTCTTATATAGGTACAATTCTGCTGTGCGTAAGCAATTTTGTAAAACAAAACAGCGATGTCGCTATATAAATATAACCCATGTTTATGACCATCCTAATTAATTAGTCTGTTAGAGATAAACCAGAAATCTCCAGTATCTGGAACCCGACCGTTAATCCATCTTATTAAGGGATATCCGATTTAATTAAGTTGATGAACAGTCAAGTTATTTAATAAAATATTCTAATTACGAGTACTCCTGAAGGGTGTCTTGAATTAGGCCCGTGTTTCGTTTATAAAAGTAAAACGACGTAAATTGACGCAAAACAACACTGTGTTACGATTAGTATTGAGAGCTCATTGCAAATTTTGCAAAATGATGAATTATAATTTTAAACAAAAAAGAATCGACTTCACTAAGCATCCACCTTTCCAACACCAAATGCTCGATCTGCTGTAAAAATAATTTTAAACAAAAAAGAACCGACTTCACTTAGCATCCACCTTTACAACAGCAAATGCTCGAGCTGCTGTAAAAAATACTCAAATCACTATAGGTGTGCCTATAATAGTTGAAGAGTTCCCTCGATTTCTCCAGGATCCCATCATCAGATCCTGACCTGGTTACAATGGAACCAACTGTGAAGTATACTCTATCAAACAAAAAAAGACTTTTTCAAATCGGTCCAGCCATCTTCGAATAATCGGTAAACATACATAAAAAAAAAAAAAAAAAAAATATAGCAAAAACAAAGATACCGACGAATTGATAACCTCCTCCTTCGAAATCTTGAAGTCGGTTGAAATACTCAAATCACCATAGGTGTGCCTATAATTGTTGAAGAGTTCCCTCGATTTGTCCAGGATCCCATCATCAGATCCTGACATGGTTACAATGGGACCAACTGTGAAGTATACGCTTTCAAACAAAAAAAGAATTTTCCAAATCGGTCCAGCCGTCTTCGAATAATCGGTGAACATCCATAAAAAAAAAAAAAAAATTGCAAAAACAAAGATCCCGACGAATTGATAACCTCCTCCTTCGAAATCTTGAAGTCGGTTGATAAAAAAAACTACGCATTAATTGAGAAATATAAAACAACTAAGTTTTTAGTATTAGTGCGGTGGAATTTTGTCTACAGTTGCAGATGGATAAGTCAAGAAACTAAATACTGTTTAAAGCAAATTTCAAGATGTAACTTTGGAATTATTTTCTATCGAGCCGATTTCGTCCAATCGTGTATCGGAATCAACGAAGTTCTTTCAAATATAACGAATAATAACATACATTTTTTTAGTTTCTCAAAACAAGTAGTTATAGCTAAAAAACTGTTTGAGTAAAGTAAATTTGAAGGTCATGTGGTCAATATTTTTAAGTGTGTTTATTGTAACAGACCGGCAACTACAGAACCCTACATTGAGCAAGGCATGCTCTGGTCTGTTTTTTTTCTGTCTCTGCACTTCTTAAAATTTTGCTTACCTCATAACATTTCCCAGTGTTACAAAAACAACTGTAAAGCATATTGTCTAACCCCGCGGCCTCGAGTAATTACGGACTTTTTCCAAAATTAATTAAAAGTCGGAAAGAGCCTAGGGGCAGCTCCCGAGGTGGGACGTGCTCAACATACTTTTCACCTTTTTGTGTTAGATATTTCGGTTTTGTCACACAGCGTAGATTTTCTGTTGGTACAAAGCC
The DNA here is from genome assembly GCA_947086415.1 of Pammene aurita. Classification (NCBI taxonomy): domain Eukaryota; kingdom Metazoa; phylum Arthropoda; class Insecta; order Lepidoptera; family Tortricidae; genus Pammene; species Pammene aurita. Next base: position 41,693,350 of record OX352294.1, read on the forward strand.
GTTTTTACTACGGAGGCGGCAAATAAGCATACATTCCACCTGATAGTAAGGGGTTACTATAGGCTGGCGTACTTAAGAATAGTGCGATATTTGTCTAACTATAAAATTCTTACAAATTAGATTTTTTTAACGTTCGCACTATAGAATGCAACAAAAAAACCGTTTATCGCTCTAGTTAAAACGTAGTTAGTACAAAAAAGTTATCAAAAACATCAACTTGGACTTTTCTTGACAATAAGCACTTGATTAAAATTTAAATATACTTACATTAAACTATTACACTATACAGCATTATCATTCCTTACAGCATGCAAGGATGAAATACCTGAAACAATAATTAAAAAATAAATAAAGCCAGTAAGTAACACATAATATTTCATAAATTTTAATATTTCATCGGTTTTCCTGGGTAGGTACTATATATATACGGAACCTGCGTGAAATGTAGGGGAAAGCATATTGCCCCTTGGTTAATAGCGCGAAGTGCAAATGTAAACTTTAAGTCGCATAATTAGTCCAATAGATGGCATACCCTATATGCTGCTGCGCAAGGGTGCGTGCTTACCTGTAGTTGGCTAAGGCCGTGGTCGCTTGGTGAAAGCGACCACGGCCTAAGTAAAGTAGTAAATGTTTTCGAGTTAGACTATAATATAAGGTGGCGAACTCTCCTCCGCACACGATATACAATACAACTAGTAATCGACAAACACGGTACCACACCGCGGGACTAAAGAGATTTTTAAAAACCGGCCAAGAGCGTGTCGAGCCACGCTCAGTATAGGTTTCCGTAGTTTTCCGTCCAGTATGGAAGATGATTTTTATGGGATAATTCTTTATTGCGTGAACCGATTTTCACCGTTTTTACTTTATTTGAAAGCACATCATTTCATTGTGATTTTGTAGAAATTACAGGTACAATAAACACCTGATTATACGGTTAAATTACAAACTTAGTTCAGAAATTATTTTGTAATTTTTTTTCAAAAACTATTTAACCTATCAAGTTCAAAATAATTTTCCTAGAAAGTTTTTATAAAGTTCTACTTTAGAGATTTTTTTCATATTTTTAAAACTTATGGTTCAAAAGTTAGAGGGGGGGGGGGGACATTACATTATCAAAAAATTATTTTAGTAAACCCCTATTCATTTTTAAATACCTATCTAACAATATATCACACGTTAGGGTTGAAATGAAAAAACAATCACTCCCTACTTTACGTATAGGCGAGGTACCCTAACAAAACATTGTTTTCCACTTTTTATTTTACCACTTTGTCGGCGTGATTGATATACATATTAGTACCAAATTTCAGCTGTCTAGTGCTAACGGTCACTGAGATTATCCGCGGACGGACGGACGGACGGGCAGACATGGCGAAACTATAAGGGTTCCTAGTTAACTACGGAACCTTAAAATTTTAACATGAACAGTCTATCAAAATTAAATTGTATTTTTTTTCAGACAGGGTTGCGGGATTAAATTTTAATAATCATGTACATGTAAAAAAATATACCTAAAATACTGCACTGTGGTATTTGCCGATCACTGACACCTACTCGCAATTAATTCCTAACATCGAATGCTACGGTAGAAAGCACAGCGTAAAAAGTAGCTGCTAAAATTATAATCTCACTTGAACCTAATTAAGTTTACCTGACGAAGCCTGAGGCGTGGATTAAATAATTATTAATGGTAAATAAAAAATATAAAAAATATTAATAAGTTTTAGTAATTACTTTATTTATTTATCAATTAAACCAAATTACTGATAGCCTTTTTCCTCAGACGTTGTGTCTGGTTGGCTTTGGCATAAGCCTTTCCCAAAATTCTCCATTTACGTCTATCCAGAGCCTTTCTCCTCCACAATTCTCCAGCTACATGTCTGAAATCATCTTCCCATCTCATCCTCTGACACCCTTCACATCTTTTACCATCTCTTGGGTACCATCTTTAATTTTTTTTGGATATTTAATTTGGATACCATATTTAATTTCAATATCTTAAGACCATTTCTCTTTGTTGTTCCGAAGCATGTGAACAGTCCATTTCCACTTGAGTTTTATCATTATGTAATTAACATCTATTGTTTTTATCCTCTTTCTAATGTCTTTCAGTTTTATTCTGTCTCTCAGTTTTATGTTCAGCATGCTTCTTTCCATACTATTTTGGCAGACTTGGAGAGCTTTCCTTTTCTTAACCGTAGTAAATGCAACCTAATAACAAATATAAACTTTGTTAGTCGCAAAACAATACAATCAAATTATACCGCATGAGGAAATCGCCCACCAAATTGTGATAAATTCTTAAACAGTAATAAATTTAAGGAATTAAATTGATTTACCAGTAAATAATTCCGACTGTGCGGCCAGCCGTAGATATAACTTAATTATGAACAATCATTGGCCGTTAAGCTTTCCGGAATTTTATTGTTTATTGTACACGATAAATATAAATACGAGTATTAAAATAAAGAGCTTCGGAATTTGACTAAATCTTAGAGGCGGCAAGACAAAAATATTCTTAGGGAAATCGGAGTAAATTTGGCTTTCCTTTCCTTCCCGAGCGATAATAAAACTACTCAAATGGCCGAATACTGGGCAATCAATACTAATATTATAAATGTGTACATACTGTGTCTGTCTGTCTGTTACCTCTTCACGCCTTAACCGCTTAAGCGATTAAGATGAAATTTGGTATGGAGATCCCGGGGAAGGACGTAGGATAGGTTTTAACGCAGAAATCATCCTTTGAGGGTGTAAAAAGGGAGGTGAAAGTTTGTATTTGAAGTCACAAATTCCACACAGATAAATTCGTGGTCAAAAGCTAGTCACTAAATAAATAGTTATACTGTATATATATGATACATGTCTAGTATTATTTATTGTATGGCTATATGTCACTGGATATAGCTAGGCATTTCTTATCTGGGGTAGTAGTAGTAGTGGGAAAGCAGACGATGAAGAAAATACAGTGCTGCGAGGTCCCGATGGGACATTGCAGCTGCCAAGTTTATTACTCTTTTAGCACCACCCATGGATCACGTGTAGGGTTGTCTAAGGTGTTTCCTACGGACGCAGAGTAACATTGATCCCCACATGTCTAGTGGTGCATGGGGATGCCTTGCGTATTGCCTAGGTAGGTTAGGTTGGTCTGAAATCAAACTAACATTCAAAATATTAGTATTTAAATTCAATAGACAACGTTATATTTTTTATTTGGTAGGTACCAAATAAAAAATATAGATCAATCAAAACAAACCTCGGCGGAATTTTGTGATAAAACCAGATGTTTATTTTCTGTTTATGTATCGCGAGAATATAATAAAAATACAACCCACGCCTAACGGAAAAAAAATGATTCGGTAGGTACGGCAACATATATCAAAATTAACTGAGTATTGGAAAAAATGTACAGAAAAACCTTTTCAAATAACGTTTCACATATTGCACGACGGATCGAATGGTATATCGAGTTATCCACTCGAAAGAGTGGAGCTAAATAAATTTAAAGCCATCTATCGAATAGATAGTTCCCGGAGTGAAAATCGTAGTATGACTTTGCCAGAAATAGACACTTGTTGGTTAAGTAACTATACTACGAGTAGAGGTAAGTAAGTACTATGAAATGCAACTTCCTAGTAAGTACTTTAATAAATAGCAGTTAGTTGATGCAGATTACTTATATTTTGCAGTGTACATAAATGTGAAACTGCATAATTGCAAATTATTTACTCTGCAAAATTGCATCCATGTGATAAAACGCGGTTCCTTGTTATATTTTTAGGATAATTTACCGTTTTTTCTACAGCTCATGAAGGAAAAAAAAGCCGGCCAAGTGCGAGTCGGACTCGCGCACCGAGGGTTCCGTACAAACCTATAACAAGCAAAAGTTGCAGTATGTTTATTACTAATTTCAATTTAATACCTCTACGCGTTTACGAGGAAAAAGGTAGTAAGTTTAAAATTAAAAAAAAAAAAAAAATTTGTATGATTTTACTAAAAATGTCTACTTTTCGTAATTTTTCCTTTGTTTGTGCTATATGAAGTTTCTTCGTACCAAGTTTCAAGTTTCTGAGTTTACGGGAAGTACCCTTTAGGTTTTGAGTTTCTTGCGAGTACTCAGTTTCAAAATATGCGACTTAAATTGCTATTTCTTTTGATTGCGTTGACATAAAACTTTGGTATTGCTACATCTGAAAGGTCCTATAGCCCTGAGTATTTGACATGAATTTCAATTTAATACCTCCACGCGTTTACGAGGAAAAACGTAGTAAGTTTAAAATTAAAAAAAATATTTTTTTTATGATTTTACTAAAAATGTCTTCTTTTTGTAATTTTTCCATTGTCTATTGGTATATGACGTTGCTTCGTGCCAAATTTCAAGTTTCTGAGTTCACGGGAAGTACCCCGTAGGTTTTGCGAGTGCCGAAAAACTAAAATTTGCAGCATAAACGACTGTATCTTTTGATTGCGTTGGCTTTTAAGTTTGATTTTTTCACAGCTCGAAGGGACAATAGACTTGAGTATTTGATATAAATTTCAGCTTGATACCTCCACGCGTTCCTGAGAAAAATGGTCTTGACAGAGAGACAGACAGACAGACAGACAGACAGACGGACAACAAAGTGATCCTATAAGGGTTCCGTTTTTTCCTTTCGAGGTACGGAACCCTAAAAAGAATGTGCAATCAACTCCGTCTTGTCTAGCCTTTATCGTAAGCAAAACCTTGAAAAGGTTTAACTATATGGCGATAGGTAGGATAACTAACGCCATTTGCATTTTTTTTACCTGGTAAGTACCGTGACAGGTATATAATAAATAAATAAAGGTATGATACCCAAAAAGCACTATTATCAATTAAACATGTTCATCCACATCCAGTCTCGATGTTTAATTTCGTTAAAAGCGTCCACCTCATTGTGGTCGCCCGTGAATTCCGTGATTCGGGGTTTTACTGCCGAGCTCGATGCACTGCCATAGAGACCGGTTGAAAGTGATGGTGCTTGTACCTGTAAGATATTGCTTGTTTTTTATCGGAAATAGGTAAGCACCCGGTACGGCGTAACCTGTCGAATTTTCTAAGGAGTTTTCTTAGAGTATGGTCTATAGCGCCTGGTGATTTCAAACATATCAGTATGCGCTACCGCACAATAAAACGATTTTTTTTATTGTATCCTTTTTGAAATAAGTTTTCTTTTCAACTGACTTCAAGATTTCGAAGGAGGAGGTTATCAATTCGTCGGGATCTTTGTTTTTGCTATTTTTTTTTTATGTATGTTCACCGATTATGTATTCGAAGACGGCTGGACCGATTTGGAAAATTCTTTTTTTGTTTGAAAGAGTATACTTCACAGTTGGTTCCATTGTAACCAGGTCAGGATCTGATGATGGGATCCTGGAGAAATCGAGGGAACTCTTCAACTATTATAGGCACACCTATAGTGATTTAAGTATTTTTACAGCAGCTCGAGCATTTGCTTTTGGAAAGGTGGATGCTAAGTGAAGTCGGTTTCTTTTTGTGTAAAATTATTTCATCATCATTTCAGCCGTAAGACGTTCACTGCTGGACAAAAGCCTCGCCTAAGAATATCTACCACGAATTTTTTTTTTAATAAGTTACATTTATTTCTGCAATTTTGCAGTGGCGTCCGTATAATATAACGCGATTCATTGTGTTTATTTTTAGGGTAATTTACTGCTTTTTCTACAGCTTCCGCTGACTGACCGACACTTTTCAAATTTTCTTCATATTTTTTTGTAGTTGGTTTTACCTCGTGATCGAGTTACGGGTCGAAAGGGTTATCAGTCCGGTAGCGCAGTCCATTACCCGCCATTTTGCGAATTGGTCCATCTATACGGCACAAATATCCGCCACCGCACGCTGGTCCGATATCGAGTAAATTGGGACATTGCTTGTTCCGCTACAAAACTCTGTCATTTGACACGGACTTTGATTGGGAACAAATTTCCTTGTAGTTTTTCAAATGAACGCTGTGCAGTCACCGGTAATAGTATCTTCCTACATGAAGGCCGTAAAAATATCTGACACGCTCTTATGTGTAGGGCCATATGACTGTACGTGGAAGTAATTTTTGGAAAAAAAACGATACTTTTTTTCTTTTAAATGTTTTATTATAAGAGTATAAAAGCAGTAGTATTATGGTATTCAAATTTGTTTGTTTCTATAAACGAATTGCGACAATGGTTGCTTGATTATGGACCATTAGCTGGACTTTTCTTTAAATATATTTATTTTAGTAGATATTATCTCTACAGCGTAAACAGTTTTTTTGCGGCTATCAATGTTAACTGTTGAAGGAAAAAACCTCAGTCATTACCTATTTATTTTCCTTTGTGTTACAGACTTATACAAAGCATCATCATCATCATCATCATATCAGCCGAAAGACGTCCACTGCTGGGAATAGGCCTCCCCCAAAGAGTGCCACAACGACCGGTCCTGCGCCACCCGCATCCAGCGGACTCCCGCGACCTTCACCAGGTCATCAGTCTACCTTGCGGGGGGTCTACCCACGCTGCGCCTTCCGGTTCGTGGTCGCCACTCGAGAACCTTTCCGCCCCAACGGCCATCTCCATCGGCCATATACAAAGCATATTGATAAATTATTTTTAAATTAACCTAAATAAATTAACATAAAATAAACTTTCAAGATATTTTTTTTAATTTATAAAGATCAAAAGAGCTCATGCAGAAGAGCATTCTCAGTAAAAAAAAAAAAAAAAATAATTTTGTCAGTGTGTGGCAAATCTGTCAAGATTAATCATACTCTCATCGCGGCAACATACATATTTACATACATATTTGGGGACAATATTACACAAATCAACCTAGTCCCAAACTAAGCAAAGCTTGTACTATGGGTACTAGGCGACGATATACATACTTATATAGATAAATATATACTTAGATACATAGAAAACACCCATAACTCAGGAACAAATATTCGTGATAAACACACAAATAAATGCCCATACCAGGATTTGAACCCGGGACCTCCTGCTTCGTAGGCAGGGTCACTACCGACTGGGCTAGGAGGCCGTTTATAATAAATATGAATTGTCCTAAAATATTTATTTATTTATTAATCAATATTACTCATGTAACTATAACTGTTATGCACCATGCAATGTCAATATGTTAGTTTTAGTATAGACAACTGTCTGAACAAATAAATTATGAAATATATTTTTTTCTGAAACGCACCATGTGTGTTACCAGTGTGCATTGATTCGAACCATCGGAATACTCCCCCCAGGTGCCCCAAACGACTATTGCGGCTGGAAACGCAACTCATTCCGCGGATATCTCCACTCCTTTTGTAGTTCTAAAGGGCACATCCTGATTGTCGTTAGGGGAATAGAGTTGTTGGTGGTTATTATCTCTTAGTATATTATTTATTGTGAGCATTGTGACTTAATAAATGTAAAGAAAATAAAACATTGAAACAAAGGTAAAATCTAAAATAAACCTAGTTTAAAATAATTTATCCCAAAAATTGCCTCCAAATATTTCCAAAATGTAAAATACATCTATAATGATTAATTAAATGCGCATTTAAGTTAATATTTATGATAATTATTGTCAAGTCAGTTTGTTTGAAATGATCTAGAGTACTATAGAGGGAACATAATAGGGATGTTACGGAGGTTCGGCTTCGGCTCCGATATACCGAAACTTTCGGCTGAATTCACACCTCCGGCTTCGGCTTCGGTTTCGTCTAATTTGAAGCGAACACCTCCGGCTCCGGCTTCGGTTTCGTCTAATTTTAAGCGGAGGTTTTAACGGAGCCGAAAGTCAGCAGCCGCGGCGCGCGGCGTGTGCCTAGGAGTACAAATAGGTTTTGACTTGTCTCCCCGGGAATCACCCCACCTGTTTTACGACGATTGTTTACTCATTCGTTTATTGTTTTGGTTCACGGCCTGCAGTGTGTTTTTTCAAAGTGTTAGTGTTAGTTAGTGTGACAGTGACAGTAACATTTGACGATGAAGCGGATGAAGGCTAAAGTAAGTCCCATATGGAACTACTTTATTGAAGTACGTTATTGAAGCAAACACTACAAATTTCCAGGCCTTCACCTCCGGCTCCGGTTTCGGATTCGGTTTCGGTTTCGCTTTTGGGTTCGCTCTCGGTTTCGGATTCGCTTTCGGTTTCGTTAAAACAAATTTAAAAACTCCGGTTTCGGCTTCGGTTCCGATGAAACCACCTCCGTAACATCCCTAGAACATAACTTTTACCCGAATATCCTGCTAATCGGCCAATGAGTCCGCCGGATATCCGGTATCCGCAAAACCAATTAAATTTGTAGGGCTTGGTACACACAACACACAACAATATTTTGTTCTGACTTTCGTTCTTTCTTTCTTTGTATTTAAACTAAAAATATACACATGTAGTCACCATGGAAACCTTCTAATCGGATGGGATGTTCACAATAAACTGAACACGTGTTTCCTTTTAAAAGAATCAGGGTGGTGTAAGTTATTTTCAACTGACTTCAAGATTTCGAACGAGTAGGCTCTCAATTCGCCGGGATCTTTGTTTTTGCTATTTTTTATGTATGTTCACCGATTATTCTGAGACGGCTGGACCGATTTGTAAAAATCTTTATTTTTGATAGAGTCTTCACAGTTGACCTCAATATTAACTTAGTAATAATAATCTTAAATGTTAAAGATTTTAACTAAGTTTTGAAATAAATTGTAACTTAGATAAGAAATTGAAATAAACAGTTTTTTTTTAAGTTAGTCGCATTGTAACCAGGTCAGGATCTGAGGAAGGGATCCTGGAGAAATCGAGGGAACTCTTCAAGTATTGTAGACAATCCTGTAGTGAATTAAATATTTATTTAAATATTTATTGAAGTCGGTTCTTTTTTATTTAAAATTATATTTGTGTCAATTCGACCGCGCAGCTTCTCCCACAGCTGACTGTACGTTTGTAGCCCCTCCTACACAATTACACGGAATACAATCCGACTAGTTTAAAAAGGGCCCGTTAGAAAGTTTTGGATAATGTTAGGGATTTCAGTTAATTTAACAAAGGACAAACTGTGTCCACATATAAATTTCACTGTAAATAGTGAAGTGCTGTACCTATCTGAGATTTTCCAACTTCTTAAAGCTTATATAATATTCCTGGAATAAATTCACACAGAGTAGAATATTTAGGATTTTTAGACGCCCCGTATAACGCTGGCTACTATTTTATACAATGAGTACTTATATAAAAAGTATTAACGTGCAGCGAGACAATACGGCCTGGTGCCGGATTCTAATTTTAAAATACATAAACATTATAAATAAATACAATATATCTCCAACATGACTCCAACCTATGAAAAATAATCAAGCAATATTGAAGTTGTATTGGAGTTGCATCAGAATAATTTTCAAGCAAATTCTCCTTTCTCTTAAAATATTTCTGATTCAGACTTTTAAGCGCTAGTTGTATTGCGTAGTTAATGCATTGGAGGAAGTAGGATCGTGTCTAAACGTGTTTTAAAGTTAGAATATGGCCCTTGCTGCCTTATAAAGTGAACTGGGCCAACGAACTCTAATCTTAATTATTATTTTATTTATTTATTTATTTATGTCAAGATAAAACTTAAGTGGTAGGTATACATATTTTTTTCGCCAAACTGAGGACAATTTGTTGGAGAATAGTGCGCTCTAAAATAAAAATAACAATTGTGTGTTATACCTACTTACCCATTACACAAACTTATTTGAAACCAAGTTAATTTGTACTAATGTTTACATAACTAAATACAAGTCTGCATATCTACAGCTAGTTCAGCTACCTGCTTCATCCCACGAGAGCCTTGGCCTTGATTAGATATATTATAGTTGTTGTTGTTTTATTATATTTTTGTTGTATTTACCCTTTATATAAAAAAAATAAGTTATGGCTGTAGATTGCTTGATTGATTGAGAGCTGCCGAGGTTTTCTCAGTACAGGCTTTGAAAGGGTCGGCACCACGCACTTGCAAGCGTCCATAGGCTATGGTGACCGCTTACCATATGCGGATTGCATACTTTTTTACCACCGACGTAACAAAAAAACATTTTACCGGAATTTGGTAATATCATGTGCACATCACTAGTCGTAGGACAGTGTTTAGTTTACCCTCGTTCTGATAATTAAGGCGGCGGGTGTGAGTGGACGTATTGTGTTTACGCGGGGCGGGTTCCATTTATATGAAGAACGTTTATTTAGCCCTATTACAATAGACTCACGCTGGACAACACTACAATGTGATTTTGTTATTAATTGTCAGATTTTTATATATAACTCTTTCTTAGAGAATGACTGAAATCCTGCAGACAATAGTTATATCGATTCATAATACCAATTTATAGTGTCACTATTGTATACATACATAAATTCTTTAACGGCCTCCTATAGCCTAGTCGGTAGTGACTCTGCCTACGAAGCAGGAGGTCCCGGATTCGAATCCTGGTCAGGGCATTTATTTGTGTGTTTATCACAGATATTTGTTCCTGAGTTATGGATGTATTCTATGTATTTAAGTATTTATCCATATTTATCTATTATATATATATCGTCGTCTAGTACCCATAACACAAGCCTTATTGAGCTTACCGTGGGCCTAGGTCGATTTGTGTAAGATTGTCCTACAATATTTATTATTATTGTAGGAGGTATATTTATCAATAGTACCGCTAGTGTTTCAGTATGATAAATATATTTTATTGTCATTTAAATCAGTGGTATCTTATTCATATATATTTTTTTTACTCGACAGCCGAATGAGGGTTATTTAATATAATTTTTATCTATATCTAAATTAAAATATTATATAACACAGTCAGGACACCTAAAAACTCGGCGCATATTAGGATTCCGGAGGGCAGTTCGCAAGGTGGGCCGACGACATTGCAAGAGTGGTTGGAAAGAACTGGATGCAACAAGCCCAAAACCGTGGAAAATGGCGTGCTTATGAGGAGACCTATACTCAACAGTGGATGAAAAAGGGTTGAAGAAGAAGAAGGATATGCGGTATAGGACCGTCAAAGTTAGAACTTTTCATTTTATCACATACGTAGGTATATTATATTTTGATAATGTCCCAGAGCAAAAAAAGATTTTCGAAAATTGAATCCCTAAAAGGGTTAAAACTTGGGCTCAAATTTTTAACGACCGCGGGCATAAACGCAAGCGGAGGTTTTTTATAAAATCACATTATGTTATCTCCACGTTATCAAACTGCATGTCAATCACATAAACCTTGTGCCGTATTCTAACTTTAAAATACATAAACAATACATTAAAAACACAATCTATCTCAAACCTATTTTAAAACACAACATACAGGGTGTTTGGTAACCGGATGCAAAGCCGAAAGTAGGAGATAGTCTAGGTCATGTAGAACATTTTTAGCCATACTTGTCTTAGACAAATGTTATTAGTTTTTTTTTAATTTAAATTTTAAGATTTGTCGGAGAAAACTGCAAAACTTCAGACTAAATCGATAATTAGAACTTTTTTTACTGCAGGTAGATTTTTTTTTGTTTTATTTCGTATTGTGCAATGTCTATCAAACACTAGAAAAGTGATTTCAAACATCTGTGTCTAAAGAAAACAAGTTGACAGCGATTTAAAATTTTAGTTACATGAAAATGTAAACGATTTAAGTGATTTCAAAGTACGATAAAAAAAAACTAAAATAGCCACGAATTTTCAAACCATTTTAAAAACATGCTTGGCTTTTACCCTTTTATTTAAGCTATCAAACACGACTGTAGCTACTGTATCCTTGAAAATAAGCCACCTAAACCAACTGGGTAGCTAAAATGTTTCACTCTACTTGTGATACTTGTGGTAGTTGTGGTGACGAATCTCATTATGATTTTACAATAAAACATTGGTTCTGAATACTAAGTTGGCGTTGACTTGACATTTGACTTGTTTTAAAAGGGTTAAGTGTACTGGACAAAACTACCACATGCAATTTTAACAAACAAAGGCTTGCGGCGGTGAGAGACAAAAGAGACTGATAGCGGCAGGCGGTGAGCGGCGTTAAACAAAGATGATCGGTTTTGTGCTTTATTGACAAAGATAAACTGATTAGCTACATGAGTATTTGTGCAAAAACTAGTAATTTAGTCTAGTTACAACTTCAGTTGCGATTAGACGTTCATTGTGGTTTAATTTCCCGCTCTCATCTCAATTTACCGTGTCAAGTTGTAGCTGCCGTAGGCGCTCCTTCACGTGTAATTACGACTTCTTCATTGTAAACATGGAGTTTACGAACGAAGAATACGCCGACATTATCTACATGTACTGCAAAGCTGACAGTAATGGAGCGATGGCCCGACGGATGTACCAAGAGCGTTTTCCAAACCGGAGATTGCCTAATGTGAGAGTGTTTTACAATTCATTCCGAAGGCTACGTGAGAATGGTATTGCTGTGCAACATGGAGGGAATCCAGGACGTAATCGCCCTGAAGTGGAGGAAGACGTTCTACAGGCATTTGCAGAGGATCCGAATACGAGCATCAGAGTGGTAGCTCGTAATCTGAACTTGTCCACATGGAAAGTATGGGCCACAATGAATCGTGAGGGAAAATATCCTTTTCGCGGCATCGGAGTTCAAGGTTTGGACGAAGGAGATCCTGCACGCCGAGTGGACTTCTGCCGATTTTTACTCAATGCGGATATCGAAGACCGACGTTTTTTGCGAAGCATTCTTTGGACCGATGAATCGAAATTTTCCCGGGAGGGGATCACAAATTTCCATAACCTACACCAATGGGCTGACAAAAACAACAATCCACATTGGAAAAAGCAAGTGTCCTTCCAAAGAAAGTTTTCCGTCAATGTGTGGGCTGGAATCATCGGCAGAGTCCTTATTGGGCCACATTTTTTGCCAAATAATTTAAATGGGGCAAATTATTTGGATTTTTTACAAAACGATTTGCCCAGGCTTATTGACGAAGACCAGCTGCCCGGTGCAGTGACATTTCAACACGACGGTTGTCCCGCCCATTACTCTCTGGCTGTAAGGGAGCATCTGGATAACTGTTTCCCGGACGGTTGGATCGGCAGAGGCGGACGAATCCCTTGGCCCGCTCGGTCACCTGATTTGACACCATTGGATTTTTTCGTTTGGGGCCGAGCTAAGGAGCTAGTCTACACACAAGAGGTCATTAATACCGTAGAAGAGCTGAGGGAGAGGATAGAAGCGGCGTTCGAAAGGATGAGGGAAGAAATGATATTCGGAACAACCACCACAGAAGTAAGAAGACGGGCTCGTGCTTGTATTCGAAACGGCGGGTCACATTTTGAAAACGAGCGATGATGTGTAATTTTAATGTGTTGATCGTAAAAATAAATAACTTATCTTTTATGCTTTTGTTTTAATTTACCCTAAACATTCCCTCTTATTAGTACAGGTAGCCTATTTTCAAAGACAAAATGGCTTGAGACATGATTGTCTTATCGCCCGCCGCCTGCCGCTATCAGTCCCTTTTGTCTCTCACCGCCGCAAGCCTTTGTTTGTTAAAATTGCATGTGGTAGTTTTGTCCAGTACACTTAACCCTTTTAAAACAAGTCAAATGTCAAGTCAACGCCAACTTAGTATTCAGAACCAATGTTTTATTGTAAAATCATAATGAGATTCGTCACCACAACTACCACAAGTATCACAAGTAGAGTGAAACATTTTAGCTACCCAGTTGGTTTAGGTGGCTTATTTTCAAGGATACAGTAGCTACAGTCGTGTTTGATAGCTTAAATAAAAGGGTAAAAGCCAAGCATGTTTTTAAAATGGTTTGAAAATTCGTGGCTATTTTAGTTTTTTTTTTATCGTACTTTGAAATCACTTAAATCGTTTACATTTTCATGTAACTAAAATTTTAAATCGCTGTCAACTTGTTTTCTTTAGACACAGATGTTTGAAATCACTTTTCTAGTGTTTGATAGACATTGCACAATACGAAATAAAACAAAAAAAAATCTACCTGCAGTAAAAAAAAGTACTAATTATCGATTTAGTCTGAAGTTTTGCAGTTTTCTCCGACAAATCTTAAAATTTAAATTAAAAAAAAACTAATAACGTTTGTCTAAGACAAGTATGGCTAAAAATGTTCTACATGACCTAGACTATCTCCTACTTTCGGCTTTGCATCCGGTTACCAAACACCCTGTATAATTAACCCATATTGAATTGTATTGGAGTTGCGCCGTAATAATTCTCAAGCAAATTCTGATATTTCTGATTCAGACGTTTAGGCACTCGCTGTATTGCGTAGTTAATGCATTGGAATTGTATTGAAGTTGGGTCGTGTTTAAACGAGTTTTAAAGTTAGAATACGGCCCAGCACAACTCTAACACACAACAAATAATCTCCCAATATTGAAGTTGTATTATCAAGCTAATTCTGATATTTCTGATTCAGACGTTTAGGCACTCGCTGTATTGCGTAGTTAATGCATAGGAGTTGTATTGAAGTTGGGTCGTGTTTAAACCAGTTTTAAAGTTAGAATACGGCCCCAGTACAACTCCAACACACAACAAATATCCACCCAATATCGAAATTGTATTGGAGTTGCATCAAAATCGAACCGAAACCGAACCGGAACCGATCGAATCGAATTGAAGTTCGATGACGTATATGTCGGCACTCTATTTAGTCATAGTTTAGTTTAGTTTTTAGCTCATAAGTCAGGTCCCCACTGAAAACCAGCGCCAAGGTTTAAATTGCCGCGGCATCATGCTGATTGGGGATCCTATTTGACGTCTTTGTACTGTTTTATTACTTGCTTTGTTTTTTGTGTGTATTTGTGGCGTTAAATAAATGTATTTTCTTCTTTCTTTCCTCTTTACAATAATTTTCAAGCAAATGGAGCAAATTCTGATTTAGACGTTTAGGCGCTATTGGGTAGTTAATGCATTGCAGTTTCATTGCAGTTGGATCATGTCTTAATGAGTTTTAAAGTTAGAATACGGCCCCTGAAATAATAATTAGTTTTAACCATTAACCCGAACATGAAGTTTTAATTCAATAACCGCTGCCGTTCAAGAGTTTCTACTCAAAGTACTGCAAATTAATATCTCAATTAACTGCGCTATCCCTTTCATACATATGCAAACGCGGTGAGAAAGAGATATTACATTGTTAAAGATCAGGAATCCGTTTGCTGTTGAATGGTTTGAACCGGGGTGCTTATCCAGTGAGCGTTGCAAATGAACGGTCCTATGTCAAAACGACTCATATCAGTACAACCTCCACATCGAAACTAAACCTTATACCTATGCAAGTAAGGTAGAAAATTCATTAGAATTATCTGCATACATTAGTCCTTTGTATATTCAATAATCGAAATGGGAAAACAATTAAACAAGCTTAAACTTCCACTACACAGATTCAGCTTAATTCGATGATATTGGAATCGTAGCGTAACGATTCTGGTTAGTATATCTGTAATGTACCCAGGGGATGGTGTATATGTAATTGTGAATTATTGCAACATTTCAGTTTTTACATAGGTCTGTATACATCCTATATATACAGGGTGACTTTATAATTGAGATACAAACACATCTCCATCACTAAAGGAAATGACAAGCTGTCATCGCAACGTACGGGTTTTTAAATATTAAACGTTTTCAAGACTTTACAAGGCTTGTAGTAGATACCTACAAAATAGAGTTCAACAAAGGAGATCGTCAATTCTGGGCCACCTGGTATAAACCGTACACAGTTTGTACTACAATGTAAAATAAATACTCATTTTATTACCAAAGTAGACAAAATATTGCGAAAAAATGAAACGGGGATTAGAAATACTAATTAAATAAACATTGTGTTGATTTTTCCGCGATTAAAATACAGCAAGACAAGTCGTTAACGTCCTTATGGCATTGACATAAAGTTTAACTTCACCCTGGCCTGAAACGGGATTGTTTTTTGGTTTGACACTGTCAATGTATACCGTTACATAATCTGCGTTTTGATACTGTTCAGTAAGTTAGAACATTGTAATATTAAAATAGTATCTAAGCCTACGAATACGGAAGTTTAAATTAGAAATCGACTGTATTAAAACGCCTAAAGATTTAAAATGCGTATTTTTGCATTTTTGATCTGAGTTTGAATATTAAAAGTATGTTTCATAATGGCATAATATCAAGCTCCTTCGATAACGAAACGCATCTTTTTTCAATTTTGCAATGTCAGATACTAGTGGTATCGGCACTTAACGGTGGTAAACCTTATCCCTTCGCAATATGTGTTAGGAATGTTCAGTTAATAGTATCAACGATGGTTTGACAGCCGTCTTTGTTTACCGAAATACAGGAACTATAAATACGATCAAAATATGACTTTTTATTATTTCATCATGATTCCCGTTTTGTTTTCAAGTCCGCTTTTGTACATTATCTTTAAAAAATCGGTACTTTTTTAACATTAATATATAAATCATAGGCAAGCACGTTTTCAAATATTGTTCTTGTCGGATTCAAGTTTTAAATGCATGATTTATCAATTTTCCCATTAGAATTCGCAATATTTTTACCACCGTCCTGATCTAGAAATTATGACGATTTTTTAAAGGTAAGAGCCATTCCTAAACGGTCTTAAATAATTTGGGCTAGATCACCTAACAAAAATTGACGATCTCCTTTATGTCAGTGCAGGGTAAACGGTTCTTTGTCGATAAGGAGTTATTAGTACTTTTAACTATAAAACTTTCGTGAGACTCTAACATATTAATAAATATTTATAACGAGTTACTCACGTAATTTGAGTTTCTTTTTTTTGGTCGACATGTTTCGATCAATTTACGATGATCATTATCACGAGCGGCCTTCATCATCATGATCATCGCAAATTGATCGAAACATGTCGAGCAAAAAAAACGACTTAAATTACGTGAGTAACCCGTTATACATATTTTTAAATAAGTTATTAGTAATTTCGAAAACTACACAAAATACGCTATCTATTAGTGAAAGTCTCTACGTGTACCGACAAAGTGGGACCTTTCACTAAAATCGTCCACAAAATATTTAGTAAAGCAGGGATAAATCCTAGTTTATATTTAAAGTAGTAAACAGGATACGTCGGGCGATGGGGCCGGAATATTGCGTTAGGTCAGACAAATTGGGATCCGTTACCGAATATATTACGGTCTGTTCTAGCCGTCGGTTTGTTAATCGTCCCGGGTAATTTATGACCGTTTTCACTGTATATTTTCGGGGTTTAAGTTCCCATTTTATTTGTGGATGTTGATTATGCGGTTAAAGGGGTAATAATGAGACCGATATATTTGTAAAGGTTTTAATTATATTACCAGTTATTGGTATGCGGTATTGTGGCGGCTGCAGTTTCCGCATGCGGCTCCGGTGCTGGAGCGAGATAGCGCTCTGTATGTGTATACAGTCGATGCTTTAAATTTATCATTTCCCGCTCTTAAGAAATATTTGAAAAAAACTTTAATGTCAAAGGGTTATTACAGGGTCGAGGACTATATGACGGACAAAGATGCATGGCCCAAACCAGAAACTACTACAAAATCATCTAACATTTAGAGGACACAGTTCAGATAGGAAAGCATATCAAACGTTTTGTGAAGCAATCAGATTTGGATTTTATTATTATTATTTTATTGTAATTAAACAATACGTACATTGTATGTCTCTCAAGCTGTTTTGATATGCCTTCTTATAGAACTACGCATTATTGTGTATCTTTAAGATATAATATTACTGTATTACTGTTTTGAAAAAATAAGTCCCGCCGAGTTTCTTGCCGGTCATAAATAATACTTCTCGGGTCAGAGGTTTAGGGTTAGAACCGGTGGTAGTTTTTTTTTCTCTCTGACGTTCATAAGTGCATTGTAATGTGCCTAAATTGAAGAATAAATCTTTTATCTTTTTTATCTTTTATAGCTCTGTCACGCTTGCACACCGTCACGCATCCGGTTGCGGCGCCAGTGTGATAATTGCCTGACATAGAATAGGATACGATTTCCTGGATGCGGGGTTGCGTTTACAAGCCGCAGCGAGGTGCGGAATCCGCATTACGATATGACAGTTTTACGAAATTAAGTTTCAAAAGAAATCGGGTCTTATAATACAGGTTAATGTGGTACATTTTATGATGGTTAAGTAAGATTGCCTAGTAAGTAGGTAATTAACCAATATTGAAGTTGTATTGGAGTTGCATCTGAACAATTTTGAAGAAAATTCTGATATTTCTAATTCAGACTCTTTGGCGTTAGTTGTACTGCGTAGTTAATGCATTGGAGCTGTTTTGAAGTTGGTTCGTGTATAAACGTGTTTTAAAGTTAGAATATGGCTCACGTTTATACACGATACAACTTCAATACAAATTTAATGCAATAACTACGCAATACAGCTAGCGCCTAAACATCTGAATCATAAATATCAGAATTTGCTTGAAAATTATTCCGATGCAACTCCAAATACAACTTATATATATTGTTGATGTTGATTTTAAAATTTAAATACGGCACCAGATATTCTGAAGGTTTACAATCTTTAGCCAACTCTAAAGGCACATGCGTTATCCCTATACTTTAAGCGAAAATAACATAATATTATCGACGTAGATATAAAAGAACAAAGCAGTCAAAGTTACTCCAAAATCACCAAGGAATAACCTGTCTTCATATTTCCAAATGCTAATAAAGACTGAAACTCTAAATTGGACGAGAAACATCATTCCCGACTTATTGTTTCATATCAAGTCTTTCATGTGGTCGTGTGTATTCATTAAGTGAACCAAGAAACTTTTGTTCCTTTTTTCGGCACTTCCTTTGCCTAAAGTGGGCCGTAGACATAAATTGTAGGGTAGGGACAAATTGCGTTCCGCCTGTAATGTATTCACGGGCGTCATTCCATTCGCTATCAGAGAACGGGTGAATTCAAAATTGTGGTTTGCATATTTTTAAATATCACGAATAAGATAGTCTTGACTATAAAACTTTCGTGAGACTCTAACATGTTAACAATGTCAAAAACAAAACAGGTTACTCACGTAATTTCGTGAAAATGATCATCGTAAATTGATCGAAACATGTCGAGCAAAAATCGACTTAAATTACGTGAGTAACCCGTTATAAATATTGTTTAATATGACAGTCCTTCGGATAAAATCTAGTACGTAACAGTGCTGTAAGAGCAAGTCGCAGCTGCCTGCTAGGTTGAAAAAGTTGATCGTATTTTTTTTTATGTAACTTTTGTGTTGTTTTCTTGGTTATTTCTATCTCGCGAAAGGCAGATACTCGTATTTCTATGTCGCTTTAACAGATTAAATTGTTACTAACAGGTATGTAAGTAAAACTGTGAGTACTATTACAAATACATACAAATACAAATGCGTTTATTTCATTACTTTTTACAGTTGTTCTTAAGGTATCGAGGTTAGGCAAGTAAGTAGTCTACGTTAGTTACAATAAGGAATACTTTTCTCTAGACTGGTCGGTCAAATCGCCGTTCGTTTATTAAAACGCGTAATAATAGAATTGTTCAGGGGGCTTAGCCAAGATGACAATCGTTTGTAGAAAACGAATCGAAACGCTATCCGTATCTCTATCGCTGTAATGAAGAGTGAGCGAGAGCGTGTAGCGTTTCGTTTCGTTTTCTGCAAACGATTGTTATCTCGGCTACAGGGCCAGGTCAGATTACAGTGGTTCATTCGAGAATTAGTTCCTCCCGCGATCGGGGACCAATCAGAATTTGTGTCTGGTTCCGTATTGCCCCGCACATTCGTACATGTCAGCCGGATTCGGCTAAATGAAACTTTGCACTCTTATCTGGTTTAAACTGCGTTCTGGGATATGTAGTTTATTTTCTTTGCAAATAAGCTTTTTGCAGCCCATTATTTTGCAATTCCCGTATGTTTTTTTGTCGTATTTTTGCAGTAAGATTCCTAGGTTTAGCATTTTTAACTGATGGAATTTAGTGTAAATTGGTTTTATGTTTTTAAAATATTACATGAATTTTACACATTATTCATTTGAACTGCTGAAAGTTTTGATGAATATGAAATGCATCAGAATTAATTTGATTATTTATTTAAAATTTATTATTGGTTTTAATTTCTAGTTAGTTTTATTTTAAACAAGATTTATTTCCTCCTTGTCCTAAGCCTATGGTAGAAAAAAACAATATATAAAAAATAACTTGTTTTTTTTTTCAATATAATCTCCCTCTAATTCAATACATGTTTTATACAATGCTTTTAGGACGTTAAAAAAATATTCTTTAGATTGGTCTTCAAAATGCTCCTGTACAGCCGCCTTCATCTCTTCATCACTGCTAAATCGCTTTCCCCGTAACTCTCTCTTTAAATTACTGAACAGAAAATAATCGCTAGGGGCTAGGTCTGGACTGTAGGGTGGGTGGTCGATTTCATCGAAGCCGATTTCCTTCAGAGCCTGCCTCGCAACCCGGGCGGTGTGAACGGATGCATTGTCTTGCAAAAACAAAATGCCTTTCCTTAATTTGCCCCTCCTTTTCTCAACTACCGCTTCTCGCACCTGTCTCAATAGATTGGCATAATAAAGTGCATTTATTGTAGAACCTTTGGTCAAATAATGTATTAAGAGAATGCCATCACAAAACACAGTGGCCATTAACTTAGATGCCGATTTTTACACTTTATACTTCTTCGGTGGTCTATCACCCTTTTCTTTTCAAACTTCATCTATACCATCTCCGCACAGATCTAAAAACGCCTGGGAAGTTTCAACACGACGTTCTTTATCGAACGCCGTCAACATTTTCGGTACCCAGCAAGCATTGACCTTAGTCATGTCCAAATGTTCATGTAAAATCTTCCCAACCCGTTCTTTACTAATGCCTACAGTATCAGCTATTTGCCAAACCTTAACTCTAGGGTCTTCTAATACCAATTTTCTGACTTCTCTTACATTTTCTTCAGTCACCACCGATATTGGCCTCCCTGAACGGGGATCGTCTTCAATCGACTCCCTACCCAGTTTAAATAAGCGACTCCACTTTTTGACTGTAGCATAAGAAGGCCCAGAGGCACCATAAATACTAGCCATTTCTTCAAAAATACATTTCGGTGATTTAGCACTTTTTGTAAGGAACTTAATTACAGCACGGTGTTCAATTTTCGTTATATTTGTTAATAATTCAGACATGGTGAACTTTGCCGTTGAATATCTCAAGAAAAATTCAAACAAATATGACATGATTTTATTTTTAATAATTTGTTTTTAAATGGCCTTTCTAGTGGCCAATACCATAAACGCATATACGACCTCGAAATACCATAGGCTTAGGACTTATCAGCCGCCCCTCGTATGTAGTGTAAATGTCCCTGGTGCACTTTATGAATAAATCTTGTAAGTAACTAAATAAATAGTGTCTTTTAAGACCCGAAGTTCTAAAAATTGGTCCATGAATACATGTATTGTATGCTCTTAAACACAAAACTTTCCACTAACATGAAGTGTAAATTGACTTTCCTTCCCCATAGTTTTAAAAGTACTTAAACAGTCCATAAATCAAGCCGATATTTCCGAGAAATGCCCACTTTCATCGGGGGATTTATCCGGCCTGAAATATGACCAGATTATACAGGTCTGGGCGCAAAATTATATTTAAAATTGTTTGGGTGTGGTTGATATGTAAACATGTATTTAATCGCCGCTCAGTTAAACCTAATTCTTTATGACTAAGGGATTGAATCGATATTCTGATGCTTTACTGTGAATGGATTATTTTAATGTTATCTTAGACGAGTTCCTGATCTGGGGATTTTAATTTTTTTTTATTGAAAATATGGTTTTGCGTTTATTTTTGTAGGATTTAGTTTTTACGACTTAGAATACGTTGTATTAGATGAACAGCGCTATGTTTGGGGCTTATATAATTAATTCAATTTAAGCACCCTGAGCATTAAAAAAACCGGCCAAGTGCGAGTCGGACTCGCGCACCGAGGGTTCCGTACAAACCTGTACAGCTTAAAGGTATTATAGACCTGAGTATTTGATATGAATTTCAATTTAATATCTCTACGCGTTCATGAGGAAAGGGGTAGTAACTTTAAAAGGATTAAAATTATTTTGATTATATGATGTAACTAAAAATGTACGGTTTTCGCAATTTTTCCTTTACCTGTGCTATAAGACGTTGCTTAGTACCAAATTTCAAGATTCTGAGTTCACGGGAAGTACCTAGTTTTAGTTCCCTTGCGAGTTTAGAAAATTTGCTGAAATTTTCGGCATAAACGGCTGTATTTTTAGATTGCGTTGGCTTAGAAGTCTGATTTTTTTACAGCTCCAAGGGACAGTAGACCTGAGTATAAGATATAAATTTCAGCTTGATATCTCCACGCATTCCTGAGAAAAAGGGTCTTGACACTCTTGACAGACGGACGGACGGACGGATGGACAACAAAGTGATCCTATAAGGGTTCCGTTTTTTCCTTTCGAGGTACGGAACCCTAAAAGTAATAAATATATAGGCTAGTACCACCATGCTTAGAGCATTCGACCCGGAGTAGCCATTTACAATACAAAAAAAGTTTGCCGATTTTTGCGGGGGAGGGGAACGTCAATTGTATGGCTATTCGTACGTAACCTACAAGTAGCCAAATCAGATAAACGTCAGTCGATACAATAAATGACGTATGTATGACCACCGGTCATAATATATGTTTTCGGCAGAGGAGGAATGCCTGACAATGGCGACTCCAGTTGGTTGAATGCTCTAAGCTACCATTATAGTGGGGGTTTAGACCTACCCTTCTTCTCGCGATGTCATCTCACTGGAGGTTAGCGATCATCTTTGGAATGCGTGCCTTATCTACGGCAGCTCTAAACAGAGATTTGCTCACCCCGATCCACTCCCGAAGGTTTTTGAGCCAAGATGTTCTACCTTTACCTCTTCACTGACGTACAGGGACGTCTTACCCTGAATGATCAACTGTAAAGGTGCTCAATATAGCCCAGATATTCCAGCTTACATCGTTTTATACAGTTCATGACTTCTACCATTTTGCTCATACGCCTTGTCCTTTCACGATACTTAAAATATTATTAAACTAACGACCCGCCCCGGCTTCGCCCGGGATAAAAAATGGTTAGTATGGGTTATCCCTAAAAGATAGACATATACCATGGCGGACTTTTTTGTAGACCTTTTTAAAGTAATGTAATACAGTATTGTATACTGTATTACATTATTTTGATCTATCTCGTAGGTTTCAGCTGGCTGAAACGCTTTGCAAACGCTGGCGTTTGCAAAGTAAGCGCAAAAAAATGTGTTTATTTATGACATCACATCAGAAACCTAAAATTATTAGTGTTTCTCTACTATATTATGCATGTATTATACATAAAAACCTTCCTCTTGAATCACTCTATCTATTAAAAAACCGCATTAATCATCGCATAGGGACAGACAGTCAGGGGAAAGCGACTTTATTTTATACTATGTAGTGGGAGTGATTAAGAAAGAGTGAGATGGCTTCGATTCCACGCATGCCCCTCAAATGTCCGGGGCACCATTGTTTTGCGCAGGAACGACAGAAACACCAAACTCACAAATAGATGGTTAAAAAAAGAAATTTGGACAGAATCATTGGACTGTATCAGTCGACTCGCAGTTTTTGCTAACTGTGCTCTATGGTGCATTTGAGCTGAATGAAAGGTTTAAATGCGTTTTGGCGAATTATTTGTCGCTATACTGTTTCATTTCAGATTGTGTCTACCAAATAGTTTTAGTGCGTTTATTTTTTTATCTTTACATTAATATGATAAAGTCTCAAATGTATCTAACTGTATGTAAATCCATACAAATAGAAATTGTAAAAAACTAAACAGATACTTATCTAATCCGTCGTAATTTTAAGGTATTTGTCAATATGATTGATATTTGTACAAATACAGCGAAATGATTCTTCTAATAATTTTAGAATTTAGTTTCGTAATAAGCATTCCTAGAAAACCGATAATTTGCAGCAATGTTCACTCAAAAACAATAAAAACAAGACACCTGGTATGGACAGGCCGTAGCAGGACAACCCTACAAAAAATGCCCCCAAATCTTTGAGTTCGAAACTATTACCAGTTGATGCCCCGTCAAGAGAAAATATTTCATACCAATTTATAACCCTCTACTGCCACCTGGAACCTTACGGCACGCGTTTAACCCTAAAACGTTTTTTTTTTCTCAAAAAGTATATTACGGAAAAATATAAAATTTTGCATAAATTTTGCTCTAATCAATATAAGTTATCAACAAAAATCAGCGCTCTACTTACTTGTTTTCATGAAAAAAAAAATTGAAAAATAAAACATCCTGTATAACAATTCAGACTGGTCGTACTAACACCATTTTTATACTAAACTAGCTTTCCGCCCGCGACTTCTTCCGCGTATAATACGGTTCCTTATACAGAGTTTCATATCCAATTGTATCTTCTTAACTAACTTTTGTTAATCCCCGAACCACCATATTTTGGCGAAAAAACGGGTAACGTAGACATAGTTTCAGTTACAGATAAGATAACTACCTATTTATATAATATGTAAGTTTCATTTAATTAGCAAAGGTCGAACACTGTGACATAAACGTAAATGTAGGTACTGTTCAGTACATACTATGTAACACGCAGACGACATCTATATATATAAAAATGAAATGCGTTTGTTAGTTACCCATAAACTCGAGAACCGCTGGACCGATTTAGGTAATTTTGGTATTGAAATGTTGGTATTAGACCGCAGAAGGTTTAGGTAGTGTAAAAACACGGAAATATTGTGATGATAATTAGAAAGGAGTGATTATTTATTCCCATACAAATCAACTTGACAATGACGTGACGTTAATGACGGCTGCGTTCAATATTAGTAATTATTCCGTTAAAGAATAACAAAATTTTGGTCGAGACATGTCAGATAAACCGGCAGAAATAATACTAAATCGGAACGCACACATACAATAATAAAGGTCTCTATACACATGGTGATCGGTCGCACGATTAGAGTGAGCTGGAGCGATAGTTAGAGTGAGGCAAGACATGTGTATCCTACTCTAACTATCGCTCTGTCTCTCTCTAATCGTGCGACAAGTTGATTACGTGTTCGGTGCGCTCGACGCGCCATATCACCGAACCGTCTCATGTGACACATGAACAGACGTTTGACGACAGAGGGGAACGCCTGTCATGGCCGCTGCGGTTGGTTGAATTATCTAAGGTCTGCTCCGACGATATTTCTATGGCACATCCATCCACACGTTCGAACTTGGTCCGGACCGAACCAAATCCGGAGGGCAAAACCTTCGGACAGAGCGAACCGTCAATAATAATAATAATGTACGGCGGACCGCTGTACACACCATCGAATATGGTTCGGAGCGAACAAGGTCACGGTACGGAGCGTACCAAATTCGACCGTCTGTTACAGCTATAAATACTTCTCTATGTTATCTTCTAAGTAGTCTATGCTTGATTGGTCTATGGTCTGTGCTCTGGCAAATTTCTCTTGATTTTGTGTAAAAATTGTTTTGTGGCCATGCCTAAGAAAAAACCAGATTTAGGTCGTCGAAGTAACACAAATGTTCGAAGAGCAAGCCAGCGTCCTAATCGCAGCGATGACCAACGAGCGGCAGCTAATGAAAACAGCCGCATTCGTATGTCACAATTGCGTTCGAGACGTAATAATAATGAAGCGGACAGACGAAGAATGCAACAACGTGATGCTCATCAATTACAACGACAGCGAGAACGACGCAATGCAATGGACCGATCACGTAGACTCCATGCTCCTGTGGTCCTGGAACGTGCAGCATTCCACTACCAACCGGAAATAGATTACGGTGCCGACAAATCGGTAACAATTGGAGAAATGACAAGCATTTGTCGTTATTGTAAGGCATTAAAATACATTGGTGAACCTGATGGACTATGTTGTGCCAATGGAAAAGTAAAACTGCTCCAATTAGTCCCGCCTCCAGAGCCACTGAACTCATTAATTTCGGGGCACGATATGGACTCTAGCCACTTCCTAGCCAACATCCAAAAATACAACAATTGTTTTCAGATGACATCATTTGGTGCAACACACATTGTACAGGAGAATTTTATGCCCACTTTCAAGGTAACTATTATACCACCTAGGTATCAATTTGAATTGTACGAGTATAAAAATTACTATATTTTTGTACCAATTAAATAAATATATGTAAAGATAAAGAAGCTAATTATGTTATTTTGTCTTCCGCAGATACAAGGCCAAATTTATACCGTCCCAAGTTGGATTTGACAATTACTTAACCTACTATGTTTTTTTTTTCGATTTGGCCACAACTAAGTGAAAATAATAATAAATGTATGGACAATTACGTTATTTCCACTTACTTGCGGAGATTTTTGGAAATCACAGATTTTTCAGATACTTAACGCCTAAATAGACAGTCAGTCCGACTCGCTGTCCACATTTGACTCGGAGCGAGTGGGACTTCTCAGCAGCACTGGCGAACTCCGAGCGTCGTCGCAACTTGGTTCGGTGATTATTGGCTGCGAAACAGAATTCCTCTGCGTCTGCGACGCGTTCGCGTGTTGTGTGATGACACTTATACTGGATTTTTGGCTCTCTTCTATTTCATCTAATTCTTCGAAACTTACTTCTAAAGCAGGAAAACCGCCGTCTTGCTCCACTTTCTGGGAATTCGCAGACATTTGTGGAAAAACTATTTTCGATTTAATTTTGTTGGTAAGGTTCTGTTTTTGTAATTCAGCACGATATTTTCTTTTCATTCTGGTTAAATTGTTACCAGATTTCACGCAATAGTTGTATGAATCTGCAGTTACCATTCCACATTCGTCGCATTTTAGCAATCTCTTGGAGCATTTTGAACAGAAACTTTGTTTACTCTGCCTTTCCATCCATTTGCCGCAGAATGGACAATGCATATTTAAAATTTGCTGTTCCGCTGGTACAAGTTTTAGGTTTTAGTTCAATGGATATTTATAATTTGCTGTTTCGCTGGTACAAGTTTTAGGTTTTAGTTCAAAACTTAACAATGGAATGAAGTTGGCAAATTGCTTGCCAGATTTATAAATTTTACTACACATAAGTAGTGATGTACAACAACCGGTACCATCGTAAATAAATAGTGACGTGCAAAACTAATGCGGGGTTTAACAAAATAACAAAAAATTTGGAAATCGTGGCCCGTCATGATGGCCCAATGCATTGGCCCAATGTGTGCATCGAGGTTAAAAAATATTGCTTGAAATGAAATGAATGAGAATGAGCTGTCATAACAGAAACAAAAAATATGTTAGACGTTTCACGTTGTCAACAATGTCAACTGTTATTGCTGTAAGTGTAAACATTGTGTGTGTTTTGAGATAAAATAAAAATAGTAGATTTTTGCAGTTGAACATAAGTTTTAAAAAAGTAGCTTAAATGGTGTATAGGTGTATTTTAAATGAAATGTAAAAAAACTCTATACTGATTTCAAAAGCAAAAATATTACAGTCAGTAACTAAAACAACACAATAACCGGATGATTGCTACAAGAGGAAAAAAGTAAGTCATCTTATCTCTTCAATACGTATATGTATACTAAATAGGTACGCTATAATGTAATTTATGATGTAGGTACTTAATAGTGTCAAGTAAAAATGGTCACTTCTTTGCCTTGCCCCATGTTTTGCTCCTCCAAGTATAAGGCGATACGAAGTACGCCGGGCAGCTAGTTAGATATAAATAAAAGACATGCATCGGCCCGCTGCCGCGCGCCGGCCGGGAACCCATCCGTGTTCGATTTATAATTTTTTTTAATATTTAAAATTTTTAATATTTTTCTGTTTTATACTTTTTGAGAAAAAAATAAAAACGTTTTAGGGTTAAATGCATGCCGTGAGGTTCCAGGTGGCAGTCTTGACGGGGCATCAACTGGTAACAGTTTCGAACTCAAAGATTTGGGGGCATTTTTTGTAGGGTTGGTTGTCCTGCTACGGCCTTTCTACACGACGCATTTTCACTGTCCTTCTCCCTGAGTAAGTATATAATTTTATCACATACCTACAATAAATAAACCTAAATCTAGACCTTTGATAATGTTAGAGAAAGGATATCTTATGAGACTACATTTCCCTACGTCGTATCAGCAATGGCCTATCGGTAATGGTATCAGTGGTACTAAATTACAACGGTCAAACTATTACGGGCGACAATAAATTTAGTTAAAACTATGAAAAGGTGTAATTTTTACTTGATCATGCCATAACTTACGAGTGAACATTGTGTGGTTATTCGGCGTGAATAGAATAATAAAATAAGGTAAACAAAGATGGCTGCGTTTTGGGCAAAAAAAACATTTGACACATGACAAAATATTATTAAAGAAATTAGTTTTGACTGAAATATAAGTTAAACGGATTTTTTTACTAAAAATGAATTATAAATAACAATTTCATGTGCATGTATAAGCTTACCATGAAATCATGGATTATGTTTGTTCTCTAAAAGTGCATGATTGCGAAGCAATAAAGGTAAATGCGTTTGCTTACTTTATTATACTTTTCCATTGACCCCGAATATAATTGTGTAACTGTTCAATTGTTAACATCACTCATTTAATTGTGTGTTCTAAACTATTGTGTATTTCTAAACCTTTACGGCAACTATTTCAAAAAAGGGCAACGATTTCAAAAAGACCACCTGTAACATCATCTTTTTGTATTTTTTCCTTGTGCAGAATTTTTAGGATTAGTGATGAGGCTTGAATTGGGGATTTTTTCAGTAAGCGCGTAGGAATAATCAAGATGCACTTTATTGTATTTTTAGAAGTTTTTCTTAAAACCTTTTAAACTGCCATAGCTATTAAGGCAACGACAGGTATCTGTTTTTGATATTTTACAATTGACTGCAGCCCACTTCAACTAAAACAAACAATGCAGCCATATCTTGTCAGTTACAAGAATGTAGGTATTGCCAAATATGAACTAATCTCGCTTGTGATCCCTCACAACCGTCACAACCGTCGTTTCATTTCGGGGATCACAGCAGGAAGCCAACTGGAGGCTGTATTCAAACTTTTTATCATCATTTGTTATGTATTTGTTAATGATGTTGTATAAAACTTAACAAATTGTAATTCTGACATTTCTGACAATAAACGAATTGACGTTATGAATATTTTTCTAATTTATTTGATATGAATTCGATAAACAAATAACATGACCAGAATCTATCTGCATATATTATGCCAAACGTCAGATTTCAGTCTTTTAACAGGTTCAATCCTATATACAAAGTGTAACGAAAATGCTGGTTTTGTATCGAGGGTTAGCCGCCTGGAACGACGTGTCCTATACAAAAAAAAATTTACTTAGTATTTTTTTTTATTCTACTTTTTCTTAGTCGCAATAACACACCAATTATGCCCCTGAACGTCTTAATTGGTATCATATTGCGACCAGGCCAGTATTTAGTTACAACCTGTATTATCAAATTAAAATCAATCCAATGTCTGATTTCATTCTTCAAATAGACCTGTTCTTTTTAAAGTAAATTGAGCATTCCGTGAAGGGGCGTAATTTCCAGCATTGTAAATTTACGAAAGCCACGAGCGAATTCAATCTTAAAATTATTTCTCCTTGCTGTCTATTATAAATCAGGACGGCTACAGTTAATTACATTAAGGGCTTTTTAATCGCTTTTAGTGTTTTTCTTCTTAGTGTCTTTCTGGAGCGGCGCAATGATCGACGAATCTGCTAATTTAAGTTGAAAGCTAGTGTTAATTAAATATAGCTTTTTTTAGACCCGATAGAGCGCTGGTAGCCTGGCGGTTAGACGTCCGACTTTCAATTCGGAGGTCTCAGGTTCAAACCCCGGCTCGTACCACTGAGTTTTTCGGAACTTATGTAATATCATTTGATATTTACCAGTCGCTTTTCGGTGAAGGAAAACATCGTAAGGAAACCAGACATAATCCCGATAAGGCCTAGTTTCCCTTCTGGCTTGGAAGGTCAGATGGTAATCCTTTTCGTAAAAGCAAGTGCCTAATCCAAATAATTGGAATTAGGTTGTCAAGCGGACCCCAAGCCGGGGCAAACGCTAGGAGAAAGAAGAAGACGAGACTTTTTAGACCTCAACTGATTTGTGAATCAAAAAACGTTTGGAACATACATAGCTCGAGGTACTTAATCATACAAAACTCAAATCACAGCTGTTTAATTATTATTTTAATAATGGTGTCCCACACAGATTGTATATAACTTTATAAAACACAGAGTAACAAAAACAAGGATGTCGCCTATGACAACAACGACATTCTTGTGGCATCAGTGTGATTTCAACATGCATAGGTGAGCAGGGAGTATCAGTAGTAACTTAAAAGGCAAGCTTTTAGAAAATAATCCCTTGTCTTGACAATAAGGTCTATACAGAATGCATCAAAAATCCTGGTGATCCGTTTAAGGACATAATCGGTATCTTATTGCGACTAAGAAAACGTAGAAGAAATTTTTTTTGGACGTATTTTTTTTCTTGTATTGGGCACGTTGTCTTAGCCTCCATAGAAATCCATAATTTTTTCGCGTGAAAATTGTTTTTTTCTTAGTTTTTCATAATTAGAATACGGAATCAATTACGCCCGCCCTTTAACGAATTACCAGCATTTTTGTCGGTAAAAAAATGGTAACACCTTGTATTATCTGTTCTACTAAAAACAACGTAGGAAAAAACATTTAAACAATATGATTCAACTTGTTATATAATTACGAATGGAACTTATTATATACTCATACCAAATTATGTTAAAAAATACTTAATCGTATAGTCGTAAAAACATCTCGAAAACTCTACACGAGCACTTGGACAAACCTTAAAGCGATTGGAGAAACGAATTGACTTGCAGACAATCAAATTAAGCTGCACGTTAAGTTTACAAACAAGCGAGAAACTAGCCAAGTTAGTTGCGGCTGCTCGGAACTATAGCAGTGTATCAGGAATAATATAATTTTCAAATAGTCAGATTTAGACTCATCTTTTTTCTTTGGTATTTTTCTTAAACTATAGCCTATTGTTGGTTAATCTAACCTTGGTTTGATATGTTTTCTTATAGAACAACGCACTTATATGTATTGTTTAGTTTTGATGTCCTGTTGTTTTGAAAAAATAAGTCCCGCCGAGTTTCTTGCCGGACATAATTCTTCTCGGGTCAGAGGTGTAGGGTTAGAACCGGTGTAGTTTGTTTTTTTTTTCTCTCTTTTACTTTGACGTGTAAAAGTGCCCTTGTGGCCTACTTACTGAATAAATGTTTGAGTTATATAAACATTAGAAGGAGCACAAATCTTTTGTGTAAGTATTTGATTGAAGAACTAGGGCCGTATTCTAACTTTAAAACACGTACAGACACGATCCGACTTCAATACAACTCCAACGCAATACAGCTACGGAATAAACATCTGGATCAGAAATATCAGAATTTGCTTGAGAAACATTCCAACGCAACTCCAATACAACTTCAATATTGGTTGATTGTCTGTTGTGTGTTGGAGTTATGTTTTAGATAGGTTGTGTTTTAAAATTAGATTCCGGGACCTAATATAAAGAATAAGTTATGTAATTGAATCTATGACGCTGCTCACACTGAGGCGCCAGTATGATGCCGCCTTATTATAAAACAATCGTGTTACCTATAGACAGCCTAATAATTAGGCCTAATTACCGTTGATGTTATTAAAACAAATTGAAAATGTAAATTTCTTTAAGTTTCAAAAATATTTCTAAAAAAGTAAAAAAGAATTTGAAAAAAATAGTATTTTAACGATTAGTTAAAATGTAATACCTAGTAGTAAAAGACTTTATTGCGATAAAACGTTTTACCTATAGGCATGAATTGTAGGTAGGTATACATAATTGTCGTACGACGTAAGTAATAGTTGTACCGGTACTTGAATTAACTTGTACAAAGGCAAACTAATATAATTGAAAAGGCATTTATAATATTGTTTAGTTATTTAAATTAAAAATTATTATGTTTTTTGGGGCTATTTTTTTTATACCACGGCGGTGGCAAACAAGCATACGGCCCCCCTGATGGTATGCAGCTAGCCTATGGACGCCTGCAACTCCAGAGGTGTCACATGCGCGTTTCCGACCTTTTACAAAAAGGAGGATTTACTGTATTGACGGCTAAAGGAACAAGAGGGCTATCCCGGGTTAAGTTTCCGCTACTACTACTTCTCAAAAGCGTTTTTGCTCGCACTATGAAATGTATTTCCAGGTTTTAGTCCTCGACAGCCGCGTGGAGCAACTTTATCAAAGAGATTGTAGCAGGAACAAGTTGTGCAACGAGTTGGCCTTCACCAGTATACGATGCCATATCATCATATTAGGAAGCGATAAAATATTGATTAAGTCTCAATTTGGGTGTGGAGTTCTAAAGTGTGGTGCTTGCGAGTTGTAACGAGCAATGAGGTAAGACGCAAACCTCATACGCAGCAATTAGGTTTTCCTTGAACTTTGAAACTCTGATAGTACGAGCGCGGACCGCAAGGTCTGCTACGTTATAGACGGAGAGCTAGCCACGTCATATATGACACAATAATGACAGCAAGTAAACCCCTCTAGTCGGTTTGATAATATAGCAATCTTAACGAGACGGGTTTTGTTGCTCTCATTAATGAGTCATATATGACGTGGCCAGCTCTTAGTCCGTTACGTGATATAAAGATAAGCTCAATTGCACATGTTCA
This sequence comes from Pammene aurita, assembly GCA_947086415.1. Taxonomy (NCBI): domain Eukaryota; kingdom Metazoa; phylum Arthropoda; class Insecta; order Lepidoptera; family Tortricidae; genus Pammene; species Pammene aurita. The sequence continues at coordinate 41,726,120 of OX352294.1, forward strand.
TAAAAGTGATGTTGAGTTCCGAAAAAATAGTAAAAAAAATTGAATGACGTAAATTTGGGGCCAAGTCGTTACTTTTGAACCAGTCTGCCGGGCACTTCCGACCATACAGGAACCGGCAGACTGAGTTTTTCTGTACCTACATACAAATAGCTATTTGTTGCCACAAGTCTCATCTTTATATCAAATGACGTAGGTAAATACTGTCCATTTTTTACACCGGAAGTGATACTTTTTTGTGGTTTTTTTTTAACATTTTTTTCGGAACAGCATCACTTTTATGAACATGTGCCATGGGGCTTATCTTTTTATCACGTAACGTAGCAGATCATACGGTCCTCGCCCGTACTATGAAGAGTATTTTTTATTAGCGGTAGCAAACAGGCCTACGGCGTTTTGCCCTGTGATCCGATCCGCTTCGGTTTACTCTAATCTACTTCTCAAAATTGAATTATGAGGAAGCTGTACGTAACCTGATTGAGATGAATATCAATCGGAAACTGAAGCCAAACTACTCAAACCTCTTAGCTGGTAATTATGTAAACGAGATTAATAAATTTAATACTATTGGGTTGTGAGAGCTGTGCTTTTGGAGCTCTACTTAACTGAGGTTGGTTAAGAAGTTGCACAGCTATTTTCCAGAAAATCCTTGTATTAAATATAAAATAAATATTTAAGGGGGCTCCCATGCAACAGAAATTATTTAGTTGTTTTTAACCGTCACCAGGCTGTATCTCATGAACCGTGATACTACATAAATAGGTAGAAATGGAATTCATTTTTAGGGATCCGTACCCAAAGGGTAAAAACGGGACCCTATTACTAAGACTCCGCTGTCCGTCTGTCACCAGGCTGTATCTCATGAACCGTGATAGTTAGACAGTTGAAATTTTCACAGATGATGTATTTCTGTTGCCGCTATAACAACAAATAATAAAAAACAATATAATAAGTATTAAGGGGGCTCACATACAACAGACGTGATTTTTTTGCGTCCGACTCGCACTTGGCCGGTTTTTAGATTTTTCTCTGTTTCCGCATGAGATATGTACATAAGGTAGGATCGAGCATTTTAAAGGTACGGGACTTAATCGCCATATTTATTTATTTTTCTTGGCGTTTGTAATTTCTTGACGACTTCAAACTTGAAGCTTGATGCTTACATAGACTAATAACCCAAGATCTCGCATAGCCGGACGACCCCCGCTGCCACGCTCGAAGTAATTTCACCCTATAGTGAGACACTAATTTATTGTAAGTGACGGTAAACATAGTACGTCGCCATGGCAACCATTAATGTCTGACTCTCTCTTACGCCCCACGGAAGAATCGCGCGTTCCCTGTCTAGCATTGCGTGTTCCCCTCCCGCGCCCCTTCTTTTTGGCAGCTTAGGTTTCAAAGAAATAACGCGCTAAGCGGAGTATAGAGATATCTTGTATATGATTGCTTATTATAACAATCGATTAAGATTCACCACTTCACTAAATACGTCATTGACTTGATTGGTAACTCTCGCGTTTTTGTTTTTATATTAAGGTTACACTATCAGTTACTATCACAATAATAGCCTGCGACATTGAAACAGCTTTCAAAATGTTTTGATTTTGCGATACATTGGATACACATACTGATGTGTATCCAATGTATGTGTGTTATTTGCTAGGTGTCAAACTTGGAAGGTAATTTTAAAGATTAATGAGAATAATAAGTTTGTGAGAAGTCTGACCTTCATGAACGATTATCTCATCAATTTGAAAGATACTGAATAAGATTAATGTGTCATGAGCAATCATGCAACCTCAATGCAATTCACGAACTCGCCTTTCAATTTTAATAAAAGAGTTTATCACTAATAACATTGACTCCACCATCTTCACAAACACACAACCTAAAATATATCAAAATTGATGAAATACAAGTAAAGATTAATCTTAAATACCTACAAGCCTCTTGGCTTCCCAACAAAAAAACACTTTTTTAATGATTCGTTGTCCTAGCTAACAACTACTCGCAATGAGCCCCGAAAGTAAAATAACACGCCACATTTTTTTTAGGGTTCCGTACCAAAAGGGTAAAACGGGACCCTATTACTAAGACTCCGCTGTCCGCCTGTCCGACTGTCACTAGGCTGTATCTCATGAACCGTGATAGTAAGACAGTTGAAATAACATAACATAACATAACATAAATACTCTTTATTGCACACCTGAAATAATAGACACAAAGTATACACAAGACACAAACAAAAAAGCAGAGGCAAAACAATTGGCGGTCTTATCGCTAAAGAGCGATCTCTTCCAGACAACCTTTGGGAAGCGGAAACCTTTGTAAATTAACAGAAAAGTAGGTGTTGCAAAGCAAATAAACCAAACATTAAAAAACTTACACATATAAAAGAAAGAAAAATATATAAATAAAAAATAAAAAACTTACATAGCTCATACATACATACATACATATATATATATATTTAATAAATATAATAAAATAAGAAAATATAAACTAGGACCACACACACTACATGCCACAGGTTGTTAAAACGGTTAATGGAGTTGGTTGAAATGTTCAAGGATGATGTATTTCTGTTGCCGCTATAACAACAAATACCTACTAAAAAGCAGAATAAAATAAAAGGGAATGGGAGCCCCCATACAACAGACATGATATTTGCCGTTTTTATAGATAATGGTACGGAACCCTTCTTATGCGAGTCCGACTCGCACTTGGCCAGGTATTTTTACAAATTATCCACTGCTAATCCTGCTTTGATTTTTTCGATATTAAAGTAATTGTAAGAGTCGGGCCTCCCAAAATGCAGTACCTAAATATTTGGTAGCATTTTTTGCGGATATATCCATAAACTTTCCAATGTAATATCCATAAACCTCTGAATATATCGTATAATGGAGTCAAAGCAAACATAAATTAATTAAATTAGCCCATACATACGCAACCGTAATTCCTAGTGGAATCTCAATGTCATTACGCAACGCAAACAGTTTTGGCAACACTAATAAACGGTTCGTTTGGCCCGCGATGATTGTCCGCTGCAGTTAGATATTTGCTAGTTGTAATGAATTTGTGCGGTGCGTTGAATTGATACGATGATTAACTGGTTATTACTACTATTTCAACTTTCAATGGCTGTCTGAGCGGATTAGCGTGAATATATTCCGGTATTCTTTTAGTGCTTGAAAATGATCAAACTCTCTGTAACATCTGACGAATAGTGACTTACACGTAAGTTACACATAACACATAAATATACATAAGTTAGATCGTAAAATTATAAAATGAGTCGCAACAGTTTACATTCGAAAATTACTTTAAAAACTGATCTTACTATGATATTAATTCACAGGGCATCTGACAGTCACTGAAATAGTAATTCAAGTATTTACGAGTGAGATGTGTTATTATAATTTTAAACAAAAAAGAACCGACTTCACTTAGCCTCCACCTTTCCAAAAGGAAATGCCTGAGCTACTGTAAAAAATATTTAAATAACTATAGGTGTGCCAATAATATTTGAAGAGTTCCCTCGATTTCTCCGGGATCCCATCATCAGATCCTGACGTGGTTACACTGGGACCAACCGTGAAGTATACTCGTTCAAAAAAAAAATCTTCTCTCCTGCTTCGAAATCTCAAGGTTGAAAATGAGATCAGACCGGGATCATTTATTAAAATTTGTACTTATATAGTTAGACCTTTGAACCATTTCAGATACTACACTTTGACCTCAAACGACTACGATTTCCATATATCACTTTACTTAATTTAGCCGACATTATCGACAAGATCCTTCGTTATCAAAATAACACACATAAAGAGGTCTACATTCGCCGCGATATGGCGCCAACACGATGGTGATGTCACAGTTCACATCCCCACTCCCAACTTGACGTTTAATTTCACGCACATTTCAACTAATATTAACACATTACCTAAAAGTTATTAACTAATATGTTTTTGTAAGCAAATGATATTCTTGAGTGTTTTTTGAAGTGTAGGTTTTCGCACCAATTAATATTACATAGATGCCTTTGTATTTCTGAATAATATTTGTTTATAAACAAAATTATTTATTTCCTAAAATAATTTCAAATATTTCGTAAAACGAGTCGCCGATATCAAGTCGCCCTTGAATGCATTCGATTGACAACACAACATCAACACAACCATTTTGACAGCTGACCTCTCATTCTAACTATAGTTCCATCTCGTTCTAATCGTTTGACTATTTGCTTACGTCTGTAGACCGCATAAATACTAAGAAAACGCCTATTTACTTGTACTTGCTTTTAATTTGTTTCCTAAAATTACCAAATAATCCTGCCGTGGAGTAATCCAATTAAGGCACAAGACATGTAATTAACAGGTTGTTGAAACAGCAGATAACCATCTCGAGGTGTCATCAGCAAATGAAACAAACTAACGGCAGCGACACGCGAACTACTCGTTTGTTATTGTTGTACCATCGCCCACACAGTTAACTGTACATCGGTGGACCTTATGCCTCTTATAATAAGGTCCACCGATGTACAGTTAAGAGTGTTGCTGTTTGTACACCTGCTGGAAATTGGCCAGGTGGAAGAAAGTGGTTCGGAGTTGATGTGTTGAAAATAAAATACCAACTTTTTCATTTAGACAACTAATGAAGGTTAGGTTGCTATTGAAATAAAAAAAACGGCCAAGTGCGTATCGGACCACGCATAATGGAGGGCTTCGTAACTACTATCGAAAAAAATAATGGTAAAAGGTCGTTATCTCCAAAAATATTCATATAAAAGAAGTTTTTTGGAGAATGAATATATAATGTATCTTCCTAATTTTTTTTATATTATTTGGATCGCCGGTTTAAAAAGTTACAGGGGGAAGCACACACCATTTTTTAGACTTTTGGGGTGATCGTTTGTTAAAATATTCACTAAATAAATAAAAATTGTTTTCATGTAGGTAATTAATTTATAAAAATTAAAGAAAAAAAATTACGGGACCTAAATACCAGAGCAGTTTTAATGATCAAATATTAAATCAAAAATGACAAATTATAAATAACTAAAATCTAAACTCAAATCTAAAACTAACATAAGCCTATACTTTTCTCAAAACCCTTTTAAAAATAGACTTTAATAAAATTGTTATTTACTTCAAAGAGATAACTGGAGCACATTTCATTATCTGTTTTAATTTTAAATGTGAAACTCGTAGATACCCCCTATACATAATACCCCCTATAAAAAATATTTCCATAACTTTCTTTCAAGCCCAGCTTTAACCCATTAAATTTGTCTTATTCAGGGCCGATTCATAAAAGTAGATTATGAAAAGGCTGACGAAGATAAAGAGTTAAACTCGCCAACTGTTATTTGAAAGTTCAACAGTTCATTAGGACCGTCAGATATAATGAACTTAAAACTTTTAAACAAATTCATACGGCTTCGGAAGTGCCAAGGAATATGAACTTTGCTAACCTAGTTCTACTTTAAGATAAGAATTCAGTCTTAACATGCTCAAAAATACAAAGTTTTTATGTAATTAGTAGCAAACGAACCGCCTGATAGGAGGCAGTCATCGTAACCTATGAATATTATAAGTATTTAATCAAGACGGGTACTTAAATAAAAAAAATATGAGGTAGCCCTTGAGATAGCATTATTTGTCCTCTGTGTTTGATTATATTTCTTCGTAGGTTTTCTATATTACAGTTATCAGAGCAGCGACTCATACAAACGTGTTAAAGATTTTCTAATTGTAAAAATATTTCTTTAGTAATATTCTGACTCAAGAGTTTACGCGGATACCCAAAGTAGTTTAAAGAGATTTAAGTTTAAGTAATAGGTACCTATTTACTATCTATAATAGTTCTAATATACATAGGTGGAATATGTAGTAGCAAAGAGTTCCTAAATCTTGTTACCTAACCACTAGAGCAGAATGGAGCACCGATTCAGTTTTTACGGCGGCAGTTGGCACCAAAAAGAAATCAACCCGCCAGGCCATACGTGAATATTCCCGACTTTTATTAAATCCCGACTTTTACTACAAAAAAATGATTGTAACACAGTACGAGTATATGGGGCTTCGTTTTTTGTACGTCTGTTCTACATTCGGAAATCTGCGTTTAATTCACTATATACCAGTATTTTATGCTACACGACGAAGTGCATGCAGGGGTGAAGAGTTTTTAAGAAGCTGCTAGTCAAGTTGAATACAGAATTTAATTTTTTAAGTTCAAAAATAATTTAAAATCAGCATTGCTACTTCCATTTAAAAAACCGGCCAAGTGCGAGTCAGACTCGCGCACCGAGGGTTCCGTACAAACCTGTAGGTATACTCGTATAGGGGTAGTAACTTTAAAATTATTAAAAATATTTTTTTATATGATGTAACTAAAAATTTACGCAATTTTTCCTTTATCTGTGCTATAAGACGTTGCTTCGTACTCAATTTCAAGATTCTGAGTACGCGGGAAGTACCCTGTAGGTTTTGATTCCCTTGCGAGTTTCGAAAATTTGCGGCATAAACGGCTGTATCTTTTGATTGCGTTGGCATAGAAGTTTGATTTTTTTACAGTTCCAAGGGACAGTGGACCTGAGTATTTGACATAAATTTCAGCTCGATACCTCCACGTGTTCCTGAGAAAAAGGGTCTTGACAGACGGACGGACGGACAGACAACAAAGTGATCCTGTAAGGGTTCCGTTTTTTCCTTTCGAGGTACGGAACCCTAAAAAGTAGCCAAACATTTTTGTGACTAAAAAGCGGCATTTTTGTCAATTCACATCTATTAAGGAATTTTCGTATGAGGGCTTTAGATTTTGTTTATAGCTCATAGAAATGGTATTATGGAATATTACCTTATAGCAAAGCAGACATGGTTGATTTTTGTATATGTTAATTGTGATGACATACTATTATAAACAGTACGCATTTTTGACTTACTTTTATGAAATATTTTTCACGCATATTCCCAATGGGGGAGGCAACTGTTAAAATTACATCTCCAACATTGGTCCTTAGAAAAGCTAAATTTGTATGGCACGAAGTACGTGGGGCACTAGGAAAGTTTTGAGATACTTCAAATTTAAAAAAGGAACGGCACTGGTTTATACTTTTTTTTTAAGATTATTTGTTCAGCATTCAAACATAGACAACCATTTGATGAATCATTTCCAAATTTAAAAAATACAGTTATTTTTTAATTCAATTCCGCGGTAATTTTTCGTCAACCATGGATTTTTCGCGAGAACATTTCCGTGCGATGATTTTGTACGACTATAAGTTTGGGTTGAATGAAAGTGAGTGCAGAGAGCGTTTAGTTTCAGCATTTGGGGACTGTGCACCGTCGCGTGTAACAGTTTTCAGATGGTTTACCCAATACAAACGTGGAGGAAACTCCTTGAATGACGATGAAAGAAGTGGTCGTCCAGCTACTTCAGTTACAGAAGAAAACATCTTAGCTGTAAAAAAAATTATAAAGGAAGATCCAAAAGTGACTTATAAACAAATAGAAGAGGTTCTGAAGATGTCATCGCCGGTCATTACGAAACTATATTCACGATGGGTGCCTCACGCATTGAATGTAGAACAAAAAGGAGCTCGCGTCACCTGGTGCAAATATATGCTCAAAAAATTTAACCAGGGTGAGGGACGGACCATCTTTAATATTATTACTGGAGATGAGAGTTGGATTTACCAATATGATCCACCAACTAAGCGGCAATCGACAGCTTGGGTGTTTCCTGATGATGAACCTCCAACAAAGGTGAAACGCGGGCGAAGTGTCGGAAAAAAAATGGTGGCCACATTTTTTTCCGCAAGTGGTCATGTAGCTACAATTTCTTTGGATGACCCAAAGACTGTGAATGCTCAGTGGTATACTGAAGTGTGCTTACCAGCTGTGTTTAAAAATTTGACTGAAAAACGACCTAAATCTGGTTTGAGGGGGCTATTTCTGCATCATGACAATGCGTCGCCACACAAGGCCATTCTCACCAAAGACTTTTTGAAGCGTACGGATATCGAAGAGTTGTGTCATCCTCCATATAGCCCCGATTTAGCTCCTTGCGATTTCTTTCTCTTCCCGAAAATCAAACTCGGACTTCGTGACACGCGATTCAATAGTCCTGAGGATGCTCGGAATGCCTACTTGCAGGCCGTACAAGACCTTCCTAAAGAAGAGTACCGGGAATGCTACAAATCATGGTTTAGGCGGATGAACCGTTGCATAGAAGCTAACGGAGAGTATTTTGAGAAACTGTAATAAAAAATACTTCAATAGCTTTAGTAGTTTTTTTGTATCTCAAAACTTTCGTAGTGACCTAAGGTAGATATTTATTTTCGCAAAAATGACTGAATATTTTGTCTCGAATTGCTCCGTAATTGAAATCCACCGGTTTGTGAAATATACTAAAATTATAATGCTGTAGGTTAACGCGAAAGGGAAGGTTTTCGCCTAAGGAAACCTTTTTACTGCATACTATTTAAGGACCATTCATCTTCTGTCTCTTTTTCACATTGTATGTCTCTTTCTCTCATTGTATGTGGGTCTTTCTCTTATTGCATGGAATCTGGAACAGCGCCCTCTACAAAACCGGCTACGTTTTCACAGGCCTTCCCCATTCCAAAATAAAGTGGAGCAGCTATAAGCCAAGGGTGGAAAATTTCTTGGCACCGCTACCCGTACATTGAGCCCGGTGTACTGCGCAGTGTAATAGCCTACCTATTAGCATTTTGATGATTAGGTCACGAGGATAATTGGGTTGTCCTCGCCGAGTGCTGAATACCTACCTTTTTTTTATACCACGATGACTTTGCCTCCTTATGTGTGTTCTATCGTTTGTACAATGGGTTGTGCTCTGAAGAACTGTTTGATATGATGCCCACGGCAGCTTTTTATCACCGCACCGCTCGCCGCCGGCAGGGTGTTCATCCTCACACCCTGGAGCCCAAGGGGTCGCGCACTGTACGGTTTAAGAGGAATTTCCTCCCACGAACGCTGCGGCTGTGGAATAAACTCCCTGCCGAGGTTTTCCCAGCGGGCTACAGCATGAGGTTCTGTAAAAAAGGAGTGTATAGGTTCTTAAAGTGTAAGCAACGCGCATGCGAATCCTCTGGGGTTGCAGGCGTCCATAGGCTTCGGTAACTGCTTACCATCAGTCGGGCCGTATGCTTGTTTGTCACCGTCGTGGTATAAAAAAAAATATTAAACAAAAAAGAACCGACAGTAGTATAGATTTACCGTTTCTACCCCATTTTCCCACCACCAAAACAATGGTTTTTCGGGATTATGGTGGTTTTTCGGGGCTATGAAACCTAAAAAAAAAAAAAAAGTTTGGTATGTTTTAGTACATTTAGCCCCCCATTTAGATCGATTGCACTAGGTCTCAACAGTGCCCGGAGCCTCCTTCAGCACTTAGGCACTCCGCTAATTAAACAATACACGCTCTTCGACACCACAATAGAACCCTTGCTCACCTTTTTCTATTGTCTCTATTGTTAGCTCGACTCGGCGACATGGCATTGTTAACGAGCTCGGTAGAAGCATACTCCTAAGTTGTAGTTTGTTCTTTACGTATTTGTAATAGGTTTTATAATTGCTTAATTGGTTACTACTTATGAAAGACTAGGTTTACTACCTAAAGTTTCCATAGTTTAGGTATTGTTTTGGTGGTGGGAAATCAATGGGGTAGAAACGGTCATATAACATAACGAGATTTTTAATGATCTAACAAGCCCCGCGAACTGACACAAATACATTACCCTTTATTAGTCTGAACTGGAGTAGGTATCAAATTTATACCTAAAGTAATTAATTCACATTTCGCGAATATAAATGCAAATTTCAACGTATCTATATGTGTTACAACACAATATAAAACTTCTGGTATATGTTTCAACCCCATCAATTTTAGTTATTTAGTATCTATTCGTTTTCAGTTTTTGCCTAAAATTTATTATTTTATGCAAATCCAATTTTTGAAATATTATTTTATTGATTCTAGATTATTTCCAGTCTAGATATTTGTGTTGTCTTAATTTTTTTTTGGGTAAATTATTTTATTCAAATCCAATTTTTGAAATAATATTTTATTGATTTTAGATTATTTCTAGTCTAGATATTTGTGTTGTCTTAATTTTTTTTTTTGGGTAAATTATTTTATGCAAATCCAGTTTTTGAAATATTATTTTAATGATTTTAGATTATTTCTAGTCTAGATATTTGTGTTGTCTTATTTTTTTTTTGAACTCGTAAATAACTTTGGTATATGTGACAACCGACTGCTATTTATTGGTAGACAATAAACACGACTGTGTTTTGAACAAGTTTCCGTAAACGAAGTTCCCATTATTTATTATAATATATAGATCTTTTGTTAATGTAGGATTCGGATTGTGATTTATTGCATTCCTGTTTATACAAGTTAGGTGGGGCGGTGCGATGTTTAAAGACTCCTTTGGTGCTGTAATTTAAAGTCGCAATTTCTATTATTAGTTTTTTCTTTATGCTGTCGGCTTGAGAACTTTACCTTTTCTGCTAGATGTCCTTTGAAGAAGGTAATAATTTACTTTTTATTCGTTTCTGAGAAATATATAAACCAATCATCGGGTTTGAAGTCACACGCGATTTTAATAGAAAATAAATGCACAAAAGATCTGTCGTTTAAATTCTTTAGAATTCTTTTGATAATTTAATATTTTGTTAGAAAACATTCCGCTGCAAACAAAAATGTGTAAAAACAAAAACCTGTCCCCGAAATCCTGTTTAAACTCGTCGCTACCTAACTAGGTGGTCCTCTGTCCCGACCAGCCGTGACCTTTTTTTCAACACAAATTCATATAAAAAGGCTGAGGCTGGGGGTAACTTTATATAGTACCTTCGGATCTCCAGTTCAGTTAAGAGCTCTCAGTTTCTACCCTTTGAAGTTTTAACGAAGACTATTCATAATGGATGTAAGTATTTAAATAGTATTACTCTATAATTATTGCATTAAAAAATGTATCTGTTGTGTGTATGTTTTAAGTCTGTAATATTAATTATGAATTTTGTTTCAGTTTTCCGACAACACTTTCAAAAACTTTTACGTTGATGAAAATGAAGACGAAGCAAGTGATGAAGAGGGAACGCTGGCTTTTCAAAGTGAAGCAAGCTATTGCGAAGAAGCGTCAATCAAATAATATTGATGGCTTTTTTGAAAGGCCTAAGAAGAAGACAAAAGTGTACAAGAAATCTTCAACGGTCTCCAAAAAAGAAGAAGACGGTGTTTCATATCTCACTTCAGGTCAGGACGATGGGGCATATGCATCACACCTAATAAAGATTGAAGTATACGACATGAACAAAATACGAAACGTTGGACCTCTGGACCACTGGCAACACTGTGACTATCGTGTTAAATATTATTCTAACGAAGGTGACTCACATGAACAAAGTGCTCGTGATGTTATATTTAATATAACAAAGGAACTATCATCTAAAACAAAATGTGTAAAATATTTTATAGAGACTGATAAGGGTGACAAAACATACTTTTAATCAGTGCTTTATTTATAACTAGAATAACTTACTTTATTTTTTCACATATAAAAAATGTTCACTTTCTTTCTTGTTTTATTGTATATTAATGTTATTACTCATTTATTGAACATGTTTAATATTAGATGTAGTTTTAATTGCTTATTTTGTGTTTCTTTCTCCATCACTGCATTTGTCTTTGGTAGTAGGAATATTTTGTAATTATAGTTGTAAGAAATAAAATAAAACCCAATTTATTTTCATAACACATGTTTTAATTCACAAAAACTGATTTAAACATATTCCTTAAAACTAAATCATTACACAAAGAATTATCAGAAAACAGACATAAAAACTCAGACATTTTTTTCCCTTGAAGCTTAAAATAAAGATAAACTAAACAGTATTCTCCACAAACAGAAGTAAAATAATTTTGAAGTGATTGATGGTTATAAAACCACCTCTTAGAGTTTCTATTTAAAAATAACCTGTGATAACCAGTAGGCTTTCGACCAAAAGAGTCAAAGTATTCACCATATCCATTCACATCAATGTGTATTGCAATCCAATGAGAGCCGGGCTTTGAATCAGGATCCAGATTGCTTATAATAAAAGTAGGTAGATTAACCCAAACAGGAATCCGGTTTGCAGCAAAAACAGTTGACTTAAACCTCGGGTTTATTTTATTCATACAAAATTGTATTTCATTCGAATCCATAATAATAATTAATCTAAAAAAGTAAACACTGGTGGTTTTACAGACAATGTTCAAGTGGCAATGATAAAATTGAGTGAATACATTGTATTTATTTAATTACTAACTATTATAATCTACAGTGATATCACGATTTTTATTTATTTCAATTATGTTATCAAATTCAGCATACACAATACAGTTGATAGTAGTACTTAAAGCTGAATCAAAACGAACTTCGATTCGAACACTTCCGTGTCTTACAAGATTCCAGTGTCAAGTTGAACTTGCAGATAAATCAGGAGTCAAATCGAAACATAATAAAGAATAACCACCCACATAGTTTGATCTGCTTATAGCATTACCTTTATTATGGAAATGAATACCAGTTCCAGAAAACAAAGCATGATATGCAGTTGCTATTAAACCCGCAGAGTTAAATGAGGGTTGCAAAGTTTTAGAAGGAAATTCATGACCATCTACGTACAAACTAAATGAATTCATATGAAAATGTTGAAAATTGAAGGGATTTATAGCTAAAATACCATGAAACCCAGAGTTTGAAACGAATCCAATAATACATATTTTAGGGACTTGCCCGAGAAATATATTATCCAACGTTTTACCTTGTATACCTGCGGGTAATGTCAGAACCTTAACTTCTGCCCTTGTTATCGGATATTTCGCAGTTGTTGATGCTAATACTTTTTGATGAGCTAACAATACACTAGGATTTATTCTTGCTCTTCTGATAATGAGACTGGCATCTGTTATTTGTACTTTAAATTTACCATCCTTATGACAAATTAAATTAAATGTTTCTTTCGAACGGACTAATTTAACTCTCATTTCTACACCATTAATTAGAAATTTCTCCTGGTTAAACATATCACCATGTAAATGACCAATCATTTCAACTTCCTTGCTTTCCTTAACGAAGTCCATTCTTTCGTGAAACCCTTTATTAGTCGAGTCAACGGCGTCCATATAGTTGGGGGTATCTTCATACCACAATCCACAAGTCAGATGAGATTTTTTGGCTGCTGAGCCATAATTTAGCAGATTTTCCATGTAGGCTCGGTAAACATAAGTGTTGTTTGGAGGTGATATAAGCTTCTGATTTAAATAAATGTCTAGTTGGCTAAACAGGGAATGTAACCAATTATTTACCGGGGCAACATTTGCATCAGGTTTTATTTTTGTACCATCTTGATTCAATATTTTGGCGTTTATATGCAACAAAGTGTGTGATAGATCAATGTAGTCATCACCTGACCCAGGAACTTGAAACTCAATAGGACCGTCGTCACTTAGAGATGAAATTGGTTTGTAATGAATCCACTGACCACTGCTTGTTTGAGTTGATGGTAAAGCAAATAAGTCTAACTCAGATTTGGCACACTCACAAGAATGACTATGTAAGAATGACATTTTTTAGTTTGAAAATATATCTTCAATATTGTTTTTCATATATTTTTTACCTCCTCTTCGGTGCAATGCTTTTAAGTTAATGAATGGTCCACGTCTTTTTGTGGACGTTTTATACCCAGACCCCGACATCAAAGAATCAATTTTTTTATCTGCTTTTCTTTTTAAGTTGGCGCTTGCTTCATTGAACCGAGATCTAATAGAACTATCCATTGGTCGTGAATTTACCATATCGGATAAAAGACCGATTCCTGCATCTAAAGTTTCTTTTCCCACTGTTTTAAGACCACTAGATAATAATGGTAGCACAGACCTAAAAAGACCACCCAAGAAACTCCCGATCCCATGTCCTCGTTGATATGGTACCCCTTTATAAACTATTCCTATACCCGTACCAGCTTGGTGTGAATAGTAATGTTCATATGGGCAAAACGTAGATGATCTTTTATAATTCATTTTACCCGTTGAAAGTGTAGCGTCACGCAAAAAGATCCAAACTGGAATGGTATTCTAGCTCCAGTAGTTGCCCTTATATCTATTTCTATAGTATCGAATTCTCTTCGTAATACGGGTACATAGTGAGCAGGTGAGAAAATATGTGTTTTGTAAGCACCATAGATAAATTTAGTTGGATCTAACGGTATTATTCTCAGTAATGATGTAATTACATCTCCCACCACTTGTGGATGAATGATATCAGTATAAATAAATATTTGTGAGGGTAAACCTAAGTATACATTTGCAGGATGTTTTCCAATTGACGTTTCTTTTAAATTTGATCTTGGTCGAAATCCTAATTGTAGACTTAATATGGGTGTTGTTGTGACTGAGACTATTTCTTTATCTGTTGATATCCCCACCATTTTTGTAATTTTATCATATCTAAACTTTACTTTGCTTTTTAGCTGTGGGTTTTCATTTAATGCATCAAAAAAATGATCAAGACTATCATACGAAGTAGCTGGTATGTGAGTTTTTGAATCAACGATTTTATTCGTCTTGTCTGCAGGTCTTCGAACTTTCTTTTTAATATAAATGGTATTTTCATGTTCTTGAACATTGTACATGAAGCATGGGTATTGAAATTCTACTAAACCCACGACCCATTCTCCTTCCAATTTAATGGTTTTAGGTAATTTTGTTAAAAAGTGCGCAGTTGTATTATCATTGTAATATTCCAATGAGCTATTGCTCAACAAAGTTAAGTAAAACTGTTTTCACTCATATTGTTTCTAAACTTGATGACGGTATCCAGGAATTAAATTTATTAGGATAACCTCGCCACTTCACGAACACTTCCTTTCTGCCACCAATACGGCGTGAGCGTATTATTTTATCTATTTTATATTTGATGGAGGGGTGGTGAGTTACTTTTTGTAATTTTTTTGAATAAAATGTTCCAATTATTGGTTCACCTTCCAAATCTTTTAAAGTATAAACAACCCACGGAGAGTTAATGGTTGAGGAACGCTTGTCTATACGTCTGCGTTTACGTTTGATTTTATCATCCACATAATCATCATCATCTCCATAATCTTTATCACTGTCAGGTATTGGAGAGTGACTATTATCTTTAGTGGTTTGTTCATTAGATTGTTCTTACTGAATAGGACTTAAAAATGCCTCAAAATCTGCATACACAACAAAAGGAACTCGTAATTATTGAAATTAAGTTGACTTGTAGAAGTCATTTTGTCAAACCAATCTTTCCTTTTATCCTCTTCAGAGGGTAAATTTGTACATATATGAAAACAATCGTTCTTTTGATGGTGTACTAAATTCTGATTAGATGAAAAATTTGACAAACAACCATCACATATATTAACAGCATGTTGTGATTTATTTATTTGAGCGGATACTAATCGAGATAAATTGTTGATTAGACAATAGTGTCCTCTATTCCCCTTTGTTATATATAACAAATTAAAATGTTTTGTTTTTTTACATTTTGTAATGTGTAAAGGACCAACAATATCATGACTTTTATTTTGTGAATTATACTCCAAACCAAACACGTTAACCAAATACTTAAATCATTTAACTTTTCAAATTTCTGAATATCAGTAAACTTGACAGGAAAAGGAATGTCACCAAAATTCAATTTCTCCTTGTATTTGACATAATAGTTCACCATATTAGCGTGATTGTTTTTTTTAGGTAGATATAAACCCGAAAGCAATGCCCAACGGAAACATTCATGATCATTGTTTTCGATGTTTATTACTGCTCTCTTGTTTGTTATATCACGTGGTAATTATTGAATTATATATTGATATGGTGGTTCTTCATATATTGATATGAAGAACCACGCAATGGTTTATATTTATTAACATTAACGTCTAAGTGGTTTATGTTTACCAAACTCCATCCACTATCTTTTCTTTCAAAGTTTGTTAATCTCTCTGTTATTTCATTTACGAGGGATATGAAAAAAAAAGCTCACATTAAAAAGTTGTTTATTTAATTGAAAATCAAATGTATTAACTGTTTGGTATCCTGACAAAAATTTGCATTTAAAATAAAATTAACTTTTAAAGCACAATGATCTGCAACTGATCGATTTAATAAAGTGAAAATTGTATCTTTATTTTTTTCTAAAAACGATTCGGGGGTTTCAAAGGGTTGGTAATCATTTTTATTACTTGATATTCTGTACGTAGCAACCCTGTTTCGGAATGCATTTTCAATTAGCTGAACGTTGTTTAATTCGCTGTCTGAACTAAGAACATTGTTTTTGTGGTTATTGCTTTTCAAATGGTTTGCTAAATATCTTTTTACCACATACACATGGCACACAGAACATTCAATTTTGTCATTATTTTTTGTGCTTACGTCAATACAGCAAGCTTGTGTTGTAGAAGTTGATGCTGAATCACTGCTAGTTGAAGGTTGACTCTTCTTTGTTGATGCCTTAGACACAGGATCCGTAGTTGCCATTTCTATTCCGCCTCCAACTTGTTGGGATCTAAAGAAATAAAATACAATATCACAAATAATATAATTACATCATTACTTATAATATGATTACCAGAAACAAAGATTAATAATAACTACAAAATACTAACTTGTATATTTCTTACAATCCAAACAATACGCTTGCATTGGTAGGACTCCGTCTACTACATCAGTAGTTGATATATGAATATCCTGTGTTTGATTCCTATGACCCTCACATGGGGTATAATATGGTTTAATATCTTGATCTTCGAAAATTGAATCAGGTAATAAGCCATCAATAAACCACAATCGGATGTATCTATGAAATTTCTGGATTATTAACTTTTTGCTAAAACTTTGTATCTCGCTACGTTCTAATTTAGGCTCAAGATAAAATGCCATGTTGCAAAACTGAATCACACAACACCACAGGTACAAAACACTGAAACTTAAATTTGCTATAGATAATTTTAAAACTGGGGACCCACTTTTATACCACTATCCCCTCCGTATCCATAAGTTAGGTAAGGAAACATGTAACAACAGGTTTTAACTTAGATCACCCACCCCAACAAGATGCAAGGTAGAAAAAAATATTTATAATGAATTAAATATTTAAACAGATTGATTAACTTACATTTCATGTTTTTGTTGACTTAGAGATTCACACAAATTATATATTTCTTGGTCTTCAAAATATTCCTTCTCCGCGTCTTCACATAATTGAAGAAGTTTAACATCACAATTAAAATTTCCAATTGACATGCTATACATACAGATTAAAAATCAGGATAGTATAAGTTTTTTATACTTTGAAATTTAAAGTGTTCCTTCAAATTCTATCTCTGATTAGTCAAAATTAAGAAATTTATTCACTTAATCGTAATTGAACACGTGATTTGCAGGTCACTTCGTTTCTAAAATTTACCCCCCCAGCATCAGCCTTTTTATATGAATTTGTGTTGAAAAAAAGGTCACGGCTGGTGGGGACACAGGACCACCTAGTTAGGTAGCAACGAGTTTAAACAGGATTTCGGGGACAGGTTAATTTTTGTTTGCAGCGGAATGTTTTCTAACAAAAGATTAAATTATCAAAAGAATTCTAAAGAATTTAAACGACAGATCTTTTGTGCATTTACTTTCTATTAAAATCGCGTGTGACTTCAAACCCGATGATTGATTTATATATTTCTCAGAAACGAATAAAAAGTAAATTATTACCTTCTTCAAAGGACATCTAGCAAAAAAGGTAAAGTTCTCAAACCGACAGCATAAAGAAAAAACTAATAATAGAAATTGCGACTTTAAATTACAGCACCAAAGGAGTCTTTAAACATCGCACCGCCCCACCTAACTGGTATAAACAGGAATGCAATAAATCACACACCGAATCCTATATTAACAAAAGATCTATATATTATAATAAATAATGGGAACATCGTTTACGGAAACGTACAGCATACTTACAGGTTGAAACTTGTTCAAAGCACAGTCATGTTTATTGTCCACCAATAAATAGCAGTCGGTTGTCACATATACTAAAGTTATTTACGAGTTCAAAAAAAATAAAAAAAGACAACACAAATATCTAGACTAGAAATAATCTAAAATCATTAAAATAATATTTCAAAAATTGGATTTGCATTAAATAATTTACCCAAAAAAAAAATAAAGACAACACCAATATCTAGACTAGAAATAATCAAAAATCAATAAAATAATATTTCAAAAATTGGATTTGCATAAAATAATAAATTTTAGGCAAAACCTGAAAACGAATAGATACTAAATAACTAAAATTGATGGGGTTGAAACATATACCAGAAGTTTCATATTGTGTTGTAACACATACGATAATAATGTAATAGATACGTTGAAATTTGCATTTATATTCGCGAAATGTGAATTAATTATTTTAGGTATAAATTTGATACCTACTCCAGTTCAGACTAATAAAGGGTAATGTAATTGTGTCAGTTCGCAGGGCTTGTTAGATCATTAAAAATCTCGTTAAGTTATATGACCGTTTCTACCCCATTGATTTCCCACCACCAAAACAATACCTAAACTATGGAAACTTTAGGTAGTATACCTAGTCTTTCATAAGGAGTAACCAATTAAGCAATTATTAAACCTATTGCAAATACGTAAAGAACAAACTACAACGTAGGAGTATGCTTCTACCGAGCTCGGTAACAATGCCATGTCGCCGAGTCGAGCTAACAATGGAGACAATAGAAAAAGGTGAGCAAGGGTTATATTGTGGTGTCGAAGAGCGTGTATTGTTTAATTAGCGGAGTGCCTAAGTGCTGAAGGAGGCTCCGGGCACTGTTGAGACCTAGTGCAATCGATCTAAATGGGGGGCTAAACGTACTAAAACATAACATAACATAAATACTCTTTATTGCACACCTCAAAATAAAGAAACACATAAAATACAAGTTACAAACAGAATAATCAGAGGTAAAACAATTGGTGGTCTTATCGCTAAAAAGCGATCTCTTCCAGACAACCTTTGGGAAGCCGAAACCATTGAAAATAATCAGAAATACGTAGGTGTTGCAAATTCAAATCAACAAGCTAAACAATTATAAACTTACACATATAAAATAAAAATAAACTTACATAAACCATACATATATAAGTAAAAATTGATAAATTAAGAACATACAATCTAGGAGCAAGATACACACTATTTGCCACAGGTAGTTACAAAATCTGTTTAATGGAGTTACAGGATAACGTATCATGGGAGAGACAGATAATATTCTTTAAGGTATTTCTTAAACACAGCAAGAGATTTAGCGCGCCTTAAGTCTGAGGGTAAATTGTTCCAAAGCCTAACAGCTTGAGAAGTGAAAGAACTACTATAAAATTTAGAAGAAGAAGATGGTACACTAAGTAGAAAATTTTGAGAGGATCTGGCCGAAAGCAGGTAACTAAATCGTTCTTTGAGGTAACGAGGAGTTGCGGGATGAAAAAGAATGGTGTATAAAAGAGACAGAATGTGGGAATTACGACGAAGACGTATCGGAAGCCACTTGAGCTGAGAGCGGAAGAGAGAAACGCGATCATACTTGCGTAATCCAAATATAAATCGGATGCATATATTTTGAATGCGCTCAAGCTTGTTTAGCTGCTCTTCGGTGAGGTCGAGGTACGAAATGTCGGCGTAGTCCAAAATAGGGAGGAGTAAAGTTTGAGCGAGCGCAATTTTGGTGGGAATGGGAAGAAAATTCCGGAGTCTTCTTAAAGACCCAACCGCGGCAAACATCTTCCTACTCACTTCGCTAATTTGAGGAACCCAAGATAATGTCCGGTCTATGCTAATACCCAGGTTTTTCACTTGATCAGAAAACGGAATACGGACACCATCAAAGTTAATAGGGGCTAGATTTTCAAAATTAATTCTAGAGAGAAGTTTTGAGCTGCCGACAATGATTGCCTGGGTTTTTTCCGGATTAACAATAAGTCCAAAACTACGTCTCCAGTTTATTATGCTCACCAGGTCATTGTTTACCGTATTAATAACAGATGGAAGGTTGGCAATTTCACCCTGCGAATATATCTGAAGGTCGTCGGCATAAAGGTGATAGCGAGAAGTAAGTTTCTGAGTAATAGAGTTTATAAAAATGGAGAACAGCAAAGGAGATAACACGCCACCCTGTGAAACACCGGCCAGCGTGTCACACCAATCAGAAAGGGAGTCATCCACCTTTATTCGCTGCCGACGACCGCTAAGATAGCTACGAAACCATTCAATTACTGTCGGAGATACGTTAAGGGAGCGCAGTATGCCAAGTAAAATATGAAAATCAACGGTGTTGAAAGCATTGCTAAAGTCTAGCAATGTCAACACCGTTAACCTTCGATCATTCATCCCCGACCGAATGTCGTCGGTAATCTTAGTGAGTGCTGTAGCCGTACTATGACCGGAACGAAAGCCGGATTGGAACGGGTTAAGAAGATCATTTGTGTTAAGATAAGATGTTAACTGCTGGTGTACAAGCCGCTCAAGTACTTTGGAAAGGAAAGGAAGGATAGAGATAGGTCGATAGTCAGAAAACGAGGAAGGTTTAGGCTTTTTTGGAATTGGGATAACATGCGCGTCTTTCCAAATTGAAGGAAAGGTACAGGACGAAATAGAATAATTAAGGATAAAGGAAATTATAGGAACAATCAGGTCGAGGAGAGGGAGGATCATATTACGGCTAACGCAATCGATACCGACGGCATTCGATGATATGGATACTATGCTCTTCCTAACGTCACAATCTGTAAATGAAGCAAGAGAGAAAGGAGAACAGTATGGAGTTGAAAGTGACGAAAGATACTTAAGGGTCTCAACCTTGGCAGGGCCACCAAAACTGGCAGAAGTGGAGAAATGTAGATTTAAGTTATCTAGGTCAACGTCTTTTGGGCACGAGTTCTGCTGAGACTTGCCACCAACCCCAAATGACTTTAAGAATTTCCATATTTTCACAGGGTTACCGTTCTCTACAGACTGATGAATATGACGCCTCTGAGCGACGCGACATACGGTGCTGCAACGATTACGTAGCGTGTGGTAGCGAGATTTGTTTGCATCCCAGGGTTTAACTTTATATTTAGCCTTGGCAGAGTTCTTTTTGTCAAGTAATCCCTTGATTTCCTTTGTCAGCCAAGGAGCCGGAAGATGCCTGAGTTTGACAGAGCGGGCAGGGGCATGAACGTCGTACAGCTGGACAAGTAGTGAATTAAAAATGGATACTTGCTCATCCACAGAACTAGCACCGGAAATGACACCCCAATCCATTTTAGATGCGTCCTCGCGAAGTTTATCCGTATCCATCCGACCAAAATTGCGCTGAAGAACGATTTTTGGCTTAGGTTTAGGAGGTTTAATTTTGTATGACACATAAATAAGATCGTGATATGAGAAAGCGTCAGCGGGGAATTGGCCGTATTTTGCAATATGGGGAATAGAAGAGGTAAGAGCGAGATCTAAACGTGAGGCAGTGCAATTTGGAAAGTGATGTGTTGCGTCGGTAGGGAGAATATTTAAACGGCAAGCACGCACCAAAGACTTTAAAGTCCGAGCGCGGTAATCATCTTTCAAAAGGCACGTATTAAAATCACCCATAATTAGGTGGTGATCAAAGATGGGTAAAAAGTCTTCGAGGAGTTTTTCTAGAGATGAGAAATAATCGACATGTAAGGAAGGAGAGTAAAAGACGCCGAGAAGAACTTTGGTATGAGAAAGGGAGATGTTAAGAAATATATATTCGGCGATATTTGACAAATGTGACTGACCCGACATGCAAACAATAGAATAGGGTATGTGGGAGCGAAGGTAAATAGCAACTCCACCGCCACCTCTTCCGACGCGATCGTTACGGATTAAATGGAAACCAGGCAAGGAGTACGAAGTAGACGGCAAACACGGCTTAAACCAAGATTCTGATACGAGAATCGCGTGAACATTGCGTAAATCAAAAGTAGCCAAGAAATTATTGTAATGTGCTGGGATACTCTGAGCATTAATGTGAACTATATTAATTTTTTTACTAAGATTATCAAATTCAGCATGAAGTAACTCATGAAGTGTTGGCGGTAAACTCTTAAAGCTATCATCAGAAACACTTTCTGAAGAAAAGGACACGAAATGATCACTATCTAAATTACTACTGTGGCTGGATAAATTCATAAATATACTTAATATAAATATAAGAAAATATAAATAATATATCTACTAACCCTAAACTAATTTAAGGTACCTTAGCTACCCGCCAGCATATCTGGATGGATCAAAATTAAAAACAAAACAACAAATAATTAACATTCAGAGCAGAAACGGAACGCAATAATTTACAAGTGGCAACACTGGGCTGTTCATGTCAAAGCGCCTGTCATGTCAAGTTAATGTCAAAGCAAAGCAAATGCTATTACGAAAACTAGTTAAGATAAACAAATTAATCAAAAAAGAAAGAAAGGGTAGACACAGATAAGTGCTGCACGACAAAATTAAGAAGTCAATTGTAACACGGTAACAAGAAAAGCACTACACAGTAAACAAACGAAGTAGGTACGAGTACTCTACGATCGAATCTTCGCCTTCACAGTCTCCCTCTTTGCACGCTGCTGCCTAGCTCGCGGAGCCTGGGGGACGGGCCGAGTATCAGGTTCCGACGAAGCGGCAGGATGCTCCGCGTCGGCATCGGTAGGCGTCGCCTGCGCAACCGACAGAGCTTTCACATCGGCGACGCTGTTAGCACGGCGGCGCACGCCATCTTTTCCCAGCACAAGCACGTCGCCGTTCCAGGTCCAGCAGTTGCGCACTCCAAAACGCTCACGAGCCTCCATGAAAGCATTGTGGCGGGGCTTTGTGAGAAACTCTCCAAGTGTGACGCCTGAGCCCTTGAGTGCCACCTTGCCAAACCATACATCATCCCTGATGGCTATATCCTTGAACTTGACAAGAATGGCTCTAGGCTTTTTGCCGCGCCCTCCACGACCACCCAACCGATGACTGCGCTCAATATCTGCTGCGGAAAGATCTTCTAACACGGCCTGCAGTTTGTTAACCGCAAGATTTGTTGTGTCTTCAGAATCAGATTCATCTATACCATGTACTAACAACATCTTGCGGCGAGAGCGCGTCTCAATGTGGTCCACCTGGCGAGTGACAAGCTCCACCTGCTTCTGCAAGGCATCGAGAGACCTCACAACAAAGTCCTTGAAAAAGTCAAACTTTGAAGCCACAGCAGCGACTGTTGGATTAGTGGTGCCCGCGTTGTCGAGATCTTTCTGGAACTGCGCCATCGTCTTCTTGAATGTCTCGTACAATTCCTCAATTGAACTTTTTACTGCACTTGTTTCTGACATTTTGTGAGAGTGAAGTGAGTGATAAAAATCGAAGTTAACTTGTGGAGAAAATGTAATGGAAATGCTGGTAGGTTATAGAGGTTATTTAAGCATCAATATTATTAGGTTTAACTGTCCAAAAAATGATTATAAATATTTTTTTTAACAATAAATTTAGTGCACAAGATGTGACTTGTTTTTCTCCACCTACCCGAAAAAAAAACATACTTAACGTACTAAAACATACTTTTTGTTTTTTTTAGGTTTCATAGCCCCGAAAAACCACCATAATCCCGAAAAACCATTGTTTTGGTGGTGGGAAAACGATGGGGTAGAAACGGTGAATCTATACTAATATTACCAACTTCACTTAGCCTCCACCTTCCCAAAATCAAATGCCCAAGCTACTGTAAAAAATACTCAAATCACTATTGTGCCTATAATAGTTTAAGAGTTCCCTCAATTTCTCCGGGATCCCATCATCAGATCCTGAGCTGATGACAATTGGACCAACTTAAAGTATACTCTTTCAAACAAAAGACTTTTTTCAAATCGGGCCGGGTTCGAATAATCTGTTTACATACATAAAAAAAAAGAAAAAAAGATCCCGACGAATTGAGAACCTTCTTCGTAATCTTGAAGTCGATTGATTAATCAGAACAGCTCATTTGCTTCGACATTTCACGTTGGCTGTCTACGTTTGCAAACTCAGTGCACTGCAGTGTTATCGTAGTCTCCCTACTATCGGCGTCGCTATTAAGACGAAGTTACGAGTACTTCAATTTTACTATTCACAGGAAACTCTTCGCAGAATATCTCCGATAAAATATCACTTGTTTACGGCTTGCATTTGGCAGCTTCACGCCTCCATATGCGCATTAAAACAAATATCCAGTCGTTCATATTCGGGAGGGCTGCCAACGAGGAGCGGGGCAAGAGAAAAACGATATTAGTATCCATTGAAAAGTATTTTACTACATTCTAAAGCAATGAAACCTTATATTGTTGTATAATGTGCTCCGTTTTCATACTACCACTTTTGTAAAAAGAGGTTTTGACATATATTATGTCCCGAAATATACGACAATTGTCACGAAATTCCGCCACAAGCCTAATCTTTTGTCGAAAAATATCGACATCAAGGAATGCCAATAACTTGAAGAAAACAAATCTAGACTTTTTAAATTGATGCAATATTTTTAAAAGGAAATTATGTAATTAATTAGATTATATCATAACCAGAAGTTTCTGTTAATGCAATTTATAGTTAGTCGCCTACTGTCTCTTTTTCCGTATAATACATAATGGTTTTATTTTCTAATGTTAAAATACAGGCCCTGCCCTCTATAAATGACACAACTTCCACAATTTTAACCTATTTTGATATAACTTTTCTCCAACCGAAATTTTTTGTTGGTCTGTCACTCTGACCTCCACCCATTAAAAGCTGTCAGATGCCCGTATCCGTATTAATGATGGTAAAGTAAACTAACAAGGTTTCACTGCTCTCATCATTGTGTCATTTCTGACGTAGCCAGCTCTTAGTCCATACAGATCGTTTTTCTCAACCAGTTCTCGTGATATTTTGTGAGCAGGTATGGTTACGTTATTTATTACGTTATATTACGTTATCTTTGTCGTTTCGTTTTTTGGGAAATATTCCATTGTGAGTTCGCTACGATATTGTTCATTTTCCGTTTCTGTTTCCGTTGGATAGCACACGCACTGCTTGGCGCCCTGCAGCAAGGTGGGGCGATATCCGTAAGGTGGCAAGTACAGATTGGAAGAGGAGAGGTGAAGATCGAGCTCAGTGGAGAGGCCTATGTCCAGCAGTGCACGATTACAGGCTGATGATGATTATGATGATGAAGATTGTTAATTTTACATCGGAGGCAAGTCTTCAAGAAGCTGTATGAATGTAGCACTGCCGTGCGTCTGCGACGAATGCCCGCGATTTGTACCTACTCCTGCTGACAAAAAGACTTAACAACAATCGCAGAATCCACAGACCTAGATGAATCTGAGTACGTAATACTACCGGTAAATATTTGATTTCGGTACCGGTAATTTACCGATTTGTTGGTAATTTATATATACTTTTCGTCGATTTATTCCCTTAAACAGAGTAATCGATTTTTAAAAGTATAAAAAAAGTAAATTTTGCTTTGAACTCTGAGCAAAAGAACATCCCTTTTAAATGATACTTTGGTTATTCCTGAAATATTTGCCAACAATGGTGGCGAATAAAAGACAATCCTTCAGCTTCGCCAAGCGATGGGTCGTGAAATATGTAAGTTTGTTAATTGTTATAATAACGATGAAGTTGCATCAGTATCAACTTTGATCGTCCGCCACATAAGAACCTACTTATAAAGCTGTTACTCTGTTTATTTAACTCATCCGTGGCAAAGCAATTCGCAACACGATATAATATATTTGCTAGCTCCACTTTGCTATACGAAGAAAAGCTTAGTTCAAATCGTATTTATGGTTAGAAAATGCGGTTACCTTGGCCTTTGTACGTTCCTGCTATTTCAGTGTTTGTCATCTTTGTTCATTGAAATACAACGATATTAATATTAATGCATTTAGGTCGGCGTTATACCAAAATAGCTATTTTATGCAATCGTGACATAATGTGGTACGAGAGAAAAGCTTAATAATGTCACAATATTGTATACAAATACTTTTTCTACAACTGCTCAAAATAGGCAAGCCGGTAAAGAGTTCGACGAATGCCTTACAACCCGTTGCCCCTATACGATTGAGTAGCTTTTATCTTCCGGTGGATTGCGTTTGCCCCCCCCCCCCCCCCCTGATGGATGTATGAAAATCCATTTCAGCATCGATGATGCTAAAATATGCGACCATATATGGTTTTATAAAGGCTCCATCGAAAAGTATGCGCTAGTATTTAATCCTGAAACCAGCTTTTTTTAGTTTTTAAGTCTAGCACTGAGAAACATATTATTCAGTCGAGACGCGAACTGAAGAAAAATTACGCCACTTTTAAAAAAGCTGTGTTTAATTTCGCCTCTTTTAGCGGGATGGCTTTATGCAAGAGCGCAATTTAAATGCAATGATTCTGCAAGGACTTAGTCTTTATTAAAACTTTTATGGTTCAATCTACATTAAATGAAGATAAAAAACATGTCTTAGATTAGATAGTTTGAAGTCCTTTGACTTCAAAGGGTTCTTGTTTTAATAAGTTAAAACATTTTTCAACCATATTATCTTGGGAAATTGGTTATCTACTTAGTACTTAATTACATTACACATTCGTGTTGACATTAACATTTTAGAATAAATTGTTTTTCCTTTCTCATGCTCAAAAAGTATGTCATATTATGCTTACTAAGGGGGACTAAAGTAGCACATTTAGCCTCTAGGGCTAATATGTATACATATTTATAATTTACCAAACATTTTAAATTGACCAATCAGAACACTTCACCATATTAAATCCACCAATCACAACACATATCGAAGTCAATCGGAATCGGAATAATTTAACTCCTTAAAAAAAATCATTGTATTTAATATCAACCAATCAGAATACAGCAATGTTAAAATCGACCAATCAGGAAACGCAATTTATTTCTCAAAACATGAGTTCCTCCATCACAATCATTAAAAAAGATTTTAATTTTTGGAAGCGCTTTAAAGCGTGCTAAACCATTTAACGAGCTAATTATACCGTCGTCTGTGGCATTTATTCGCGGTATTTATATTTTGTATCTATGTCAAAGAAGTTAAAAAAAAAATACCGTCAAGTTAAACCATAATTTCACCTTAGTTTAGTTATTGTGCGTAAATAATAAGTATTTTTATCTTATTTTCTCGCAATCGAAGTGAAAAATAGTATGCATTACTCTGGTCTAAAAGCCATATTACCACTCGAACAATTTTCCTCACTTCGTTCGGGAAAATAACCACCTCGTGGTAATATGGCCTACTTTAGACCCTTGTCAAACAATCTACTATTTTTTGACCCAAGAACAAATTCGACTGGTATCTAGCTAATTATTTTAAGCTATCATTTTTGATAGCTTAAAATAATTTGACGACCACGGCGACGTCGCATAGAATAGAAGTGGCAATGTATTTTGCCGAATGGAGCAAGTCTAAAATCATAATATTTTTAGGGTTCCGTACCTCGAAAGGAAAAAACGGAACCCTTATAGGGTCACTTTGTTGTCCGTCCATCCGTCAAACTGTCAAGATCCTTTTTCTCAGGAACGCGTGGAGTTATCAAGCTAAAATTTATATCAAATACTCAGGTTTACTGTCCCTTGGAGCTGTGAAAAAATCAAACTTCTAAGCCAACGTAAGCAAAAGATACAGCCGTTTATGCCGCAAATTTCCGCAAATTTTCGAAACTCGCAAGGGAATCAAAACCAAAAGGGTACTTCACGTGAACTCAGAATCTTGAAATTTGGTAAGAAGCAACGTCTTATAGCACAGATAAAGGAAAAATTGCGAAAACCGTAAATTTTTAGTTACATCATATAATAAAAATGTTTTTAATAATTTTAAAGTTACTACCCCTATATACCTACAGGTTTGTACGGAACCCTCGGCGCGCGAGTCCGACTCGCACTTGGCCGTTTATTTTATTTTATTGTATGTTCTTATTTGTATAATTTTTTAGATTCCATTAATAACTAAAACAATGTGAAATTGTCCATCAAAATCATCAAACCCATGACAATATAAGCACAATATTGCTTTATAAACTTACAAAAAACCCAACTGACTCACTCAAATTATACAAAAGCAACACAAAGGATTTTCATAAGAAAACAAAAATGTTGCTTATCATGTCAAGTATATCAATCATCGAGCTACTTTGACTTGTATTGCGGTCGGACTGAGTGAAACTGATAGTTATTTTATACTTAGTTTATACAGGGTGGTTTGCCACGCTGGACCTTCCCGGAAATATAGCATCGTTTGAGTGATATACAGTAGATTTGTAATGGTTAGAATCATTAATTAAGTAAAAAATAATAAATTCAAATTCACTACTTTTTCACTGTGGTGATGACCCTATTGCATCTGCATTTCACGGCTATATTACGTCATCGCCATTGGGAAAACTCGGACCTTAAGCCTATTACCGAGCGTGGACGTAATCACACTGATGTATGATTGACGCGTAAATCGAAATATATAAAAGACGAAACTGACTGACTGACTGACTGACATATCAACGCACAGCCCAAACCGCTAGTTCTAGAGATTCCAAATTTGGCACGTAGGTTCCTTATAAGGTCTAGGGGTGCACTAAGAAAGGATTTTTCAAAATTCACCCCCTAAGGGGGTAAAATGGGGGTCCAAAGTTTGTATGGCGAATCAAGATTTGTTAGATTATTTTATTCGAAACTTCACAGGAGTATTCCTAACGACAAATGAGTAAACACGTATTTCAGGTTGTTCGAAAATTCAACCCCTAAAAGGGGCAAATGTGGTCACAAAGTATGAAAATCAACATGGGTATCGTATCCTTTTTGAGTACTTATAGTACGCGGGCGAAGCCGCGGGAAAAGGCTAGTGTCAAATAAATCAAATGCGAAAAAATATTATTAATCAATTACTTTATTACGAGTCGCCATAACTTACACTATATTCACGTATGGCATTCTAATGTTCCTCCGCGTCTTACAATGCACGCTGCTGCAGCCCGTGCACGATACACGATGTCGACGCACATGAGATAGTGTCTGCTCTTCAACATTTTTGCGACGCATTTAAACAATAACATAACATCTTTTATAACAATCATTAGCAGTAGGCTTCGCGGATAGGACGATCTCAAGCCAGTAAAACTTTAAACCTCTGTAGGTATTTTGTAAGGGTGAAGGCGCATGCTTAAGAACTTTTAGTAGGTACTTTGGTGACTCATTCCGAAATATCGACGCTCTGATCTCGAACTTCCAGAACTCTTTCTCTAGTCTAATCGCAAGTTGAACAACGGATCCTCCACGTTGGTTATTTTGAGCAGTTAGATGTACAATGGGCTAATTTTTGGTGACACGATAAAAAGCACATATAATTCTCCTATGCCCAGTCGGTTGCGGTGGTGGATATGTTTATCTTTGTCGTCGTAAACTTTGAGCCGCAATGTAGTTGCATCTCATTTATAAAAAGAGCAAATTAATTATGAGCTTCTAGCAAAAGCATTTTTATTTGAAGAATATGACATATGACATTAAGTAAATTTAATGACAATTTGATTTCTTTTCGTCCAATTGGACAGGCTACAATTTCATTTCAAACATCAGACTTCTTGTCGATTTCCAACTATGCAAATAGGTTCGCGTTTTATTAAAAATGTTTCGGTTCTAAGCTTAGAGTCTGCCGATTTTTGCGGGGGAGGGGAACGTCAAATATATGGCTGCTCGTACGTAACGTACAAATAGCTATGTCAGACAAACGTCATATGTTTTCGGTAGAGGGGAACACCTCTGTCAATGGCGACTCCAGTTGGTTGATTTCTCTAAGGTTCTAAGTATTTGAAGTAACGCATGCACATATTGCACGTTATAAACCAAATAAATAACAGGTAAAACATATTGCATAAAAAATATACCTGCTCAACTAGGACAAAATTTCAATTTATTCTAAAATGATTTTGTGAAACGTGTTAACGAGCTAAAACCTTTTTATGAGTCAGATATATTTATGATGAGTTTACGATATCATCTTTAATTGTTTATGATGACTTGACGACTGATTAATTTTGAGTGGTTGTCAATGTCAACATTTGAACTAAATATTTTTTGTGGTTAGAAATAATATTCATTTAATAAGAATTAACATAAAAACTTTACCCGAAATTGAACTTATTGAACTTATTGAACAAAAGTAGCCACAAAGAGAATCGCGTCCGAAAATGCTGCAATTATTTTTCAGCATTGCAAGCGGATCTAAGAATGGATGCATGACAACATAATATCCTGTCATCTAAATATAAATATTTAGGTGACTGAGTCAATGAGCTTTTTTATAAACAATATTGTTTACAAGTAAGTTCATTGACCCAGTCACCTGTTTAAGGCTATAAGTTGGACATGGTTACACATATTTACATAGTTTCTATGGGGTCAATATAGTACTAAGGCTAAACTACCTTCCATTTTCGCAAAGGTCCATCGTGGACTTCCAGGCTGCATAATACCTACACTTCTCGTATTTTTAATTTGAGTTACACAACCTGTTTTTTTATTTGCTTTAATTCCTGAGCTTAATCCATACTTCCATACTAATATTATAAATGGGAAAGTGTATGTGTGTGTTTGTTTGTTTGTCCGTCTTTTACGGCAAAACGAGGCGAAGAATTGACGTGGTTTTTTAAGTGAAGATAGTTGAAGGGATGGAGAGTGACATAGGCTACTTTTTGTCTCTTTCTAACCCCCCACTTCCCTAAAATGGGGGGTGGAAGTTTGTATGGAGCATTCCGGGGGGCAATCAGGAAAGGGGAACCGTGTTACCCCGAATTTAACGCGAGCGAAGCCGCGGGCAAAAGCTAGTTTAAGTATATTTCTGAAAGACACCACTGTCCAAATTAGTTCCAGTTCTGGAATAATCTATAGTTAATTTATTGTCCATTGTTAATCCATTAAATTATTGTTGTACTCGGAGACACCACAAAAAATGATGTGTGTAATACATCAATAAAATATGCTTCCTTTCTATCTCGGAGTATTAATGTTCAAAACTACATTGGCATGTCATAAATTTCAATTTTTTGGTTGAGTTAATCATAATACCCTAATACACTAGTTACATTTTCTTAAACTAATTATGCCAATTCGTAGTTAATTAAACTAATTATGCCAAAAGTAAATAAAATAAACACGTATAATATTCAATATCTATACATGATGTTCCAATTAACATTTTATTTATCATCATTGTATGATAATATTACACAAACATGAGATATCATGCAACTGTAAAATGATCACAGTTTAAACCACCAATCCTGAATTTGTCGAAAAACATATGAATCAAACTCCGGAATAACGCGCGGCTTATTGTCCGGAAAATAATGGGCATCCGTCGGGAAAGTGAAAAACCGCGGCGGAAACTCATACATTGTACACATAACGATTTGTTCGCAACTTCGTCGGGCATCTGAGTCTACAATATAATACAGAATTAACTAGTAGTCCGCCTCGAACTCAGAACTCGCGATTTCCATGCAAAGGAGATGACCAATGTAACAAGACCCGTATGATGATTTTTTCGCGCCTTCTAGCTCCATGACCCCTTGGTCGATCCTGCTCATATACGAACTACTACAACCCCAACAAAATTCGTGATGATCAGAAAAGCGTTACTAAAGTTATCGCGGAACCAACTCTCAAAATCAAAAAGCCATTGAAATGCCGAGACGTCCCACTAGCCAGAAATTGTTTGTAAGAACTTGCTTCGCTTACGCTCCCCTCGTTCGATAATTATCAGCATCCTAGCGTTTGTCACAATACGGCTAAATTGAGCCTCCGCTCTTAATCCCATGAATTGGCATAGCTGCTAGCCAGACATAGAACTGCCGTCAGACTTTTCGAAGCGGAGAGAAAACTAGGCTTTCTCATGGTGAATTATCGAAAAGTGACTGGTAAATATCAAATGATATTTCGTACAATAAGCTCCAAAAAACTTAGTGTAACGAGCCGGGGTTTAAACGCTAAAACTCCATATCGGAAGTCGGATGACTTACCGCCAGGCTACCAGCGCTTCACAGCCACTATTCATCATCATCATCAGCCTTTTATCGCCTACTGTTGAGCAACTTCTTGTCACGTCACTTGCGCCGGGTCCTGAGCTAATTCGATCCAGAAGTGTCAAGTGATTTCTGAACAAAATAAACGAAGATTGTCAGTGTGGGAACTATAGTCTAGTACATATGTATATGCACTAATTATGTAATTACCACTGTAGACCCATTTATGGTGGAGATGCTGGGATCATCTATTTTTTTCAAACTTCATTTTTTTCGCAATTTGTGGATGCAAAGAGTCACAATAGATGCTACCCCTTCTAAATAGTTTTACTGTAATCACACAGAGTGAATCATGACTGTCTCTAAATCCCTCAAACAATCTTCATCACAAATACTCGTAAGCCGCGGCGCACCTGACGGGACGCAGCGGCCATAAATCTTTGCTCGACTAATCTAAACGGTCCCCGAAAGAGAAACGGAGAGCGAAAAGTGTATCACGTACTCGAATCACAGCGAGAGTGTGAAACAGGATATTAACCTGATTTTAAATATTCAAGATTCAAGATATTTATTAATGGCGTACACAATATTACATAAAAATTTACAAAAAATTAAGCAAAATAAAGACGTGTTGGTGTAGCACTACGAAATGGATCCTGCTTAGCAAAGTGCTAGCTATATAGACTAATTAACCCAAGACCCCGCATAGCCGGGCGACCCCCGCTGTCACGCTCGAAGTAATTTCACTCTATAGTGAGACACTAATATTGGAAGTGACAGTAAACATAGTACGTCTCCATGACAACCATTAATGTCTGACTCTCTCTTACGCTCCACGGAAGAATCGCGCGTTCCCTGTGTAGCATTGCGAGTTCCCCTCCCGCACCCCTTCTTTTTGGCAGCTTAGATTTCAAAGAAATAACGCGCTAAGCGGAGTATAGAGTATATGGCTAGCTAGTATGTCAGCTAGCGCTTGGTGATGCCACGACAGATAACACAAACTGAAGACAAAAAATAGAAAATAAAGTGTGTTAAGTATAACACAAACTGAATAAAAAAACTACACATGTACAGGAAAATACAAAATACATATGGATTAGCATAAAACGTATAAGAGACATACGAGTACACTACAGGGTAAAAAACATTTTACAGTTTTTTTATATACGACGACGGTGACAAACAAGCAAACGGCATGTTTCGTGACATACCAACAATTTTAAGGTAAGTAGACGGTCTATCTCACGTGTGTTTATATATTTATGAGATGATCTTATGTACCATCGGGTTCAAAATTGCATGGTCAATTTAACGGCCTCCTAGCCTAGTCGGTAGTGACTCTGCCTACGAAGCAGGAGGTACCGGGTTCGAATCCTGGTCAGGGCATTTATTTGTGTGTTTATCACAGATATTTGTTCCTGAGTTATGGATGTTTTCTATGTATTTAAGTATTTATCCATATTTATCTATTATATATATCGTCGTCTAGTACCCATAACACAAGCCTTATTGAGCTTACCGTGGGCCTAGATCGATTTGTGTAAGATTGTCCTATAATATTTATTTATTTTTATAATATTTTAATTTATCAATGAATTCATTCATAAATTGGCCATGCAATTCTGAACCCGATAGTACATGCAGCCACGAGTGGCTAAAGCGAGTGCCATACAACAAGCCCCTCCAATACAGTGACCTCCCAAGTAACACATCAAAGCAGTATAACGGCCGTCTTACAGCATATCTGTATGCTTTTAGCATTTTCAGTTCGTTTTATAGTAGCATTATAAACGTTTATAGTGCTGATATAGGTCTTAAATGGGCACGAATTACCCAGCTTGAGATCCTATACAGGTCATTTAATAGCATTACAGGCGCAATATGTCTGCGCTATTAGCATTATCGTTGTCATGGAAAGTGCCAATCGCATTAAAGAATCATTAGTACGCTCTATTAAGTTGCCAACTGCATTAAAGAAGCATTAATACGGCCAAAAAACTTGCTAATCGCAGTAAAGAAGCATAAGTACTCTCGATTAACTTGCCAATCGCAATACAAAAGCATTATACTAGCATAAGAGTGTAGTAAAATAAACCTTACGTCAATGCAAAAACGTCTCTAACACCGACGCAACAAATGTTATAATACAATGAACGTTGTGATTTAACTACTTTGTCTCGCAATATAAAATGGACGAAGACGGTACAAAAAACTGAATGAGTGACACGTCATATTTGTTTGCATCCTAACAAAATTTATAAAAGTTTTTGACTCTTTAACGTTATTATATCCTTCAAATATTACTGCGCAATGTAGTTGACTGTAAATGTGTATATAAGTTTCATTGAAAATTTTCACGCGCCTTTGATTTATTGTGGTTTTGCTATAAAATATTATAAAAAGATATGCGTCAAATAAACAAAACAATTGTGTAATCCTCGTATAGAACGAGTTTTGCATTATTAACATAATAGTGTTGGTTGAGCAGTCTTAAATTAAGTAATTTCATTATTATATAGGTATTTTCCTTGTATAAATAGGTCCGCATGATTTTATTTTTAGGTTATAAATTATTTACAAAATGGCGTTGGTCTATATAGACGTAGAGCTAGCCACGTCGGATATGACACAATAATGAGAGCAACCAAAACCCTCTAGTCAGTTTGGTATACTATGCTTATTTCTAGATCTGGACATCTGGCAGCTTTAAAGTAGTGGAGATCAAAGAATGCAAACCATTTCAAGAAAATAAATCCTAGAGATCTGGGTTTGATGCAATATTATGAGAAACTATACAAATACTATACAATATTAAGAGAAATTATACAAAAGTTTATGTTGGGAGAAAGTAGTGCCAAACGATGTATAATAAAATATAGTTCATAGTTTGTCGCCTACTGTTTTTGTTTCCGTAATAATCATACATCGGGGTTTTCGGTGCGGGAACGATTTGAGAAAGAGTAGAGATAAACAGATAGGTTGAGAGTTAGTCTGAGAAAATATCATATTATGCCTAATGAATAACTACCCCTCTGTGAATAGCTTACACACTATGATACGAGCTTTTTTTCTTAGAGGCATGTTTGTATTGACTATTATATACTTAGTATTTTAAAAATGCAATTGCATATCCGAAATTTATTAACTAGATCTACCTAAGACAAAGACACGGTATAATAAGTGTCAAATATTAATCTTGACGTCCGATATTTATGAACTATTTGATTAACTGAAGAGGTTGACAATGATCAGTCATTACATGAATTAATAAAAAAATACTTGAAAAAATCATAGGTATATGTACCTACAATATATATACATAATAGTCAGCTATTACATATAAATTGTATAAACCTATGATTTTTTCGATCAATTATTCATTAGGTAGAAACGTGCCAGAGTACATTCTGCTTTTTAAGTTAATGCCTACTCTTTGGCTAATGTCAAACATTCCCGCACCGAAAACCCCGATGTATGGTAATAATACACAATATTTTTGGTCTAAGATTTTTTTTATCGATTTTTGACCTGTTTTGAGTCGATATTCCAACATATTCACTATAGATAGAATTATAAGGCAAACGACTATCGGTTTTTGAATCTTTTATCTCCATTCAGTAGAGCCGGATCTTGAAATAAATGAGCCGTTATTTTTTTATGATATTTTTAAAATATGGTCTAAAAAAACACTTTTATCGATATTCGAATGGTGTAAAGAATCTTACATATACGTAATCTACATATTAGGGTTCCTCTTTGATGTCTCTAAAAACTGTAGAGAGATTTTAATTTTTAACTAATTAAAACAAAATTTATGACCATAAAACCACTTTTTTAGCCTAAACCGGTTCGACTTTGATGTCAAATATCTCGAAGACAATGAATATTGAAGTAAATATGGGATACTATATTGTTTAAAGCCGTTACTGATAATATGATAAGCTATATAAATCATTAGAAAACTAAGGTAATCAGATCTAAGGTCGTTGGCGCCAGGGAGCCCCTTAAAATATAGGCCCTGTCCTTTATAACAACAAACAACTTCGGCAATTTTTACCTAGTTTGGTATTACTATTTTCCAATTAAAACATTTTGCTAGTCTGTCACTGTGACCTCCACCCATTAAAAGCTGCCAGATGCCAGGATCTAGCAATAAGAATAGTATAGCAATCTAACCAGACGGGTTTTGTTGCTCTCATTATTGTGTCATAATCTGACGTGGCTAGCTCTTAGTCCAATAGCAGCTCAGTGACCCTTAAAAAATGCCTTATTTATGCCTACAGCATTACACGTGAATAATTATGCTATAAAACAACATTAAGCATTTATTTATGCTATTGTAGAACCTAAGGCACTAAAACCGCTAAAAGCTGTATAGGGGCTGTTCATAAATTACGTCATCAATTTTTGATGATTTTTACCCCCCCCCCCCCCTAAAATCATCCAACCCTCCCCCTGCCAAATAGACGTCATTAAAAAAATGCGTTTTAAGCTTAATTGCAAAATAAAAAACTATTTAGTAGATAATATTTTATAGCATTAAAAGTTTATAGAAGCACGAGTTTCATTCCTTTTTTTACACATTGATGATGTGATCTTCGGAATGACCGCCCCCCCCCCCCCCCTCCTACGTCATGCTACCATCATCCGATGTCCAGACCCCCCCCTATATGAAATGACGTAATTTATGAACAGCCCCTTATAGTGAATTACTTGGCTTTATAATGGTTTATATTATTGCTATTGTACTGCATTAGGAACGTATTACCTACTTCTAAATGCTATAGTACACCCTAAGGCATTAAAAATAGCTGAAAGCTGTATAGCGAATTTACGTGGCATTATAATGGCTAATATTCATGCTCATAAACAGCATTAAGCATTTATTTATGCTATTGTAGAACCAAAGGCACTAAACCACACCGAAGCATTAGTGTAGCAAACCAAAACGCAACTGTACAGCATTCAGCTGTACAGTTGCATTTTGGTTTGCTGCACTAAAGCTAAAGGCTTTACAAAAGCATTTAGATATGCCATTATACAACCGTTATACAGCTCAAAGCATCATATAATGCGACAAGTTGCTCGGTGAACGTATATAAGAGTTTATACGGTCCTTAAGTTCGAAATAAGTTAACTATTCATATGTTATAATGCTTCCTGTGTTACTTGGGCTTGGTCTGGACGGATTGTGTAGACAGTTGTTGCCAGCAAAATTGTATGAACCACCAACCAAGGTCAGGGTGACCTTGGACCGTTGGCAGCCTTGTTGGCTTAACGAGTCAAACTCTAATTCCCGACGCGTTGAAGATGGAGACCTAGAGCGATATTATCACGTTTGTATAGGTACTTTGGATTATTTTCTCATCAAAATCGTTTTCTTTTATCATCAAATTTTATATGTAAGCAAATTGTATTTAAAACACCTGATTTAAACTTTCACGGTTTATACACATATCTATTTATAATACGGGACTTAACCACGTAGTCCCGTCCCGTTAGTCCCGTTATTACAAATACAAATTGTATTTGTTACAATCCATGTCAGTAAAACGTTTGATGCAATATATTTTTGACATATAACTAAAAATCAATGTTTTGAATAAGCCAAACGTCACTTTTGACGTTGGTCCAATCCTGCAATATGTTCTTTGAATATCAAATGAAAATCAAACCAATTAAAGGTTATATTCCTTGAATAGTCTCATACACCTTAAACTCATACATTGTTAATATGTTCACTTGTAAATATATTAACTTAAAATGTACACATTAGGAACAAGATACTGGCAATACTTATCTTGTGTCAGGCTTGTTTTATAAACTGCTAACGTTTGCGTATAATGGTGTAGGGCCGAGTATGGACTCCAAACGTAGATTTTCAGCTTACAGATGGAACATTTTTCAGATCTTTATCGTTCAGGAATGCGCGGTCTCTTTATTAAGAGAGAGTCGTGAAACGGTACTTTTGAGGCCCCAATGTTAGTAACACAGCTCGAAAATACATCTGGTAAGAATTTAATTTGAAAATTACCTGTAATTATTGATATACTGCTTTTACACAATTTTTCTGCATTAAGTATCCCATTAAGTATACCATCAGGTCGTCCGAGAAGATAATATAAGCTTCAGAGCAAGCAATTTGTGACTTCTTATTTTTATTAGCTAGCTTTATAATAATAAAATATCTGAGGAGAAAATTATATAGTTTTGAAAGCGACACGACAAGGTAAAAGCTAGTCTAGAGTAGTAAGTTGCGTTTGATCTTCTTTGGCTTATAACAAGCTTCGTAAGGCTGCGCTTCCACCAGAGATGAGCGAGGATGCGTTGCGAGGGATGTGTTTGTTTAGAACCAATCCTAGACCTGCGCTGTACGAGGATAAACAAATGAAGTGATTCTATTGGTGCTTATAAACAGATTCCTCACAACGCATCCACGCTCATTTCTGATGGAAACGCAGCCTAAAATAATAATATAAATTAATAAATTTACTAGATAAGTATTTTATATCTAAACTGACCTTGTGAAGGTCAAATATATTAAATATTTACAATGATTGTCATCTGGAATGTGCACTCGCGACTAAAGCTAGGTGACCACTACTAAATTTAAGTGAGTGACTCGGTTATTATTTTTACTTTAGTTAGTTTCCAAATTGCAATGTTATTAATTTCAGTGTTGCTACACGTAGGTTTTACCTGTAGAACTCCTGTGGGACTTATCTTATTTTAGAATGGGTCACTCACAAACAACATACAACATGTCGAAACATGGGCCCGTATTCTAACTTTAAAACACGTATAGACACGATCCAACTTCAACACAACTCCAATGCATTAAATACCCAATACAGCTAGCGCCTCAACGTCTGAATCAGAAATATCAGAATTTGCTTGAAAATGATTCCCAAATTATTCACAATACAACTTCAAAACTGGTCGATTATATATTGTGTGTTGGAGTTATGTTTGAGATGGTTTTTGTTATTATTGTTAAAATACGGCACATGCTAAGTGAAATTGGATCTATATTACATTTAACTAGGTAAAATCTGTGATGAATACATTTTATTTTGTAAAAATGCTTATTTAATATAATGTAAAAGTAAAAACTAATGTAAAAACTCTTTTTGTACAAAAACCAGTTAAAATACAACACAAAATTAGGAAAACGTAATTTAATAATAATAATAAATATTATGGGACAATCTTACACAAATCAACCTAGTCCCACAGTAAGCTCAATAAGGCTTGTGTTGTGGGTACTAGGTGACGATATATATAATAGATATATACATATAAATACTTAAATCCATATCGCTCATTAAATACTAGTAGGTAAACCTATTTATACGGCTTTTACCGACAACATGAGAAATAAGATTCTTTCCAGTTAAGCCCTTCAACCGAGATCAAAGAACTTAATAACTCTTATTCGCGATAATTCGCTGTTTCCAGGAGGTATACACACGTGGAAGTAGGGATATATAGGTACGTATACACAGCGAGACGTGTTGCTAAGCTGGTGCCGGATTCTAATTAAAACTTACATTAACAATACAATAAAAACACAACCTATCTCAAACATAACTTCAACACACAACAAACATTCAACCAATATTGGAGTTGCGTTGGAATATTTCTCAAGCAAATTCTGCTATTTCTGATTCAGATCTTTATACTGTAGCTGTATCGCGTTGTTAATACTTTGGAGTTGTATTCAAGTTGGATCGTGTCTATACGTGTTTTAAAGTTAGAATACGGCCCCTGGTCCGAACGCGTCTCATGTCTAATTAAATTTCTAAAGATGGCTGTGACAGTTGTCATCCTAGCCTAGTACTTAACGTTTTGAAGCACCGATCAAATAATACTAGGGATCTTCGAGCAACACGGGCTTCCGGCGCATAGGGATACACAATCAGCCAAAAAAAATGGCCCACAATACCCAAGAACCGCAAAACGCAAGAAGAAGTGCCGCAAGAACGACTCGAGTGGTATTTTACACGGACAGACGGTATAAGACTGGCCGGTAACAAGTTTTTCGAGTCATATTTTCTGTTGTTTATTGATATCTTATAATCGCTAGTAGCGCCACCTATATAGATATGGGAACTCTTTAGTCCATTATGATTTCTTTGGAATACATACCTAAAAGACTTACTCGTATGTTTAGTTTTAAATATAGAACTTGTCTTTAAAGCAATTGTTACTCTCACGACATGGTGGTTCACAATATTTTCAGTAAATCTTGTTTGAATCTACCTCCTTTATATTGTTGCTCGAAGTTTTGGGGTAATACATTTTGGGTATTTGGCTGTAACAGAGTTTAGTTTGTAGGTACCAAAAATCCCAAATTTTGGACAGTAGAACCTATAAAACACAAATCTCAAGGGAAACACCATAAAAACCTTATTACATTACAGAGGTTACGTTGCACCGGTATATATGTCCATTACACAGCAAAAAATAATGCAAAATCAGCAAAGCCAACTAACCGTAAACAACTAATTCTGTGTTTTTTGATATCGATTTCAACATCAATTCAATTTACAATTCTATTATAATGCTAAACAATTTCAGTGTTCTTTGCGTTGCTTTTATTAATAACGTTTTTGCAAGACATGACGTTCTAATAAGGTGTATAGCATGGCGTAACAGCTGTTGCATAATACTACGTTAACATTTCTTCTTGTTGTCGCAAGTATTATTAAAATAATGACAGAAATAAGGACAGAGGGATCACGATACTTTCTAGGAAACTATCATTAGATCTAAGAAATTTCATAACAGACTAGCCTTTGCATGTGGCTTCGTTTGCGGGGATGTCACTTAAAACTTTCAGTCTCATTTTCACCGCCTTAAGGGTATTTTTTTTTCAACTCAGAAGAGCTGTGACATGCCATTCAATAATGTTCTAATTTACAAATTACAAGTTTTTGCATTTAAATTTAATTAACTTAATTACAAAAGTTATTAATTACGGCCAACACTGACAACCGAAACGCCAAGATGTGCCATCTAACTAGTTAAGACTTATAAATTATAATAATTTCCAACTATACTCCAACTGATTTTGTTGTACAGCCATACAGACACACACATGTTTACAGACTTTCCAATGCATCCATGGATTTGATAAATCTAAAGACAAGTTTTTTAAACGGCTGCACCGGCATCTGCTATTGCTTTGTACGTTTATCGTCTTTGTTTGACCTAATTTTACATTTATATTTACAACTATTAACACTTGCGCGTATGCATTAAATCAGATTTCATGGCTCGAAGACTTAATGTATATTTATGTGATTCACTCCATTAAGCGGTGCGAGAAACCTGTATGTAGCTCGCTAACCTTGACATATACTTGAGATCCGATAATAGCTGCACCGGAGACAGGCAGATGCTAAAGACAGGTATATGCGTCGTGGTCTCAGGAACATGATACACTGCAGGAATATACGGTAACAATCATAAATACCCTATAAGTAACTTATTAAAATGTACCTATTCTTTCCATTACATCAGTATCACAAAAACCTGTAAAAAGTTTGAAGAGGTTGTACGCAAAATAAAAAAACCGGTCAAACGCGAGTCGGCCTCGCGCACGAAGGGTACCATTATCTATAAAAAACCGGCCAAGAGCGTGTCGGGCCACGCTCAGTGTAGGGTTCCGTAGTTTTCCGTCCGTCACAGTAAGTGTCCCCACTTTAGAGTTAATAACACCGCCATGTAGGATATGATATGAGAGTTCCACGTACAGCGACATATATCGGCAAATTAAGTAAACTATTGCGCGCGAGCTTAAAGTACGGAAGATGATTTTTATGGAATAATTCTTTATTGCGTGAACCGATTTTCACCGTTTTTACTTTATTTGAAAGCACGTCATTTCATTGTAATTTTGTACAAATTACAGTTACAATAAACACCTGCTTATACGGTTAAATTACAAACTTAGTACAGAAATTATTTTGAATTTTTTTTTCAAAAACTATTCATCCTATCAAGTTCAAAATAATTTTCCTAGAAAGTTTTTATGAAGTTCTACTTTTGAGATTTTTTTCATATTTTTAAAACTTATGGTTCAAAAGTTAGAGGGGGGGGGACGCATATTTTTTTACTTCTGGAGCGATTATTTCCGAAAATATTTACATTATCGAAAAATGATTTTAGTAAACCCCTATTCATTTTTAAATACCTATCCAACAATATATCACACGTTAGGGTTGAAATGAAAAAAAAAATCACTCCCCACTTTACGTATAGGGGAGGTACCCTAATAAAAAAAAAATTTCCACTTTTTATTTTACCACTTTGTCGGCGTGATTGATATACATATTAGTACCAAATTTCAGCTTTCTAGTGCTAACGGTCACTGAGATTATCCGCGGACGGACGGACGGACGGACGGACGGGCAGACATGGCGAAACTATAAGGGTTCCTAGTTGACTACGGAACCCTAAAAAGGCAAAAAAGACATGTTTATTGTATGAGAGCCCCTTTAAATATTTATTTTATTCTGTTTTTTAGTATTTGTTGTAAAAGCGGCAACAGAGATACATCTGTGAAAATTTCAACTGTCTTACTATCACGGTTCATGAGAAACAGCTTGGTGACAGGCGGACAGCAGTCTTAGTACACGGGTCCCATTTTTACCCTTTGGGTACGGAACCCTAATAACGCATCGTGTGTTAAACATTTACACCCTTTACTTAAAAATTTTCATGGTTTACTTTTGACGGTGAAAAAAGATGTCGAAGCGATCGTGTAAAACATGTAAGTGATCAGAAAAATTATATGAGTATCCTCCTTGCCAGTGCTCTGAAGTTGTCAAAGTGAGAGTGGGTGTTTTAATGTCTACGACATAAATTAATAACTAAATAAATAGTACGTATATATCTTATACAAATCGATCTAGTCCCACAGTAAGTTCAATTAGGTAGTGTATACATACCTACTGGCGCTATGACTAAAAATACTACACATGCCTTGCTAAGGAGATTGACAGTCTTAACTAACTATATTGTCGTGTCTCTGGATAAGCCTATAATATAATTAAAGCTAGCAGGCCTAGACGGTTAACACTGCCTGTATAAATGCATGCATTTTGTACTATAGTGAATCGTTTATTAAGATGT
Source organism: Pammene aurita (assembly GCA_947086415.1). Lineage (NCBI taxonomy): Eukaryota > Metazoa > Arthropoda > Insecta > Lepidoptera > Tortricidae > Pammene > Pammene aurita. The sequence continues at coordinate 41,769,405 of OX352294.1, forward strand.
CCAAATGGTATGGTAAAGAGAGCTCTACATATAGTAAAATTCTGACATGTTTAAAAAAGGCTTGCCATAGGTATGGATGGTATAGGAAGGATGGAACTCTCTTATAGGAAAACGGTCGAAAAAGTGTCCAGCGGTAAGCACTAAACAATAGTTCCAAATATCTCCGGGTGGCGCTAGGTATAGTTCAGCACTTGAAATGAATTACCGATATTTAATACTTATATGACTTTCTAAATAAAATTAATATTCAGAGTGTTTTTCATCTCCGCAAATAATTATTTATAATCTTTTATCCGCAAAAATGATGTTCAAATCGGTAAAAGGTGTACAAAAAGTACGTAAATACCTTCCTAAATTAATAAAGAGATTAACTTCTATAGTTCCTTCACATTATTACAAAGAAAATGGGTGATTGACCAAAACTAAATTTGAATATTGTCTCCGCCGTTTCGAGAGCGACCTTGTCCTGGAATCCTCGTGGTCCCAGAGAAAAACTAAATACATATGACTGATATCAATCAAGGTTCGTTAATATCATAATTCATGTAGGCGTTTTGGTGTTACACTGTCAGGTTATGTGTCAAATAAATTAAAATTGAACAGGAACGTTATAATGTATTAATTTAAATGTATTTCATTTAAGTGCAAAGGATTCCTAAAACGTGTGAGCTTCGGGTGTTGATCGCGTGTCATGGAAGCTTAATTTACCATCAACTTGTATATTTACCTATGTACCTAAATACATTTAAGGAGTTACTTACTTACAATATACAATGAAATTAATTAAATGAAATGTTTATTTGTATAACACAGGTGGTACAAATAGGGTCTTAATTTACTTAATAGAAGCAGACGTGTTCATCAGTAGCTGAAGTAGCTGAGCGGGTAAGGTGAAGGGTGTCCATCTCCACGAAGTGACAGCTACGGTCTTAGAACGTATCGGATACGTTTTCGGGGTTGTCAAAATCCCTTTCGTTTATTTGCTTCATGACCACAGACAAGATAAAATATTTAAGTAGTTTATAGTAGTAGTTTTGTACTAAAATAATAATAAGATTGGGCAAATAAGGTAATAAATCAGACATTTATTTAGTTTTGTAATAAAATTACTGATAGATTAGGTAGATTGAGGCAGATTGGGGCTGGTCCAGCAATAATACTAATTGCGTACTTGTCAACTGTAGAACGTAGAAAGGTAAAATTCTATGGAGACTGTTATATTTATATGTAAGTTGGTAAGTAATTAGTTAATACACCATTTTATAAATCGCACGCCTTTAATTTATTATTCGCAAAACGACACATCATGGATGACAGACCCACTGACCATAGATTATACAAAGTAACTTTAGTGTTGCTACTACACTCTCCCCCACATTAGTATTTTCTAATATTATCACAATAATATGGAGCAAATTCTATAACTAATTAGTTAACAACAAGTTCTTATTTTTATTTTATATTAATCTAAAAGCTGACTACATTTCAGCAGCTGGTTGCAATGCCGTTTCCACCGCTGACCCTCCACTTCCACTTCATAAGTCACTCCTGGCACAATCACCTGTGTTATTATACCGAGGGACCATTTTTAGGGATCCGTACCTCGAAAGGAAAAAACGGAACCCTTATAGGATCACTTTGTTGTCCGTCTGTCTGTCTGTCTGTCTGTCTGTCTATCTGTCTGTCTGTCTGTCTGTCTGTCAAGACCATTTTTCTCAGGAACGCGTGGAGGTATCAAGCTGAAATTTATATCAAATACTCAGGTCTACTGTCCCTTGGAGCTGTGAAAAAATCAAACTTAAAAGCCAACGCAATCAAAAGATACAGCCGTGTATGCTGCAAATTTTAGAGTTTTTCGGCACTCGCAAAACCTACAGGGTACTTCCCGTGAACTCAGAAACTTGAAATTTGGCACGAAACAACTTCATATAGCATAGACTATGGAAAAATTACAAAAAGTAGACATTTTTAGTAATATCATACAAAAAATAGTTTTTTAAAATTTTAAACTTACTACTTTTTTCCTCGTAAACGCGTGGAGGTATTACATTGAAATTCATGTCAAATACTCAGGGCTATAGGACCTTTCAGATGTAGCAAAACCAAACTTTTATGTCAACGCAATCAAAAGAAATACCAATTTAAGTTGCATATTTTGAAACTGAGTACTCGCAACAAACTCAAAACCTAAAGGGTACTTCCCGTAAACTCAGAAACTTGAAACTTGGTACGAAGAAACTTCATATAGCACAGACAAAGGAAAAATTACAAAAAGTAGACATTTTGAGTAATATCATACAAAAAATAGTTTTTTTAAATTTTAAACTTACTACCTTTTTCCTCGTAAACGCGTGGAGGTATTACATTAAAATTCATATCAAATACTCAGGGCTATAGGACCTTTCAGATGTAGCAAAACCAAACTTTTATGTCAACGCAATCAAAAGAAATAGCAATTTAAGTTGCATATCTTGAAACTGAGTACTCGCAAGAAACTCAAAACCTAAAGGGTACTTCCCGTAAACTCAGAAACTTGAAACGTGGCACGAAGAAACTTCATATAGCACAGACAAAGGAAAAATTACGAAAAGTAGACATTTTTAGTAAAATCATACAAAAAATAGTTTTTTAAATTTTAAACTTACCACCTTTTCCTCGTAAACGCGTAGAGCTATTAAATTGAAATTCATATCAAATACTCAGGTCTATAATACCTTTAAGCTGTAACAAAATCAATTTTCTATGTCAATGCAATGGGTGAACTTTTACTTATATACCTACAGGTTTGTACGGAACCCTCGGTGCGCGAGTCCGACTCGCACTTGGCCGGTTTTTATTTTTTATTTTTACGATAGTCCCTTGCCATGACCTTCTCCCCAGACAAAAATATTTCTCTAGCATGACCATTGTTTAATGACTGTTTTATCTGCTCTTTATCAATGAGAGCAGTTACTGGATGAGGCCTGAGCAGCGAGAAACGGCACCTCAAATCCCTGCCAAACATGATTTTGGCCGGACTTTGACCAGTCACTTTGTGTATTGAGTTACGGTAGTCAAACAAACATAAATTACAAGCATATTCAGGTGTACGACCACTTTCAAAAAATTTTATTACATGTGACTTAAAAGATTCAACAAAGCGCTCAGCCAACCCATTAGTTGGTGGGTAATATGGTGGACTGAAGCTCTGTTTTACACCCGTACCTTTACAAAAATTTTTGAACTCTTCACTAGTCCATGTTGGGCCATTATCAGTCACTAAATGCAATGGATACCCAAATCGTATATAAATACTTTTAAATACCTCAATTGTTTTGCGCGCTGTTATATTTGTCATTACAAAAGCTTCTGGCCACTTGGAGTAGGCGTCTATTACAATAAGATACATTTTTCCATACAAAGGACCTAAAAAGTCCGCATGAAGTCTATGCCAAACGGTTGGTGGCTGGGGCCATGGTGTTAATTTAATTTTTGTGGGTAATTTGTGGTTTTGTAAACAAATTTTACAATTCTTTGTAATGTCACCTATGTCCCTATCTAAATCTGGCCACCAAAAATAGGAACGTGCTATCTCTTTCATTCTAGTAATGCCAAGATGAGAGGCATGCAGTTCTAACATTATTTCATCAGTAAGTGAACAAGGTATAATGACCCTATAACCCCATAACACACAGTCTCTATCTATTGTAATTTCATTTTTTCTGGCAAAATAACTATCATATTCACTTCCCAAATTATTAAAACTTGGCCATCCATCTCTGCAGATTCGAATAATGCTACACAAGATATTATCTTTTTTTGTCTCTTTTTGAATTGTTTCCCAATTTAGCGTTGTTAACTTTGAATTATTTATATAGTTAATCGTATTAATTTCAAAAGATTTTTCAAGCATTTCTGCATTTTTATCGCAGTCCGGTATATGTTCAATCTGGTAATCAAATCCACTTAAAAATATTGACCAATATTGTAGCCGTTTTGCCGCCATTTTATGTATACCATACTTAGGGCCTAGTATTTTTGCTAGCGCTTCATTGTCTGTTTGTAAGATGAATTTACGTCCAAATAAGTATTCATAGAATTAAGTAACACCAAATATAATGGCGTAACCTTCTTTTTCCAAAATCGGGTATTTTGCTTGAGTTTCATTTAATTTCCTGCTAGCGAATGCCACTGGCCTGATAACATTATTACTGTCTCTAACTGACAGTATTGCAGCCACACCGCTATCACTTGAGTCACAAGTTAAAATAATTTGTGAGTTTGTCCCCAGATGTGACAGGAAGCATGTATTAGCTAGGGCAGTTTTAATATTTTTGAATGCTGTGTCACATTCAGGTGTCCATTCGAACTTGTCTTTTTTCAATCAATCATATAACGGCTTCAATATGGTAGCCATGTTTTGTAAAAATCTATTGTAGTAGTTTACTTTTCCAAGAAACGATCTCAGCATTTTGACATTTTCTGGTGGTGGTAATAACAATAAAGGCTGGATTTTACTTTTTTTTACCTTAACGCCATTCCTGTCAATTTCAAATCCAAAAACATCCAACTTTTCTTTGAAAAATTTACATTTTTCCAGTTTAATTTTTAGTCCTGACTCCTCTAATTTTCGTAATACCATTTTCAGATTTGTATATGTCTCTATTACTGTTTTACCATAAACAAAAATATTATCTATGTACACAATTGCCTCTAATCCACTTAATTTTTGCGACATAAGTCTTTGGAAGGACCCGGGTCCTGTACTGACGCCAAAAGGTAAAAACAAATATTTGAAAATTCCTTCCTCAGTGACAATTGTTGCCAACTTTTGTGATTCCTCATCTAATGGAGCTTGAAGATAAGCTTCCGTTAAGTCTAACTCACAGAAAAAATTGTTACCTTGTAATTTCATTAAAATTTGGTCAATTGTTGGTAATGGATGGTGATCTATTTTCAAATGTTTGTTTATTGTTATGCGAAAATCACCACATAGGCGAACCGAACCATCTGGTTTTAACACAGGCACAATGGGTGTACCCCAATCTGCATACTCAACAGGTACAATCCGTTTATTTTGAATTAACCGAGCAGGTATACACTCACTTGCCAGAATATCATTTGCCAGAATTTCATTTGCCATAATAGTCAACAGCCATTATATTGTTTCCCATAATAACATATGCCATAGTTATTGTTTACTATATTAGTCACGCCATAATTATCACTAGCCATAATATCATTTGCCATCCAAATTGCTTCCCAGAAAGTAGGTTAGGTTAGGTTAGAACTGTGATCCCCCAAAAAGCGAACGGCTACCAGAAAGTAGGTTAGGTTAGGTTAGAACTGTGATCTCCTACAAAATAAAACGGCTACCAGAAAGTAGGTTAGGTTAGGTTAGATCTGTGATCCCCCAAAAAGCGAACTGCTACCAGAACGTAGGTTAGGTTAGGTTAGAACTGTGATCCCCCAAAAAGCGAACGGCTACCAGAAAGTAGGTTATGTTAGGTTAGAACTGTGATCTCCTTCAAAATAAAACGGCTACCAGAAAGTAGGTTAGGTTAGGTTAGAACTGTGATCTCCAAAAAGCGAACGGCTACCAGAAAGTAGGTTAGGTTAGGTTAGATCTGTGATCTCCCAAAAAGCGAACTGCTACCAGAACGTAGGTTAGGTTAGGTTAGAACTGTGATCTCCTACAAAATAAAACGGCTACCAGAAAGTAGGTTAGGTTAGGTTAGATCTGTGATCCCCCAAAAAGCGAACTGCTACCAGAACGTAGGTTAGGTTAGGTTAGAACTGTGATCCCCCAAAAAGCGAACGGCTACCAGAAAGTAGGTTATGTTAGGTTAGAACTGTGATCTCCTTCAAAATAAAACGGCTACCAGAAAGTAGGTTAGGTTAGGTTAGAACTGTGATCCCCCAAAAAGCGAACGGCTACCAGAAAGTAGGTTAGGTTAGGTTAGATCTGTGATCCCCCAAAAAGCGAACTGCTACCAGAACGTAGGTTAGGTTAGGTTAGAACTGTGATCCCCCTAAAAGCGAACGGCTACCAGAAAGTAGGTTATGTTAGGTTAGAACTGTGATCTCCTTCAAAATAAAACGGCTACCAGAAAGTAGGTTAGGTTAGGTTAGAACTGTGATCCCCCAAAAAGCGAACGGCTACCAGAAAGTAGGTTAGGTTAGAACTGAGATCCCCCAAGAAGCGAACGGCTACCAGAAAGTAGGTTAGGTTCGTTTGTAAATATTTTTAGAGCGCCTACAGGAATATAGTGAGCAAATGCATTGTTTGTATGCATGGATTCAGAAAACCATTACTTAGTATGGCGTTTAAATATTCTATTTAATAGTATTATTACAATTAATAATATGGACAACAATACGTATGGCACTCGTACGTTCTGAAATCTAATAATCGGGTAAACAAAGAGTATGTCACATCATTTTTATGGTAAACAAACCATTCGGGAAAATGAAATTCGGGCAAATAAAATTCGGGCATATGAGTATTATTTTATATAATTTTCGGGCAAACAATAGACAACCAACCGAGCAATCTCATCTTTCACTTTCTCCTTAAGGGCAAATGGTACAGTTCGCACCGGCATAAAAACAGGTTGGACCCCAGGCTCCATTTCCAAATGAACTGGCTCTCCTTTGTAATCCCCCATTCCTGGTTCAAAAACAGTATGAAATTCAGACTTGATAGCCAATTCTAATTCACTCGATTCACCTAGTTTTTCTTGCTTAAACCTAGGCGGCCACAATTTAAGGGCGGAGAGCCAATTCTTTCCTATAATTCTAGGTAACCCGTCTTTTACAATAAACAATACTTGTTTATCTACACTGGCATTTTCATACGACAAGTTCAGGTTTTCCAGAACACCCAATGGTGTTGAGGTTGATTGGTCAAAATTTGTAAAAATTACATTTCGTTGCTTTAATTCTAAGTTTGGAAAATATTTCTGCCTATCTGAATAAGTGATAGTACTCACATCGGCTCCAGTGTCCACCTCAAAATCCAACAACTGTCCACTTACTTGTACACTTAATTTGGCCGATGGAATTCTCTCTTTCTCACTGAAACAAAACATATCATAGAGTTCTGGTCCTTGATTGTCATTTTCCTCTTCACATTCGTTCTTTCCTTTAACAGTGTGATTGTATGTAGTCACCTCATCTGCAGCGTTTAATGTCTTCATTCTCCAATTTCCTTTATTTTTGTTACACCTTCTATAGGTGTGCCCCTTAGTGCCACATTCACTGCAAAATTTCCCTCGCAGGGTGCACTGGGCCATCATGTGCCCCTCTTTATCACAGCAGAAGCAAATTCCAGCAGTTCCTCCTGTCTGCGGCTTGCTGGTTCCAGGTCTTGAACTGTACTCTCTGTTCCTGTCTACTTTAAACATTTGAGGTTGAGTCTCTTTTTCTTCCTTTTTGTATGTTAAGTTGTATGCTGTCTCAACAGTTTTTCCAGTTTCCACTAATTTTTCTAAGGACAAATCCGCATGTTTAAATAATTCGAATCTCACAGCATCATGCAGAGTGCCATTTAACAGTCGTTCCTTAATTTCTTCATTTATGTTTTTGAAATTGCAATTTTTTTAAATTTTTTTAAGTTCCAATATATACTGATCTATAGTTTCATCTTTTTTCTGAATTCTTTGTCTAAATTCTGCTTGTTCCAAAGCAAAGTTTTTGACTGGATGGTAATGTTTTTCTAATTTTCCACATACTTCTTCGTATGTCATAGTCACTGGTGAGTCTGGTGTGCATATAGTTGTCAAGAGCTCGTAGACACTCGCTCCGAGTTTTGTGATTAGGAGCGGCACTTTTTTGCAGTCCTCAATATCATTTAACACGAAAAAACACTCCAGTTGTTGCTTGTATGCGTTCCAGTTGCCTCCGGCAAATACTTCAGTTTGAAATTGAGCTCATCTTGAAATTTGTTTGTATTTGTGCGTCTGCACTGCAATGACGATGTTCCTCTAGAGCATCAATGTAAGTACGAAGAAATTGTCGAAGCTCCTCAAGCGAATTTTCATCCGTAAACTGTGACTCCGCGTCGTTCACTAAGTTATTAGCAATTATGATCAGTTCCTCTTTCTTTTTAGGGTTCCGTACCTCGAAAGGAAAAAACGGAACCCTTATAGGATCACTTTGTTGTCCGTCTGTCTGTCTGTCTGTCTGTCTGTCTGTCTGTCTGTCTGTCTGTCTGTCAAGACCATTTTTCTCAGGAACGCGTGGAGGTATCAAGCTGAAATTTATATCAAATACTCAGGTCTATTGTCCCTTGGAGCTGTGAAAAAATCAAACTTAAAAGCCAACGCAATCAAAAGATACAGTCGTGTATGCTGCAAATTTTAGAGTTTTTCGGCACTCGCAAAACCTACAGGGTACTTCCCGTGAACTCAGAAACTTGAAATTTGGCACGAAACAACTTCATATAGCATAGACTATGGAAAAATTACAAAAAGTAGACATTTTTAGTAATATCATACAAAAAATAGTTTTTTAAAATTTTAAACTTACTACTTTTTTCCTCGTAAACGCGTGGAGGTATTACATTGAAATTCATGTCAAATACTCAGGGCTATAGGACCTTTCAGATGTAGCAAAACCAAACTTTTATGTCAACGCAATCAAAAGAAATACCAATTTAAGTTGCATATTTTGAAACTGAGTACTCGCAACAAACTCAAAACCTAAAGGGTACTTCCCGTAAACTCAGAAACTTGAAACTTGGTACGAAGAAACTTCATATAGCACAGACAAAGGAAAAATTACAAAAAGTAGACATTTTGAGTAATATCATACAAAAAATAGTTTTTTTAAATTTTAAACTTACTACCTTTTTCCTCGTAAACGCGTGGAGGTATTACATTAAAATTCATATCAAATACTCAGGGCTATAGGACCTTTCAGATGTAGCAAAACCAAACTTTTATGTCAACGCAATCAAAAGAAATAGCAATTTAAGTTGCATATCTTGAAACTGAGTACTCGCAAGAAACTCAAAACCTAAAGGGTACTTCCCGTAAACTCAGAAACTTGAAACGTGGCACGAAGAAACTTCATATAGCACAGACAAAGGAAAAATTACGAAAAGTAGACATTTTTAGTAAAATCATACAAAAAATAGTTTTTTAAATTTTAAACTTACCACCTTTTCCTCGTAAACGCGTAGAGCTATTAAATTGAAATTCATATCAAATACTCAGGTCTATAATACCTTTAAGCTGTAACAAAATCAATTTTCTATGTCAATGCAATGGGTGAACTTTTACTTATATACCTACAGGTTTGTACGGAACCCTCGGTGCGCGAGTCCGACTCGCACTTGGCCGGTTTTTTTTTTTGTTTGAATCCATGCTTTTTTTCCTGATTTATCAGATCGTCCATTTCTTGATGACTATTGTTTTTTCCATAACCTCACTTTGTATTCACAACACCACAATTCGAGTTTACTTCAAATACTATTCGATTGAACACAAGTTCTCTTTAAGTATTACGCGTTTGTTCTTCCGCTCGTCGCCAGATTGTTATATTTATATGTACGTTGGTAAGTAATTAGTTAATAAATCGCACGCCTTTAATTTATTATTCGCAAAACGACACATCATGGATGACAGACCCACTGACCATAGATTATACAAAGTAACTTTAGTGTTGCTACTACAGAGACGTCATGTGTCACCGTTCATCTGTCAAAGTTCTGGCAAACACGGATTTTGTAGGGAAGATGACCTTCTGTATAAAATACTATTATATTATTCTGTGGTAAGGTGTTAAAAATGATTAAGGCATAACTTTATTGTTAAGAAAATAGGATTGTGTATAAATCAAATATCTCATAAAATAGTCTTAGGGCATGGATGGTCTCATGAATGATTTTGTGGTCAAATATCTCGTCGGAAATTTTCGCCCCATAGTCAAGAATCTATAGTTCCGTCTCTTGAACTTTAATAATATTTTTGACTAAAGTTCAGACTAACATGTTTGATGTTACTGCCGTAAGCATATCTTCCCTTGTTATATCTTGTAATTACATGCTCAAAGCTGTACACGACCCATCACTTTCCAACAACTTTCATTCACGTCTACATCGTTCCGTGATGCCATAAAGCTGGCTACTCACACACTGGTTACAGGATGCCTACCGCAAACCACTTCGCTCCTCCTTCATATATTAGCCTCTCTATCTCCTAGAGCTTCTGTTAAATTACCTGTGCTACATACGACGTTTTAATTAACAGGTGTTAGTCCTTTTGTTTTACCACTAACATTACATTCTTTGATATATATCTGAAGATTGAGATTTTCTAGAGTCTCTCTAGATAAATAAATAAAATAAAAAAGTTACAATAAAATATGAAAAATAAATAAATAAATATTTGGGGACAATCTTACACAAATCAACCTAGTCCCAAACTAAGCAAAGCTTGTACTATGGGTACTAGGCGACGATATACATACTTATATAGATAAATATATACTTAGATACATAGGAAACACCCATAACTCAGGAACAAATATTCGTGATAAACACACAAATAAATGCCCTTACCAGGATTTGAACCCGGGAAAGTTAAATTTTAATATTTAGCTTGCACAAGAATCTATAGGGTGGGTAAAGGCCTCCTCCAGAGATGTCCATTTGTCCCTGTCCTGTGCCACTCTTATCCAGTCTGTGCCGGCTGTTATTTTTATGTCGTCCTCCCATCGCGTCATTGGTCTTCCAATGCCTCTTTTGCCAAGTGGGCCTCTCCATTTCGTGACTTTCAAACGTCTCTCTAGATAGTACCTGTGATTTGTTCCCATGCTATAAAACTACAGGTGTGTGAGCAACCGGCTTAACACTAAACGAGTTGCAATCCGAGACGTCTCAGCGAGATCGGCAATTTGCAAAATTGCAGTAGCGCGGGACCCGGGTAATTGTGCCCTGTAAATAAATACGGGTAGATTTCACCCACCAACTACTACCGGGCTACATCGATTGGTGAGGCGCAGGAGGTGAAATTGTACGTTTTTAGGGTTCCGTACCTCGAAAGGAAAAAACGGAACCCTTATAGGATCACTTTGTTGTCCATCTGTCTGTCTGTCTGTCTGTCTGTCTGTCTGTCTGTCTGTCTGTCTGTATGTCTGTCTGTCAAGACCATTTTTCTCAGGAACGCATGGAGGTATCAAGCTGAAATTTATATCAAACACTCAGGTCTATTGTCCCTTGGAGCTGTGAAAAAATTAAACATAAAAGCCAACGAAATCAAAAGATACAGTCGTTTATGCTGCAAATTTTAGAGTTTTTCGGCACTTGCAAAACCTACGGGGTACTTCCCGTGAACTCAGAAAACTTTAAATTTGGCACGAAGCAACGTCATATAGCATAGACAATGTAAAAATTACAAAAAGTAGACATTTTTAGTAAAATCATACAAAAAAATATTTTTTTTAATTTTAAACTTACTACCTTTTTCCTCATAAACGCGTGGAGGTATTAAATTGAAATTCATGTCAAATACTCAGCGCTATAAGACCTTTCAAATGTAGCAAAACCAAACTTTTATGTCAACGCAATCAAAATAAATTGCAATTTAAGTCGCTTATTTTGAAACTGAGTACTCGCAAGAAACTCAAAACCTAAAGGGTACTTCCCGTAAACTCAGAAACTTGAAACTTGGCACGAAAAGACTTCATATATCACAGACAAAGGAAAAATTACGAAAAGTAGACATTTTTAGTAAAATCATACAAAAAATATTTTTTTTTAATTTTAAACTTTCTACCTTTTTTCTCGTAAACGCGTGGAGGTATTAAATTTAAATTCATATTAAATACTCAGGGCTATAGGACCTTTCTGATGTAGCAAAACCAAAACTTTTATGTGAACGCAATCAAAAGAAATAGCAATTTAAGTCGCATATTTTGAAACCGAGTACTCGCAAGAAACTCAAAACCTAAAGGATACTTCCCGTAAACTCAGAAACTTGAAACTTGGCACGAAGAAACTTCATATAGCACAGACAAAGGAAAAATTACGAAAAGTAGATATTTTTAGTAAAATCATACAAAAAATATTTTTTGAAATTTTAAACTTGCTACCTTTTTCCTCGTAAACGCGTAGAGGTATTAAATTGAAATAAGTAATAAACATACTACAACTTTTGCTTGCTATAGGTTTGTACGGAACCCTCGGTGCGCGAGTCCGACTCGCACTTGGCCGGTTTTTTCTCACACCTCACAACATAATCGGTTTCGCAAACTAATTTTGTTTCCTAGTAGAAAAGCGAGCAAAGTTAGAGTTTTCTATGGATGGGCACTGGACGCCTATAATAACCTATATTTTAAATCAATGTCACCTCTTATACCAACGAAAGTAGCTTGGTTGGATATTAAATCTAACGCTGAAACGAGCAAAACCAGCACTCTGAGTAATGGCAATTGGGTATAAATAAATATTAAATAAACCATTTATTTCAGAAATCTTTTGGTACATATGTTAGTTATCTTTAATATGTTTCTACCTACCCATATATGCCTGTTCATATACGGGACACAAAATTTCATATACCCTTACTGCTGCAGTTTTGCAAAATGCTTCTGTCTCGTCTCAATCTGTCTTGCTTCTTAATATAATAATATGATCAATAAACTTCCCACGTTCTTTCATTTAATCATTAATATTTCCTCGCAGAACCCCGTAACTCCCAAGTCCCGTGTCATATAAGACGACCCCAAATCTAATATCGTCGTCATGCGGGAACAACGAGCAGATTTTCCCTCCAGTGTTACCAACGTTGCAACTTGCAAAATTTAGCAACTCTTCGAACCCTTTTGGCACTTGGCAACTTTTTCATTCAAACTACTAATCACTAAGTACATAGTATAAAACCAAGTCGCTTTCCGCTGTCTGTCCCTATGTATGTAAAGATTCTTTAAAACTACACAACGAATTTTGATGCGGTTTCATTTAAATAGATAGAGTGATTCAAGAGGAAGGTTTATATGTATAATATATGTGTTTAGGGGCTATCCTGGTTTGTGGATGCTGAATATGAACTCCAAGTACGAGATATTAATTTAATTATAAAATTATACAAAATGTATGCGGAGCCGAGTTATTGCCGCGGTGGTAGTTGATGGGTAAGTCACGTGATCATTTGACTGCCCCCCGCTGGTGCTTCACCCCGCGGTCGCTGCTGGAGTGGTACGCGACATGCCGGCGGACCTTGAAGTGTCATCATCTTCAACTGGTGTTTCCACGGGTAAGGGACAGATATTGCTGAAGTCTCTACGCAGCAGACCAGTGGCGGTTTGAATTTCTGCAACTCGGTTGATACCGTCGCGCCCTGGAAATACTCGGCGTATTCTTCCTAGTAGCCATTTTATTGGAGGCTGTTGCTTATCTTTTATAACGACGAGGGTTCCAATCTGTAGTTGCCCGTTCGTCGACTGCCTCCATTTAGTTCGGATCTGAAGTTCGCTTATGTACTCCAATTGCCAACGTGCCCAAAAGTGCTGGCGTAGTTGCTACATCTTCTGGTATCTGTCCACTAGCCTTGTACGCGAAGTGAAATCTGCTTCTGGGATCGCTGTCATACTTCGTCCTATTATGAAGTGGCCAGGAGTGAGTGGCAATAAGTCATTCTGGTCCGAGCTAAGTGGGGTCAAAGGTCGGGAGTTCAAAAGTGCCTCTATAACTGTCAGTGTGCTATACAGATCCTCATACGTTAGATGTGCCGAACCTAGTACGCGGCGTAAATGATGTTTTACGGATCGTACACCAGCTTCGTGTAGACCTCCGAAGTGTGGTGCATATGGAGGCAAAAAATGAAAATTTATATTTTCAGTAGTTATAGTATCTGAGATGTCAGACGCGTTTTGCGCAATGAAAGATTTGAGCTCGTTGGCCGCGCCTACGAAATTTGAGCCGTTGTCACAGAATATATCTATGGGCTTACCCCTGCGAGCAATAAACCTCTTAAGAGCGGCAATAAAATTTGCCGTGCTCAGGTCACCCACTAGCTCGATGTGTACGGCTTTAGTTTTGCAGCACACAAATATGCAAATATAGGCTTTTACGAGACGACAACCACGCCCCCTACGATTGGCCATCATGATTGGCCCGGCGTAGTCCACATTGACTTCCAAGAATGCGGAGCCTGGTTGAAGCCTTTGTTTCGGTAGGTTGCCCATGATTGGAGTTACGGTACGACCTCCGAATCGACGACAAGTTACGCATTGGTGTGCGATCGATCGCGCTATGTTACGACCGCCAATAGGCCAATACCGTTCTCTTATAGAATACAGCAAGTGCTGAGGACCGGCGTGCATGAGAGCTTTGTGTTGACATTCGAATAACAATTTAGTCAGACGATGATTTTTGCTTAATAGAATCGGATGAACCTTGTCATATTCATAATCTGAATTCGACAATCTACCACCTACCCTAATTAAATTTAAGTCGTTCGTGTCTATGTACGGGTTCAGTGATAAGATCGCGGATTTTTTAATAGACGTTCCCAATTTTATTTTGGTATATTCTGTGGGAAACGATTCCTTTTGTGAAATTAAAATTAGTTGCTTCAAGGCATTGTCTAATTCCTCAGCGCTGAGTGGCCCACTCCTTTTGTTGGACCTGAAGCGTGTGTTGTGAATAAACCGCGCAATGTATGCGAAGGTGCGTTGCATGCGTTTCAGGTCGGAAAATTTGCTGAACGGGAATGGCTCATCAGAGCTGGAATCGACTGCCAGGCATATATTTTGAGATTTAATTTCCGGTAAGTTATTGGTATTTATTTTTGTGTTTAAGTTAGGCCACGATTGTTCTGGCTGGGATAAAAATTGTGGACCGTTCCACCATAATTTATTGTGTACTATTTCACTTGCTGTCAATCCACGTGAAATGTGGTCTGCGGGATTTTCGTTGGTTGGAACATGCCTCCAAGTGTGGTTAGCGCAAGTGGACTGTATCTCTGTAATTCTGTTACGAATAAATGTTTGCAACCTACTTGGATGCATACCCAACCAATTTAAAACGATTGTAGCGTCAGACCATAGATAGCAACTGTCAAATTGCAGTCTCATAGATTTCAGTATCTTGTCTAGCAATCGAGACCCTAGTAAGGCTGCGCATAACTCTAAACGAGGGGTGGTTAAAGGCTTAAGTGGAGCCACCTTCCCCTTTGAGCACAGCAAGTTGACAGTCACTTCGCCATTGGCGTTTGTTGAACGTATATACGCACAAGCTCCGTAGGCTACCTCAGATGCGTCCACGTAGATATGTAATTGTAAGTTGACAGGACTGTGACAAATGACATGTCTGGGGATCTGAACTTCGTTGAGATTATGCAACGTAAGCACAAATGCTTGCCAGACATCTCTAATGTCGTCAGGGACAGCAGAGTCCCATGATAGCTGGTGCAACCACAACTTTTGCATCATGACCTTGGCTTCAAGAACGGTTGGTGCGACTAAACCTAAAGGGTCAAATATCTTAGATATAGTTGACAAAATACTTCGCTTAGTGACAAAGCCTTTAAAGTCCACATCGGTTGTGACGCACAAACTGTCGGCGACGCTGTTCCAGGTAATACCTAAAACCTTAGAGCTATGCTCGGGGCATAGGTCCAGGTTTCCTTCGGCGCCTACTGTCTTGTCATTAGCTATGTTTAGAAGCACGGTAGTGTCGTTTGATCTCCATTTTCTCAGTGGAAAACAAGCACTATTCAAAGTTTCAGTCAGCTTTGTATAAATCATGGTGGCGCCCTCTACCGAGGAGCATCCAGAGATAAGGTCATCTACATAAAAATCCCTAGCTATGATTTCCTTTACAATCGGATCGTTGCACTCCATTGATAATTGTCGTAAACAACGGATAGCTAAAAATGCCGCCGATGATGTACCATAAGTCAAGGTATTTAAATGAAATGTTTTTATAGGTTGGGAGGGGTCGTCCCTCCATAATATTTGTTGTAAAGGTCGCTGCGATTCCACGACGTCACACTGGCGATACATTTTTGCTACGTCAGCAGTCAAGGCCACGTCATGTTGTCTAAAACGCATTAAAATTGAAAACAAATCATCTTGTATTGTTGGCCCGACTTGCTGCAAATCGTTAAATGAATAGCCAGATGACGATTTAGCCGAACAATCGAAAACAACCCGTAACTTACTAGTAATACGGTCGATTTTCAAAACTGCGTGATGTGGAGCAAAATAGGTAATTTGCGACCTATCGTTATGCGATTCACTCATATGGCCTAGTTGTATATATTCGTGAATGAATTTTGTGTAGGATTCTTTTAATTCGGGGTTCCTTTGTAACTTATTTTCTAACGAAAGAAACCTTTGCTTAGCTAAACAGTAACTATCGCCTAATAAACTAGGCGATTCTTTCAGTGGAATGGTAAGCAAAAATCGACCGTCAGGTAAACGTGTCGTGTTTTGTGCAAAACTATGTTCACATTCCATCTCTTCGACTGTCAAAGACGACGAGTCGTATAATATCGAGTCTAGTTCCCAGAATTTAGCTAATTGTTTTTGTATTGTGCAATTTTCTATGTTAGTTTTATTCAGTGCTCGTACGCTTGTGTTATTTTGTACATGTGAGAACCCGCATATATCCATGACGCCTGGTACTGAACCTCCTAGAACCCAACCTAATTTTGTTTCATGTAAAATTATGTTCGTATTGTCTAACTCGATTTGTTCTGAGCCCAACAAGGTCCAAAATATATTGTTTCCTAGTAGAATATCAATATTGGACGTTTCGTAAAATGTAGGATCAGCTAAGTTGACATTTTTGGGAATATTGAAGGTTTGAATATTTATTGGTTCACTTGGCCATGGTTTAGTTATGTTAGGTATGACAATGCAACTTATTTCGCTACAATAATCGCTGTATTTAGACTTTATATTAATCGTACAAGTTTTATTTAGTACCGATTCATTGTTGTTTATTCCAGTTATCGAAGTTAAAACATCTTTTGTTTCTAGATTCAATTCCGAACACAATCGTTCAGTTACAAAGTTCAGCGTACTACCGTTATCAAGCATAAGACGGACGGGACGATTATTAATGTTTTTTGTGTATACGTCGACTATAGCAGTGGACAATACCCCTGGTCGCGGCTCGGCGCATACCAAGCCGACGGAGGCAAGCGCGGTGGCCGCGCCGTCCACCTGGCCAGCAGGCGCAGGCGCGGGTGACTCGGGTGCGGGCGCGGGCACAGGCGCGTGCGCGGGCGGCGAGGTGGCCGCCGCCGGCAGCGCGAGACCGCTGCCGCTAGGCACGCTGTTATCATGCGTCGTCGCTGCAGTCGAGTGCAGGATAGTGTTATGTTTTTTCCTACAAATTCTGCATGGGCTTAAACGACACTTGCTAGTCCTATGTCCGTAACGGAGACAATTGACGCACAGGTTCAAACTTTGGGCCCTGTATTCCCTATCTTTTGCATTTAAGTCTAGAAATGTTTTGCAATTATAAATGTTATGAATACTCGAGTTGCACACAGGGCAGGCCTTGGTATTGTTGTTAGTATTAATATTCGTTTTAGTCGGAGAATTATAGGTAACCAAGGATCGCTGCTTCTCTTGCCTAACATTTCTTTGTTCGATAGTTTCTAGTAAATCTGCTCGCATCCTAACAAATTTGACCAAGTCGTCAAATGTGTTAGAATCGCCGTCTAAGGTAAGCCTGTATTTTTCCCACTCAAATAACGTTTGAGCATCGAGCTTGGTACACACAATATATGTTAACAAAGTGTCCCACTTATCAACTGGTTCTTTTAATAATTCTAAAGATTTTAGATTTTTAATGAAAGTATCAATTAATCTGCGTAACTGAAATGCTGTATCTTTTTGCACTAAACAAAGCCTTAACGTGATTAGATATGAGTAAGCGTTTGTTATTGAATCGTTCACACACAAGCTCCCATGCAATTTTGTAGTTTGACGCACTGAATTCTATTGATTTTATAACGAGCGATGCACTACCTTCTAAGTAAGAGCGTAGGTAATGAAACTTCGTTATATCGGATAAACTAGTATCGTTATGAATCATGGATTCATACATATCCCGAAACTCCAACCACTGGCTGTACGTACCGTCAAACTTATTGAGGTTAATTTCAGGCAACTTGACCTTTGTGTGCTTCACATCCGTCACCTTCACATCGGCTGGCGGCGATTTAGCATTACTGCCCGCAGGTCCCTCCGCCTCGCTCAGCATGAGCTGGGCGCGAGCGATGCTGCTGTAGTACGATGCCTCAAAAGAATTGCGCTGGCTGTATTGCTCGGCAGCGTCCTCTTGGGCACATTCGATCTGTAATTGTATGTCATGGAAGTCGTTAAACACTAATTCCAACCTTGAAATGCGTAACTCGAGCTCAAACTTTTGGTGAGGAGTCAACTTTGCTGGTAATTCATGTAAATAGGTATTGAAATTAGTTAACTGAGCCTTGCAAGTTCCACGGCGTTTAATGTGTTCCTTTAAAGCGGCTTCAGACATTGTTTACCTCCAAACACGACACTGTAATGCAAAATAGCCAAAAGGAAATGAATGTAAACAACACTTACTCGTGATTATTGATTATAGGTTAAGATTATCGATCACTATGTTCTTTGTAGGTTTTAATGTCCGTGTATCTAGTAGTTAACACTTGACTATTTGTTATACTCTTGATTTATGCACTAAAAGTTAAAATAATTGCACTTTGACCACAATAACAAAGGAACTAATAAAATTTAGGTAAAATTGCAATACACCGGCGACTAGTACTGGCGGCGTAAACAACTGATTTTTACCGTTAACTGCAGCTGCAACTCGATAATCATGTCTAACTAGATATCTATAGTTGCACTGTATGAGGATTTGTAGTAAGTACACTGTCTTGTATATACGTAATTAATTTATAATTTACGTTGTATTTAATTTGTGAAACTAGTAACTTTTGAAACTGATAGGTACCTATGTGGGCACGTAAGACAAAGGGAGTGGATTGGGAACTTAGCTGGTTTCTAGTAATCCTGGGCTTCTGGTTCCTTAAATCCGTCCATGTAGGCTAGTAGATCCCTCTTGTTGTGTATTTAGTGGACTTAGCTTGTTTCTTGCGGCGAACTCGACGAATACAGCTTGTAATTTCGAATAGTTAACTGCGCGGTGACAATGGCGGATGCACGGACACGTTGGCTGGACAGTTAATTCGTATTTACTTGCTGGCTCTTCACTTGTAGGTTCGAAGACCAATGTTTAGGGGCTATCCTGGTTTGTGGATGCTGAATATGAACTCCAAGTACGAGATATTAATTTAATTATAAAATTATACAAAATGTATGCGGAGCCGAGTTATTGCCGCGGTGGTAGTTGATGGGTAAGTCACGTGATCATTTGACTGCCCCCGCTGGTGCTTCACCCCGCGGTCGCTGCTGGAGTGGTACGCGACAATATGCATAATATAGCAGAGAAACACTGATAATTTTAGAGGTTTTTAATATGATGTCGTAAATAAACACATTTTTTTGCGCTTACATTGCAAACGCTGGCTGAACCCTACGAGGTAGATCAAAATAATGTACATGTAAAGTACAGTATTGTAAAATTATTTAGTGCAAATTTTTGTTGATATATCGATTTATTTTAATAAATTAGTATTACATAAAGACAGTGTAAATAAGTGTACAAAATGGCACCATCTAAAGCTAAACAAAAGGACAAGTGCTGTGAAAGGATGATGGACGTTATTTTGGATTTGAAAAATACGGTTACCGAAATGAAACTAAAATTAGATAAAACGTACGATATAATCGAAAATCAACAACACGAGATTGCTAGACAAAGGGAATTAAGTACAAAAATATTGTTAAATTCCAACAATAATCATACTGACCTCCATATGACACCACTACTCAACGACTCTGGTCCGGAAGCACTGAGTTTCATCAATGACACCACACATGGAATAAACGCACTAAGTGAAGAACACATATTACCACCTAAACATGAAATATCCTGCAAGACTCCCACAGGTTTCTCAGATGCATTGCCAACAGAAATGAAGCGGCTCCGGACCCGTGCCCGTCGTAAACTGCAGTCGGAAGCTCTTTCAGCTCAGCCATCGGCATCACCAGATGACATGTCTACTATGCCACCCGTCAGTACAGTATCAAAGCCTGCTGTTCTCCATCCGCCAGTCGGGACAATTGCTACTCGGGACAAAGTGGCGTCGAAGAAGCCGTTATCTGTCGTACCAGCTACACCCGCTGCTGCCTGCACCTCACTGATACCGCCTGCGTGTGTCCCTCCAGCACCTCCAATACCAATTAGGGCCTCAGCGGAGCAGAGCAGGGGCAGCCTTCGGGCGGCTGCACCACGATCCATTAGCTTGCACATCTACAACCTGAATGCAGACACCACCTGCGACGAAGTTGTTCATCACATTCAAACTGACATGGGCGTCCAAGTACATGCATGCGAAAAGCTGAAGGTCACGAGAGGCCACTACTCGTCTTTCAAGGTCGATGTATCAGCAAACAAAGTAGGTGTAGTGCGTAGTCACAAACACTGGCCGGCTGGCGTATCCATCAGGCATTTCAATACAGTCGAGCCAAAAAACTTCCAAGTGAGCACCGGCGATCGACCACCACGCTAGTACAATCTTCGAGTTTTAAAATCCTCCACCAAAACGTCAGGTCAATCTGCGGTAAAACTGGACTCTTAGACTTGCTACTTCACTCAGAAGAACCCGACACATTCGCCTGCAGTGAAACTTGGTGCAAAAAATACGAAATAGAACAAGTGAGGTTAAGTGGTTATCAGTTGGCAAAGAGTTATTGTCGCACGAATATCCAGCATGGCGGCGTGGCGATGTACACACGGGCTGATATTGTATATCGCCAACGAAATGATTTACAGAAACTAGCCATTGAATTTCATTTTGAATTTACTGCAATTGAAATTTGTAATATAAGTTTAATTGTTATTGTTTTATACCGCACTGGAAATGGTGACTTTGACATATTCTTAAATAAATAATTTAGAATTATTATTAGATAAATTAACAAGAGAGAATAAACGTTTCATTTTGGTCGGTGATCAAAATGTCGATTTTATGTCGGACAACACTTCGAGGCGGCGGGTAGATGAAATACTACAAATTTATATGTGTAAAAACTGTGTCGAGTTTCCGACCCGTGCACAGCGAAACCTGTATAGACTGCGGGCTCGTGCCGCAGGAGTGGGGCGATATCGAGAGTAAGTCTCTAGATACCCTAATCAGTGACCACAATGCACAGATATTTACGTTCCCTATCTCTAAACCGCGTCAACGTATTAAACCAACGCATTCAAAAATAGTACATTACTGCAGAGACCAGTAAGTAAGCTTTCCTGGCTTAGTATTTAGTAGCCGTCCGAGTCGAAGACGAGGACGGCTACAATACGAAGCCAGGTAAGCTGATTACGGTCGAAGCATGTATAGTGCTTTTCTCAAACATGTAAGGAAATATTTTAATACATACCCAAAACTACCACCTAAACTTAAGCAATTTTTCTTATAATTGCTCTAGGTAAACGTACTCATGTTTAAAAAATATGTATGAAAATGAAAAAAAAAATTACATTTATTCCTTAAACGACTAATTTTCAAACTTATTTATATAAAATTACTTGTTTAATGCTTCAGTTACTGGCTGAGTGATTTAATGTTGTATGAAAATCCTTTACGTACGTCGCGCTGAACCTGCCTTGGAATAGAGTCCCTACTGGTCTCTAATTACTAACGTAACAGGAACATTTCCGAGCATGTTTGAGAAAAGACTATTTCCTGACCAGTCATTAATATCATTCTATATTGCTATTGAAAATTATAATTGAAATTTTGTATTTGACGACGCGATTTCCATTGACTGTAAATTTAACAAATTATTTAACGTATTGAAGTATTATATTGACATCCACTTTCCTATAAAAAACATACCGGTGAAAAAAAATAAACAAGTACCATGGTTATCAGATACGCTCTCACAACTTGTAAAAAACTATAATGACCTGACAGAAATTAAACGCCAATATCCTGACCTTACACACCTCGCGGAACGCATTAAACACCAAGCAGACCGAATTAAATCTGAATCCTTATCTGCCCGCCGAGATTATTATGCCAACCGTATAATAAGTAATAAAAACCAGTCAAAGGAAATGTGGCGTGTGGTCAATAACGAAACATCCAAAAAACCCTTACAACATCAAATGTCACTACAGGATGAATACGGAACTGAAGTACCTTCACGCAAAATACCAGATCACCTAAACCAGCACTTTCTTACAATAGCCAAAAAGTACAAATTAAACAATGACAAAAAATTGGACTCAGCACTGTACCTAGATCGTTATTTAAAGAATACCGACGTACCCGGTCTAGTTTTGCCAACGGTTACACTTACTCGTACAGATTTAAACCGTACTTTGAAATTGATGCTAAAAAGTCGTGCTACCGTAGACATTTATGACATGTCTCTGAACATACTCGAGTGTGTCTGGCCGGTCATCGCGGGTTTATTAGTAAAATTGATAAACACCATGTTTACATGCGGTATATACCCCGATGTTCTGAAGAGTACCCGAGTGTGTCCAGTTTATAAGGGTAAGAGAGAAAAGTGTGCCGTTGACAATTATAGACCGATCACGATTGTACCAAATATTTCAAAATTAATCGAATCTATATTATCACAATCCCTAATGCAACATGTCGAGACAAATGACTTACTAACAGACAGACAATTTGCATATAGAAAAAATAGGTCCACCACTACAGCTGCGTTACAGATTCACGATTGTATATCAACAGCGTTGGATATAAAAAATAAAGTAGCAGGGGTATTCTGTGACTTATCCAAAGCATTCGATGTGATTAGTTATGAACTCTTGATAAAAAAGATAGGGCAATTTTCCACCCATTTTTTTTTTTTTGTAATGGACACTGTTTCCAAGCCGGCTAACCATTTCCGACAATCCGACATACATAGAAAAAAACATTTTATTCGCGCGATTTTTTTTTATTGCGTTTATAATTAGAATACGATAACAATTGTGCTCTTAAACAGATCACCAGTATTTATACTAAAACTTATATATTTAATAATCAGTATTTATTTAATCTTGAGTTCAAGTATTTAATAGCAACTTTTGAGTTTGGTTTTAAAGATATTTTTACTGCTACACTCGGTTTCAAAATTAGTAGTGTTAAATATCCGCGGTGTTAAGTAGCTGCGTGTTGGCTTACCATAATAGTTGTTAGCCGAACGAAGAATAATTTCGAGAGTAAGAAGTTCAGACGAAGGAATCCATATAGTGTTAGTATTACAATAGAACTTAAATAACTATGTTAGTACCTGAACTTAAGTGTTGAGAGTCCAGTGCCTGATTAGGGCGCTGTCCCATTTCTATATGTCCCATGTCCCATCAATAAGTAGGGTTCCTAACACTTACGCAACTTAATTGCTATCTCGAGAGAGCCTTGCCCCAGCTGTCCATACATTTAGCACATTTTCGCCTCCCGTGTAGCATCTTTAACAGTTCTGTGATCTGGCAATACCCAACCGCTCTTGATCCTATCTTGGGATTTAGATAGTGTCAAAACTCTTTACGATGCAGTCCGCAGGGACTCGGGTCAGGGCGATTTGGAAATGAAGATTAAATGGTTGGGAAACTAAGGCCCTTTGACTCTGATGGAATTAATCCGCGATGAAGCTGCTTTCTTAGGAACTCTGGAGAAAATCTTTTTTTTTGTCTTTACCGATCTAAATGGAACCTTATATGGTAATGTCCGTGCAAGATAGCCCGGTTTTAGTGCTCTTGAATGTACCTTTAATATAATAAAGGTCAAGGCTCTCGTGGGATGAAGCAGGTAGCTGCAGATATGCAGACTTTTATTACTTTATTGTTGTACCACTATTATATAATCTGTGGTTGTACTCGCATAATAGATATAGATTGTTTGCATGTACATAGTTATGTAAACAAGTTTAGATACCTACAAGTAAACATTGTAAATGAATAAATTAATTCCGTTTCAAATAAGTTTGTGTAATGTCGAAGTAGGTATAACACAAAATTGTTATTTTTACTTTTGAGCGCACTATTCGCCAACAAACTGTCCTCAGTTTGACGAAAAAAAAGATACACTTAAGTTTTCTCTTGAAAAAAATTATAAAATATATCTTGTAAGACTCAGAGTTTCCAATCATTAAATTAGATATTAGATCGTACAATTTTGTTGATGAACTACAAATTATATTACCAGTTTGTACAGCAGTCAAATTGTAGATTTAAATATCACGCAAAGCGCGATGTAAAGCTGCATTTTTGGTATGTTATAAGGGATTAGGGGAGTGTAAAACTGTATTTTGCAAGACTTTTTTTTTACAGTTAATCTAAAAACTGTGGGGTTTTTGAAAAAATTGCGATTTAAGAAGCCTTATTTTTTTATACCACGACGGTAGCAAACAAGTATTCGGCCCGCCTGATGGTAAACAGCTACCGTAGCCTATGGACGTCTGCAACTCCAGAGGCGTCAAATGCGCGTTGCCTAATAAGTAACATGTATGGAAAAATTATGTACTTACACAAAAACGGCTGAATAGATTTGGATGAAAATTGGCATACAGATTATAACTAAGAAAGGGATATAAGATGCTTTTCATTCGGAATGCTTTTACGCAGGCTAAGTCGCAGGCAAAAACTAGCTTAAAACAAAACCTCGTAAACATTTGGCCAAACACGTTCCAAAAAAATACTAAACTAGTGCTTGCAAAACATGCAATTCAATCGTCATTAAAGTCTTCATACACAACGTATCGGGAATACCCTTCGGGCAATTCGGGCATCCGAATATGCATCGGGAAACAGCAACCCCCTTAACTGAGCAAAGGTAGAAATTATTACCATAAGCAATAAGGCTTGTGAAATGTCCGTTTTGTGTCGCCGATGTTACTGAGATTCCAATTTATTTACGGCTCGTCATGGTCTGATGTACGATTAATTAAATCAAGCTTAACAGGGGTCGGAACAGTATTGCAGAAGGATAATCCCCAGAATACCTACAGTGAAATTACACAATCACAAATATTATTTACACGAATATTCTTTGCCCGAGACTTGGCCTGTAGAATTGGTACTTCGGGAGCATATTTTTCGTCAATTTTATAGCGTTGCCATAGTAAATTATTCACCCCTTTTCACCCCTTTAATAAATAATTTGCGTGATTAAAAAATATATTTTGTTCTACCTCGGGGATCAAACTATATCGCTCATGGAAATGGTTGTTGTTAATGGGTGTTGCGTTACATAAAATCCGGCTTTGTTGATTCTTTGTGTTAATAGAGATGAAATACTTATGTTAGACAAGAGTTTTCGACCTCAGAATCACACCGGGACAATATCAAATTCTTAAAAAACACTAAAATTTTCGTGTGATTTTCTGTTTTTAAGATATTTTCTAACAAAGGATGTATGTTACGAGAAAAGTTCCCAAAGAAGGTAGAAGGTTCTCTGCTATTTGCAATATAATGAACCTAATTATATTTACTAACACCTCATACTTCCCAAGAAACAACTCTTCAAATTTGCATCTATTTTTTTAATATGAATGGGTTGTATCTGAGATAAGATTAAAACCCGGTTAACATACAGTTACCGGCAACTTTTACCGTAATATACGTCTTTTGTTAGAAAGAACATTAAAAACCAATACACGAAAATTTTAGTGTTTTTTTAAGAATTTGACATTGACCCGATATGATTCTAAGGTCGGAAACTCTTGTGTAACATAAGTATTTCATCACTATTAACATACAAAAAAATCAAGCCATACTTGATTTGATGTAAGGCAGAATGTGCCATTTCAATGGGTCAATAACTTGATTCACCATAATTCATTTCATGCTAGGGTTTTAATAATAGAATAGAAGAAGAATTATATCCAGCCATAAAATCACAATATTAATTTCTCGTAAATATTTGATGAAAATTCATAGTTTTCAATGAGGCCGATCCCCAAAAATTCCAATATAAATGCCATTAAACAATGCAAAGACCCATGTGACTATCGTTTGATCTCCGCACCCAATCAATCCTGTATGAATTTCACCGTCATCCCACGGAAGCCACATTCCTTTAAAAGGTCGTATCTTGCCGCGGAACCCTCTAGTTTTGTGTCTTTTTTTACAGAATACGAGACTCAATTTCTCGCTAGTTTCCCTAGCCGCGTATTTTACTATTCTTATTGGTTTCATGAGCAAAGGTGCGCGAGTATACCAATGTTATTTCACCTTACAACTATATCAACGGTATTAATGGATTGCAGTCGTCCATAGGTTGTAGCAGCCACTCTCCTTCAGGCACAGGTCCTATGGTTGTTTACTACAAACGATTTGTGAAATAAAATACGGCTAGAGTGTGCCCTACATATATTAGCAGCTGATTGTGTTACATACCTACTACTACGTATATATACTTATATATAAAATACAATAAGATTAACTTTTTTTTTATGTCTTAAACATAATGTAATTTTGTTTTTGTCAACAGATTAGAAATGTCAAAATAATAATATTATAAAAATTGTACAATAATCAGACTCAATATACAAGAGTACAAGTAGTACTAGTCAAATAACCCGCCCCTTGTCATTCCCGGCGCAAAGGTTCCCATTGCGCTCGCAGCATTGCCACGCTGGATCGCAATTGACAACCTAAGATAAACTAATACATCATCTCTTTCCTCACAATACTTCAAAATCTGCAAATCGCCAGTCCTCTCTAAGCAAATGTAATATCACCCGTGAACCGGTGGCGAGCTTAATACACGACCCGACCCTCAGACGTCACACTTAAGTTGTGGCTGAACGCTTTTACCGACTACTTACTGAATAGGAAATGTTACGCATGATTTGGAATCTATCGTCGAGGCATCTATTTTGAAGTCATATAAAATAATAATGTCAATGCAAGTTGGACGTAATTTAGTAAAACTGATCCTACTAGGCGCGGATCCATTCGGGGGGTGGGGGAGCAATTTCCTACACAAAAAATCTTGCGGTCCACACCTATGACCCCCGTAGCATACGAGGCTTGCCTGTCAGCCGTGTCAGGGGTATCCGCGCCCTAGTTCCAACTCACGAAAACGATACAAGTACCTTATTTGAAAAGTAAATAACATTGATTTCTTTGCGCGTTATTTATTTATTTATCGTATGGCTATGTCACTGGATAAGCATTTCCCTGGGATAGTAGTAGCGGGAAAGCAGATGATAAACAAAATCCAGTGAGTGCTGCTAAAAGAGAAACAAACTTGGCAGCTGCACTGTCCCATCTGGACCTCGCAGCACTCACTGGAATGCGCGTTATTGAGGTGGGTATTACAATTTTAAACTCTCGTGAAACTGTCTACTTATCAACATATTAAACGGGTTATTCCATAGGTATTTAGATCCGTTAAGAGGATCAAGACAAGAGCTCGATCCGAAGATAACGACCGGCATAAACATTCTAAATTCTAAACTTCGATATTAAATTTGAGCAAAATTATACCTACATTACGAAAGTATCCCATGTTGAAACATAAAGGAGATCGTCAATTATTGTTAGGTGATCTGGCCCAGATTATTTAGGACCGTTTAGGAATGATTCATACCTTTAAAAAATCGTCATAATTTCTAGATCAGGACGATGGTAAAAAAATTGCGAAATCTAATGGAAAAATTAAAAAATCATGCATTTAATTTAATACTTGAATCTGACAAGGACAATATTTGAAAGCGTGGATGCCTAAGATTTATATATTAATGTAAAAAAGTACTGGTTTTTTAAAGAAAATGTACAAAATGGGACTTAAAAACAAAACGGGAACCATGATGAAATAATAAAAAGTCTTCATTTTATCATATTTATAGTTTCTGTATTTCGGTAAACAAAGACGGCTGTAAAACCATCGTTGATACTATTAACTGAACATTCCTAACACCTATTGCGAAGGGATAAGGTTTACCACCGTTACGTGCGATAGCACTAGTATCTGACATTGCAAAATTGAAAAAAAGATGCGTTTCGTTAACGAAGCAGCATGATATTATGCCATTATGAAACTCACTTTTAATATTCATACTCCATTTCCATTTTCAATCTTTAGTCGTTTTAATACAGTCGATTTTTAATTTAAACTTCCGTATTCGTAGGCGCTAGACATTATTTTAATATTACAATGTTCTAACTTACCGAACAGTATCAAAACGCAGATTATGTAACAGTAGACATTGACAGTGTCAAACAAAAAAACAAACCCGTTTCATTCCAGGTGAAGTTAAACTTTATGTCAATGCCATAAGGACGTTAAGGACTTGTCTTGCTGTATTTTAATCGCGGAAAGATCAACATAATGTTTATTTATTTAGATTTCCAATTCCCGTTTCATTTTGTTGTAAATTTTGTCTACTTTAGTAATAAAATGAGTATTTATTTTACATTGAAGTCCAAACTGTATACGGTTTATATCAGGTGGCCCAGAATTGACGATCTCCTTTATGACACAACTAAAACCAAATCTAAAAATCGTGTTTAGTTTAGTATAGCTGTAGTGGTCTAAGAGCTGGCCACGTCAGATATGACACAATAATGAGAGCAATGAAACCCATCTAGTAAGATTGCAATACTATCCTTATTGCTAGATCCGGGCATTTGGCAGCTTTTAATGGGTGGATGTCAGAGTGACAGACTAGTAAAGTTTTTGAATTTGAAAAAAGTAATACCACAATAGGTAGAAACGGCCGAAGTTATCTTATTTATAGAGGACGGCCTATATTTTAACATTAGAACAAAAAACATTGCGACAAACTATGAATTACATTATATGTAGTTTTTAACTACTTTCCCTCATCAGAAACTTTTGACAATGATATGAACTGATTATTTATATAATTTTTCATAATACTGCATCAAAACCCTCTAGGATTTGTATTCTTAAAGTGGTTTGCATTATTTGACCTCCACCACTTTACAGCTGCCAGATGTCCGGATCTAGAAATATGCATAGTATAGCAAACTCACGAGAGGGGTTTCATCGCTCTCATTATTGTGTCATATCTGACGTGGCTAGCTCTCCGTCTATAGTATATTAATGTTAAGAGGTGTCAACTAAAAAGTTTGATTAATAATTAATGATTATCATCAATAATATTAACAGTTTAGTTATTTATTATAACATTTTCACACCACCTGCTCGACAATGCCAAATTATATATCATGCAAACCTCACCGAAAGCAAATCATTATAGCCCTTGGCTTTAGCCGGGTTATAATGTTGTACTAAATCTCATTATAACCCGCTGGTTAATAATGTGAATTCACTTCCCATAGCTCTTATTGTTATGTGCTTAAAGTCTAATTTCGTAAAGTCCGCACGGTGCACAGCCCCGCGACGCCAGCCGGGGCCCGCGCCGCCGCGTCGAGCTGATTTGAAAATCGAATTTATTCGGAAAATCGTGCTGGCCACCTCAATTTTAAATACCTAAAACAAATGCCGCGAGTGTCATAAGACGCTGCAGTATACGGAGTAAAACTGCAAGTTCTATAAAAATAGAAGATAAAATTAGAATAAAATGGACTAATGTATCAAGAATCAATTTTTAGGGTTCCGTAGCCAAATGGCAAAAAACGGAACCCTTATTGATTCGTCATGTCTGTCTGTATGTCTGTCCGTCCGTATGTCACAGCCATTTTACTCGGAAACTATACGACGTATCTGAATAAAATTTACACATAAGGTGTATTTTGTATGCCGCTACTCAGTTATGTAGTTAAATTTGAAAAAAAAAATTTTTAGGGGGGGCGCTCCATACATGTAACAAAATTTTTATTTTTTATATTTTTGACTAAATATCAACATGTGACACATAATCGATAGGTCTTTAAAAATAACACTGAGGTTTTTTGACCATTTTGCGATTAAGTGAATATTTTCTGAAATAATCGCTTCGAAAGTCAGAAAAATTGTGCCCCCCCCCCTGTAACTTTTGAACCGTAAGTCCAAAAAATATGAAAAAAATTGAGGAGATGCGCCTTATCATATACTTTCTAGGAAAAATTTTTTGAACATTATTGGTTTAGCCATTTTTGAGTTATCTCCAAAAAACTTTTTCCATAGGCATCAGATACGACCTTTTGGTATTAGTTTGGTTCTTATTCCATTGAAGGTACGGAATCCTGCTATGTGTGGTCCGACACGCACTTGGCCGGTTTTTACTTTTGATTTACTTTAATAAAAATCCGTTTCTAGTAGCCTTAGCTATTTTATTGTCTCGCAAGAGGTGAGAAAAGTAGAGTATACTCCTCGGGGATAAAGCTGTTTTTGTCACGGGCGCGCTTGAACCCCTCACTGCATTCAGGACTCAGTCTTAATTCCCTCGCTTCGCTCGGGAATTAACTCATAACCCCCTCGCTGCGCTCGGGAGTAAAATCTGGAGTCCTTCGTTACGTTCAGGATTCAATATTGCGCCCGTGACATAAAACAGTGCTTTATCCCCTTGGTGTACAATCTACTATTATAACCCTTAAGGGCTCCAAGGTATCTTAAATACATGACTTATTAAAATAATTATTTAGGTAGAGCTCGTTTCCAATGTTAATGATGTAATTTGTAAACGTCGGATTTTCGGCATTTCTATATTCTACATAACATGAAAAGATAATGTTATCTGAGACATCGGTGGGCGCAGATATAAATCATATTTACTAAAGAATCAACCCAGAGTTGTATAATCTGGTAAACTTGTTTATACCGTTTAGAAAAGAGGGACTTAATGCCGTAGGCTCTTATTATTAAGCATGTATACATTATTAGGGCCTGATATATACCTAAATAATACTAGAGTAATCATCAATGTCTTAAAATATTAACCACTTGAAGCTTGTTTTGTTAAAATACCTAAATGAAATCAACCGAAATTCGTTTCAAGCAACTTTACATTTGTTTTGATAGCTGCCTAAATTCACCGCCGGCGTTTACCAAAAGAGTTTTCCGAATACATTTTCGACAATTTATGCGAAACAGAACAGAGAAATTAAGCATTAATTTGGTATCCTTGCGATAGAATTTACATATTTATCGAAGCGTAAATCCATCGTTCGTGATCTTGAGGGTTCGCCGTCGAACATACCGCCCGTCATAAATCAGAGTCCTTCTGTTATGTAGACATCGGTTCTGGGTCGACTTCGACTTACCTGAAATCAAAGGATATTATTGTAGGTGGGACTTAATCAGTGGAGTATCTTAATTCATTTAAATTATTTGTAATAAGTTGGATCATTATATGGATAATAAGTAGGAATTTTGTAACAGTTTCGGTTTTTTTTTGTATGACAAATACGGCGCCTTTAATTATTTCTGCTATTTTCCAATTATTATAGTCACTATAGTCAGACCACGTTCTGCATCAACTTTGAAAGTGACAAATACCTAGTGGAAAGTCAGTATAAACGTCAATTTTATACAAAAAACGACGTTTATAATGGCAGTTTCATACTTTGCGTGGGCATTGAGAATGCATTGTCCTTTTGTAAGCTACGTTTTACTTCTGACAAAAAAGGTTCAATAAATAAAAATGTATAACATTAATATGTAACACCAATATTTTGTAATCAACATGTAGGTCAAACACTAACATACTAAAATACAAACGCCGTTATATCAAAAGATATAATAAATGGTTATGATATTTAACAAGAACATATTCAAGTAGGTATCTCGTTAATTTTCACGTCAATCGTGAAGTTCAATTAACTGCAAGTATTCGAGGCTACTCCGTTCATTTAAGGTCACATACCAAATGCACAACTCACAAAATCTGACACGTTACTAAATACTTTTATTTTGAGCTATACGGACAGGGGATATAACTAAGCGGGCGTGATTTTTAAAATAACTTTAAGACGACTTTCTTGACGACAAAAGAAGAACAGTGATAAGAAAATACCGTAAGAAAATCAGACTAATCTCAATGAGCCCTTTGGTTAGAAATACCAGTTGGTAGTTTTTAAAATAATTATGTCTGCACTAATTGGGATTAGGTCACCAAAGCAGACGCCAGGCTTCTTAAGGATGCGCTAAAATGAAGAAAATCAGGCATCAAAGTTAAGAGTTAGAAGCAATCCTGTTCAAAACCTAGTTAAAATTATATCGATATATTTTTCATCGTCATTTACTGTTTTTTATTTATTTTATATATAGATAAATAATAATATATAAACATATTATGTGGATATATCATTCCAGTTAAGTTATTACGTCCATTCCAAATTGCTCGCCTTCTCTTCTTGATTTAACTTTAGTTTCTTCGACTTCTCATGTGTCTAAATTTGGACAATACTCCGCGGATGCCTTCTCATATCATGATCTGCTCTATCTCTCTTACAAAATTCGTCCTCCCAAATCTAAATCAAAAATTCTTTTGCAGCGCAATTTTAGTGGATTAAATGTGGAAAAGCTTCGAGATGACGCTTTAACAATCGATTGGAGCAGTATCGCTCGAGCGGGTTCGGTAGACGATCAAGTTTCTCTCTTTAATTCGCTCCTCATACAACTTTATGACGCTCATGCTCCTGTTCGTGCAATAAAAGTCAAGCATCTCCCTGCTCCTTGGCTCACTGAGGATATTAAAGCCCTTATAGAGAGGAAGAATCAATCTAAATCTAAGTATAAGGCTAACAACTCTGAGAAAAATAAACTTAAATATCATACCCTGCGCAATCGCTGTAGCACTATATGTCGAGATGCTCAGAGGCGTCATATTCACAGTTCTGTTGAAGATGGAAATCCAGCCAAAGTGTGGAAATTTTTGAAAGGTCTCGGAGTTGGCAAATCTCAACAGGCAACCAATTTAAACAATATTAGCGTTGACCAGCTTAACCAGCATTTTTCATCGTCCACCTGTTTCAGTGGTCCTAAGAAATCTAACTCACTTCATCATCTTTCATCACTTCCTGCCTTAGATTTCTCTTCTTTCTATTTTAGCCATTTCTGTGAGAGTGATGTTAGGAAGGGTATATTGAATATCACTTCTAACGCCGTTGGTGTTGACTGTGTTAGCCGAAATATGATACTCCCTCTCCTTGATTTGTTTGTTCCTATTATCACCGGTATTCTGAATTTTTCCATTTCATCAAGTACTTTTCCCAGTCTGTAAAAGGATGCCAATATTTTTTTTTTTTTTTTTTATTATCAAACATATTTACATAACATTACAGTAAAAACTAATGCGTTATGAAACTTAAACTAAATAATTAAATTGGTACAGAGGAAGGCCTTTTGTCCATCACCTCACCGAATCTCAGACATTCACTTCTCACAGCCGCCCATCGCCAAGCAATCAGATCGCACTCCGGTGCTGATGCCAGGAGCGCATTCAGTTGTAACAGGGCTCGAACCAGTGGGGAATTCAAGCGCGACACGGTGCGCGCCGCCGGCACCGCCAACAGATCGCGTCGCCGCGGTCTGAGGGCCATCCTGGGGACGTCCGGTACCCACAGTCGCACGAGTCGACTCACAAGCTCAGGACAGTCCAGCTCTCCGCGCAGGGCCTGACACGCAAACATTAGCAAACTGCCGTTTCGTCTCACCTCCAAAGAGTTGTATCCCAGTGCCCCAAGAAGATATTTGGTCGGGTAGAGGAAGGGGTAGTAGCCATACATTTTTTTATATAAAAACCTTAAAAATGCTTTTTGTACCTTTTCAAGTAGTAAGGCATACGTAGATTCGTAAGGGTGCCACACGATGGACGATGTTTC
Organism: Pammene aurita; assembly: GCA_947086415.1. Taxonomy (NCBI): domain Eukaryota; kingdom Metazoa; phylum Arthropoda; class Insecta; order Lepidoptera; family Tortricidae; genus Pammene; species Pammene aurita. Next base: position 41,803,213 of record OX352294.1, read on the forward strand.
CAGCTTGCTCCTTACTAGGGCATTATATACAAGTTTTATAGCCAAAGGATCACTAAAGTAACGAAGGTTGCGCGTTATAAAGCCCAGTCTTCGATAGCAACTAGCAGCAAGCGATAAAATATGCTCATGAAAGGTGAGCCGCGTATCGAAAACTACACCCAAGTCTTTAGCGGAAAACACGCGATTGATTTGTTCAGACCCAAGCATATACAGGGCGTGTATGGGCGTATGAGCACGGGTGAATGTGCATACGCTACACTTAGTCGAGTTGAAAAGGAGCTTGTTTTCCACACTCCACCGATAAACCGAGTCGATGTCCCTTTGCAAAGACTCACAGTCCTCACTCTGTTCCACTCCATACATCAACTTCAGATCATCTGCGTAAAGAAGGCACTGAGCAGACTGAAGAACCGACTTGAGGTCGTTTATCATGATCCCAAATAAGAAAGGCCCTAATATGGAACCCTGACTAACGCCAGACCGAGTATGATATGGAGCAGAAACAAAACATCCATGTTGGACATACTGCTGTCGATCACGCAGATAACTAGCGAAGAATGATAGCAATGCTGGAGAAAAGCCAATACGATCAAGTTTCGTCAGCAACACATCGTTATCGACGCGATCGAAAGCCTTGCGGAAATCAAAATAAAGGACATCGATTTGGATGCCCCTGTCCAAATGTTCAGAAATACTTTCAACCAAAAGTAGTAGATTGGTGTTAACAGAGCGGCCGTGTCTAAATCCATGCTGTTCATCACACAAGAATGGTTTTACCTGTGCGGACAGAGTTCGGTGGAGTATGGACTCAGAGAGCTTAGCCAGAGTGGGAAGGACAGCTATGGGCCTATAATTTTCAACAGCAGCAGTATCATTCACCTTCGGGATTGGTCTTACCCTCGAGACTTTCCAGCAACGTGGGTATGATCCACCGCTGAGCGCCAAATTAAAGATATACGCTAGAGGGATTTTCAGGTAATCCATGCAGCCTTTGACTACATACGCTGGCAAGTTATCCGGACCTATCGCACAATTAGATTTGAGTCGCTTTATACCGGATTCAACCTCCTGAATAGATATTTTATCTATATGTATGTAGTTAGCGGCACGACACTGATCAACGGGTCCCTGCACGTTAGGGTCGAGATGCGGAGTATCAGGCAAGAACACCCCTGAGAAATAACTCGCAAACGCACCCGCAACCTCTGCCCCTGCAAATTCTTTTCCATCATACTCCACACTATTAACGAACCCTCCCTTTGTCTTCAAGCTATGCAAGTGCTGCCAAAAAGCCCTGGGATTGTCCTTCACCTTACGCTGAATTTGATCAATGTAGTGATCGTAGGTAGAGGCTATCCGTCGCTTCACCTCAGACCTCAATTTCGCGAACTTATTGTAAACTTCTTTGTTTTTGGTGGTTTTCCACTCTCGGTGCAAGTCACTTTTTAATTTCAAGTCACTAATGAGGTCCGCAGTGAACCAAACTGGATAGCGTCTAGCTGGTTTCTTAGAACGAATTCGTTTAGGTACACATTGGTCGAAAATTCCGTACAATATTTGGTAAAATGTATTTACAGCACGATCAACATCCGCAACACTGAGAACTTCACTCCAGTTTACCTTCGAGACTAATTTGTACATGAGTTCATAATTCCCTTTAGTGAAATTCCAGTCTCTCTGCATGTCAACATTGCTAGGTTCCAGTCGTTCAGCCTGCTGATGGTAATTTCGACAATCCGTTTCGATCAAAATCTCCAGAGGAGGGTGGTACGCATCCGATCTCGGAACCAGTCCTCCTCTAGTAATGTCTAAAACTTTCGTCCCTGATATGCGCTCCGACACCAGCACTACATCTAATTTACCGCCATATGCATTCCTCACCTCATTCATCTCTTTTAGACCGCATACAGCTAAAAAATAACAGTAGTAACATAAAACACTTTGGGATGTATATATCGGATTCAAGTTCAAATCACCGACCATAAGCACCACACCCTTTAATGTATCGAACACTGACTCAACTTTCCGAAACCATCTAAAGTACGTTTCATCTGTTGCATTAGGAGGAATATAGACCACACACATATAACAAACAACTTGATCGACAACGAATGTTGCCCATAAATCTTCTCCACTTGAAGTCTCCAGTTCTCGACAGCGCCGCAGCAGAATACCAGGTCGCGCCGCGATAAGCACGCCGCCGCCTCGCGCGCCCGTGGCGCGGTCCCGGCGCAGCACGCTCCAACCGCCGCACGTCAGCTCAGCGTCGTTAACGGCATCAGTGAGAAAAGTCTCGGTGACTGCTACAACATCGGAATCCAGGGTTAACAAACTGTGCCTGAAGTAGCTAAGCTTGGTGTTGAGGCCTCTAACATTTTGATACGTGACGTCTATCATCGACTCCACTTTCTGCGTGTCGATCGGAGGTGCCCGAATCCTTGGCGTTGTTGTTGTACGATCTCCGAAAAAACCACGCTTTTACCCTCGCATTCTCAGGCCAAACTTCCGGTGATAAGCATTTGTCATAAACCTCCCGGGGGACGCCTATTTTGTATGACTTGTATGCTCCTTTTGGCTTAAGTTGCTGTACCGTGCAGGTTTTATCTGGATACATGGATTTTAGATACGCACGTATGTCATCTTCGCCTGATACCATATTCCACAGATGTATAAACTTGAGGAACTCTACCGCTTTAAGTGACGTTACATCAGGCCCCGCCGTACCTCGCAGAGAGGAAAAACGTTTCCTAGTTTCTCTGGGCACTTTGTCTTTACCTGCTGCTCTTGGGCTTTCATTATCTGTCGAAAGAGACCCCACTTCTCTATCTGTTGAAAGCGTGGGAACCGGAAGACTTTCCCCTGATGCTTCGGCAGACGGCTCTGCGCTAATTGTTCTATCAAGCGACTTGACACCTGTGGCTTCTGTGTCTTCTTTGCAATCTTTCCTTGCTACTAGCGTCGATTTATGTTCGGTCCGGGATTTACGCCTTCTTTTAGACTTCTTTCCTGGGGCTACATTGCTAGTAGACCCATGTTCGTCGGATTTCGCGCACCGACAGCAGTTCGTTAATGGAAACTCTAATTGGTCAAACCTCCTGTTAACCATCTCAAGCTTGTTGGAGCAATCAGTAAGCGCTACATGGTACTTCGCTACAGTAGAAAGGGCGTCAGCTAGCTGCTCCGACAAAACGCTCATTTCTTCTCGGATCAGATTCATTTCAAGTACAATAGATGCCTCCTCACCCGTAGGCTGTATTTGTACAGACTCCCTACTGGTGCTCCCTGTTGATTGCGCCTGAGGGAGTTTCGCACTCCTGTTTCTAACTGCAATATTCTTAGCGGCGACAGGCGTACCAACCGGAGTCGCGCAACTTGACCCAGGCTTTTTAAGAGTGATAGGACACTCAGGGCATACCCACGCATCTCTTTCCGCCAATGTGAGCTTATTATTTATACACGACGAGTGATACAGCTTACCGCAAGAAGACGCCATGCACTGAACATACTCCTCACCAACGGCGAGCTCCGACTGGCAACCGTGGCAGATTAACTCAGCACTATCGCCTCTTTGCATAGACATCATCGTGTGAGTTTCAATTCTAATGTGCAACACAAAAACGTTCAAATTAGCACTGATTAACACCGCCCGGCGTAGCGTTTCGCGTAGCTCTCGTAGTACCCCGTAGCATCCGGCGTAGCCGATGCTCCTAGCTCCGGTGACGTCAACGCGCGCGACACAGTACACTATTTCGATCCCAGCACAGAATTATCGATGGCTCAGCGGTAAAGACAGCGGCCTATCAATCCGATGACGCAGGTTCGAATCCAGGGAACTTGCAAAAAACTGATGTCTCTTTCTAAGTCCGCCCACTGGGTGGAGCCAAGCCGTAACAGTTCCGCAAGCGAGACAAGGAAACGAAATTGCACTTTTAGACCAATCACAATTTAAACTTTGGAATAAATTGTACGCAAATTCACTGCAAATGACACGTCCGCTCTCGGTGGCGGCGACTGACGACTCCCTTATTCCTTTACCCAAAAAATCCAACTCTATTACTCCTTTACCCAAAAAATCCAACCCCAGTTCCTTCTCTGACTATCGCCCCATCTCCATTCTTCCTTTCCTATCCAAAGTCCTCGAACGGCTAGTGCATCAGCAACTAACTTCCTTCCTGAATAGAAATGACCTCCTAAACCCATTTCAATCTGGTTTTCGTCCGGGCCATAGTACTACCTCGGCTCTTGTCAAGGTTACCGACATCCGTTTGGGTATGAATGACCAGAAGCTTACAGTTCTTGCACTTCTAGATTTCAGTAATGCCTTTAACACGGTCGATTTTGACATTTTGCTCGCGTTCTTACAGTCTCTTAACATATCGGCTGCAGCGATTGACTGGTTCCGCAGCTATTTGGTTGGTCGTCGGCAAAGAATTCTTCTAGATTCTTCGTGTTCTTCCTGGTGCAGCACATCAGCTGGTGTTCCACAGGGTGGTGTGTTGTCTCCTCTTTTATTTTCTATCTTCATTAATTCCATAACTCTTGATCTCTCCTCTTCGTATCACCTCTATGCCGACGACCTTCAAATATATTCGAAGGGTATGCATAGCGATCTCAATTCAGTTATAGAAGCCACGAATCTTGATCTGCTCCGCATATCAAATTGGAGTCAAAATTACGGTTTAAAAGTAAACCCCCTAAAGTCACAGGTAATTGTGATGGGTAGCGCTAAACAAATCTCCAAAATTGACTTTCTCAGGCTCCCTCCGATAGTCTTCGATGGTATCCAAATTCCTTTTTCCAACCAAGTGAAAAATCTTGGCGTAATCATGGATCGTTGTCTATCATGGGTGCCTCAGGTGAGTGAAGTGAGCAGGAAGATGTTTGCTGCCATAGGGTCTCTCAGACGGCTCCGGAATTTCCTGCCAAATGCTACTAAAATTGCGCTTGCTCAGTCGTTACTTCTCCCCATTCTTGATTATGCAGATATCTCCTATTTAGACCTAACCGAGGAGCAACTTAATAAGCTTGAGCGTATTCAAAATGCCTGCATTCGGTTCATTTTCGGATTACGCAAATTCGACCATGTTTCTAGTTTTCGTTCTCAACTCAAATGGCTCCCTATCCGTCACCGCCGTAACTCTCACATACTTTCTTTACTCTTTTCTATACTTTTTAACCCTGCAACTCCCCGCTACCTCAAAGAGCGTTTCTCTTATCTTAATTCTATTAGATCCTCTCAAAAATTGCTCCTAAAAGTGCCATCTTCATCTTCCAAATTTTATAATTGCTCATTTACGTTCCAGGCCGTTCGTTTGTGGAATTCTCTCCCTCTCAACATTAAACGCGCGCAATCTATTGGTAGCATTAAATCGCAACTTAAGGAATACTATTTATCTCTTCCTTAGGTTTTTAAGTTGACACTGTTGTTTCTTATTGTGTGTATTATATATGTATATATGTACGTATATGTATGTTTACTTTGTATTTATTTAAGTATGTATATTCATATGAATGTGCTGTGTTATCTATTTCGTCTCTTTTGTTTCTATGCACCACCTACTGCTTATTGTTTTTCTCTAGTCTCCACTACCCAAAGGTTGTCTGGAAGAAATCGCTCATTAGCGATAAGACCGCCTGTTGTTACCTCTACCTAAATTCATCTAATTGTAAAATTTGTGCTTGTAACTGTATGAGGTGTGCAATAAAGAGTATTTATTATTATTATTATTCTCTTTATTCATTTTTCTTCTTAGGATTAGGTTTTTTACAATATTTATATAAAAGTAAAATATAAAAATACATCGAAAACATACAAAAACAATAAAAACATTATAAAAAACCTATCCTAGGGTGCCGCCGGCAACGGAGCAAGGCCCAGGCTGCCGGTGGTCAGGGTCGCAGAGAGAGGAACCTTCGGACTATGCGCGCCGTGTCCAGGATAACCGCCTTCTGGATCTGACCCTTGATCCAACCACAACCCCGTAGCGAAAGTCTCTCTAGGTGTTGGTCGAGATTCTTCGCTATGAGACCGTTCGCAGAAACAACTATCGGCACAATGATCGCCGAATCAACCTCCCACATGGCGGTTACCTCGTAAGCCAAGTCTAGGTACTTGCTGGACTTGTGCTTCTCGGCCTTCACGAGGTTCTCGTCACATGGGACGGTGATGTCGACGAGCATGGCCCGGCGTTGCGGTCGATCTATTACCACGATATCAGGCTTATTGGCTACAATAGTCCTGCCCGTGATAATAGATCGATCCCAATAGAGCGTGGCACGACCATTTTCGAGAACTGGTGCAGGTGTGTACTTGTAGTACGGCACTTCGTGGTCCACAAGACCGTATAGTAAATTATTATTATTATTATTACGTCAGTTTGTCATGATACTCAGCACAAGGAAGTTTCTATCCAATTTCCAACCGACTGTTCCCCAAATTGGTCCATTAAAATTATTCAATTTGTCCTATGATCTCTGACTGTGAATGTTTATAGAATCCCGGGGAGAGAGTCAATAAGCGAATTTATGCTTGAATAACTATGTTAATGACTTGCTACCACAACAAAAACAGCCTTAGACTGGCTCGTTTGCAACTGGTTTTACATTTTGCTCTATTTTCGTGGTTACAATGGTCACCTTGGCGTTTTATTGGTCATTTCTCTGCTCAATGGTGTGTGGACGATTGGGCTTTCTAAAAAGAAATATGCTTTCCCTTATGCTATTAAGATAAAACTTCCTTGCGCCGGACAAGTTTAAGTAAATTCTTATAGATAGACAAATTATATGGGGATATTAAACACATTTATTTTCTCTTGTGTAGCGTTAAAGAGTATTCTGAATTTGAAATCAATATTAAGGACAAATAATGTGACCACAATAATGAAGTTTTATCCCATGTATAATATGTTTGACGAAACCGGATTCCTCATTGTGTAGAAACTGACCTTAGGAGTAACTTGTAATATAAATTATATAAGAATATGTATGTACATATAAATGTATGAAATTGCATAAGAACTAGGTCAATACGTGTAGGTTTGACTGACGGCAAATTTATACTGTATTTTATAATGAAATAAAGATATCTTATCTTATCTTGAGATCATATTGTACAGTCAGGAATAGATGTAGCAGGCAGGGTTCAAAATAATCTGACAAAACACGAGGAGTTTGTCAGATTATTTTGAACACTATATGCCACAGGTTTACTTAAAACCATCTAACTTATAGTGTTCAGTAAGCAAAACTCTGGATGCCCCCAAAGTTTCGCGTTGCTTGCATAATTTATGGACCTAAGTCAGATCAAGTGTGGTTTCGACTTGGTTAAGCTCAATGTAACACCTGGCTTGGGGACACCGATTAGAATTTTTGCACATGATGAATATTTATCCTCGAAGCAGGTTCTGCGGGGGAAATTTAAATTACAAATGCTCCCGCGGCGTATCATTGTTCGCAGATTTATCTGTTTCAAATAAAATATTGGATTCCGGTCCACATTTTCAATTTAATATCAGAGCTGACAGGTAAACAAATCAAGATGTCACCATACCATAGAGAATAATACGCTCTATGACTATACTGAACTGTTGCGATATAAATGAGAATAATAGCGCCCTCTTGACAATGATCATATATTTCTGGTCAGGTTTTACAAAAGGCGGACATAATACCATGAGGCATTTAGTCAACGCGGGTAGGCAACGCGCATGTAAATCCTCTGGGGTTGCAGGCGTCCATAGGCTACGGTAACCGCTTACCATCAGGCGGGCCGTTTGCCACCGTCGTGGTATTAAAAAAAAAGTCAATTATCAATTTAGTCATAATTTTAATTTGAAGTAATATTTAAAGCTACTCGAGATTCTCGAGAAGGCTAAGGCGATTATCACACTGGCGCCGCAACCGGACGCGGCGACGGTGTGCAAGAGTGACAGCGCTATACACATGCAGAGCGTTATCTCACTCGCGCACCGGTGCCGCATACATTAGTTTGCATAATGCAACTCAGAGGGAAAGCAAACACCTCTGGGATTAAGTCTGGCTTCCTCACATTGTTTTCCTTCACCCTTCCAAGAAACTCAATGGTACGAGCCGGGGTTTGAACACGCGACCTTCAGATTGAAAGAGTATTTTTGGATTGGAATTTTGAATGTGCCTGTTGTCTTTAGTAAGTGCTATCTGCCGAGATGTTCATTTTCGGTATAAAATTAGTTCGCCTGCTCATTTGATATTTTTATTGATAAAAATAATCACTAATGTAATGAACATGGCTCCTTCTTCTTTGTCCTCGCCTTGTCACATTTCAGTTGGGGTCGGCTCTCCTAATCAATATTCGCTAGGACATTCTGTCCTGGGTCGTCTGTGGATCTAATTGGGACTTTTAGATCTTGGTTTCCTTTAGATGTCCAGGTGTTTTGGGTCCTGCCTCGTCCTCTCGGTCCGGTTTCAATGTCAAGCACTGTTCTCGTCATGTGGTCTTTCGAGCGTCTCATTACATGACCGTACCACCTCAGTCTAGACTGACATATACTCGTATTTCTCAGGGATTGGTCTTACTCGGAAGGTACCGCGTATGTACTCATTATAAATAAATAAATAATAAATAAATATTATAGGACAATCTTACACAAATCTACCTAGGCCGACAGTAAGCTCAATAAGGCTTGTGTTATGGGTACTAGACGACGATATATATAATAGATAAATATGGATAAATACTTAAATACATAGAAACATCCATAACTCAATAACAAACATCTGTGATAGGTAAACGCACAAACAAATGCCCTGACCAGGATTCGAACCCGGGACCTCCTGCTTCGTAGGCAGGGTCACTACCGACTGGGCTAGGAGACCGTTTGCTTGTTTGATTATAACTTTTTTTTATGATAAACATGACTGCAATTCAATAAAGAAAAGAAAAAACGGAGATAGATTAAACAGAAAAACTTTTCAAAAAGCGAAACTCGGTGCGAAACTAAAGTTTTGCAATAAAAACGCTTGGCGTTTCGCTGCGTGGCGTTACGGGATTTAAATGAAATCTGGCAGCAAGTTTAGAAACATTTAATTAGTGGCGTCAGAGTTGAGCGGAAATGAAACATCTTGCGAACACTGTCAAGCACAGATGTTATACTAATAGATGGAGCGTAGAAAAGTCTGGGGGCTTAAGGCCAATTTACACATTGATTAGTGTTAAGTGCGAGTCCATGTTTTCTACTTGTGTTTAGTAACAAATGTATGAAATCGCACTTAACACTAACCAATGTGTAAATGGGCAATAGCCAACGTGGCAATCGTTAACGCTCCGTGGCGTAGTGTAGTCATCTCTCTCTATCACTCTTCCATATTTTATTTTATTTTCTTTATTGGAGAAACAGCAGAGGTAAGTACATAACAAAATACAGTTAAGTATGTAGTACATTAGGTGTATACCTACTTCCTTAAATGTTCTCACTGAGATATTTTAACTTTAGTACATAAAGAATTGCTATGGTAAACTAAGCCAAACTTATCACACTAAGCTAGGTACTAACAATAAAGCGACATTATAAAATAATAAAATGAAAAATTTCAAGTTGCCTCAGCTAGGACATCGAGTATCTCTTTTTGGAAACGTGGTCTGCTTGTGTTATAGATATCTATGGATGTAAACAACTTGTTGTAAGTATTACAAAGGCGGCGTAACGGTGCACGATGACCAGCATTAGTCGAACTGATCGGGACGGCGAACAAGGCGGCCGAGCGTGAGGTACAACGGGGGACTCTAAACCGAATGTTCTCCAGCAACTCTGTGCAGTCGTAATTATCTCTGCATATATTGTAAAGAAACATCATATCAGAGCATTTGCGTCTTAAGTTGAGGGAGGTTAGCTATTAGTGTGATAGTGACAGTTGCGTTTCGTTCGCTACGCTACGGAGCGTAAACGATTGGCAGGTTGGGAGGCCTTATGGTTTACTATACACCTATTAGGTGCCGCGACAGCAAGCGTGAGGAGCAGGAGCAGCACGCGGTCGCGTGCGACGTTGATGGTGTTATTTTTTATATTACACTGAACTATTATACTACTGTGCTGCAATATTATATTTAATTTTGATGAAATTTTGTTGAGAAGATTTTTCTAAGCTCTATTTTTCCCTTTTGCGAGACTCACCTCGCTGCATGCACGTATCTAGATATACGAGTGCGTTCTCTTTCGCACCTACCGGAATCCCATTATGCTAAAACAGTTTTAGATTAAACTAATCTTATTACTCTGAAATCTTGTCATGAACAGAGGGCTTACCGCGGACATCGAAAATCGAAATTTCGTTATCTGCGTCTTCTTCGCTCGAATCAGCAAGTGCAGTAGAAAGGGAGATAACGAAATTTCGAATTTCGAAGTTTTCGGTAGGGTCTCTGAGACACCCATGCGATTTGTAAATGCGTGGACGAATAATTTTATTATGTGGTCATTTTACAAAATGACCGCTCATTGACTTATGTTGTTAACTTAAGCCTATACCATAACGGATTAATTTGGAGAGCAGCGGAACGTGCGAAATTTTTTATGGTTATCAGTAATGGCATAGAGCCTTTATAATTATAATTTCAAAAAATAAGCTATTTTTATAGAAACTGATCGATATTGTAAACAAGAGCTGATATCTTATCTTTATCTTATCTTATTTGATTCGGGGGCCCATATGGATAACTTCTACCTAAATGGATCTTTTGTGTTAATGCCCCCTAGTACACTTACTCAAGAGCTTTTTCCTCCATGTGTTGGGTGAATGGAGCTCAAGGGCAGTGCTTTGAGGTCCTCTGGAGCTGATGTAGTATGAAACAATAACTGATGGAGTATTTAAGTCCAAGACCGGCTATTTGCCACTACAACTACTGCCGCCACTTTTCGTAAACTCTTAATGATATGGAGTCTCACGGAGGTGTTCTACCCTCCGTGCGTGACTCTTTCCCGCTGATAATTTGCTTTCGTACCCTTCATTTTGCGTGAACAGATTTACTTTATTAAATTTTCTCAGGAAAAGAGGAAATTTCCGTTTCTTTATAGCATGTGTCTTGGCTCGGATTGTGTCTAATTTATTCGTGTAAGCCTACTCAAGATTGAAACTGCTCATCCAAGAAATTCAGCGGTTTGCGGTTAATTGTAGCATTTGGTGACGCTGATTCGAATCAGGCTTTGGGCACAGTAACTAGAGACTGAGAGATGATGTTAAAGGTAGAACTTTGAAATCTGGAACATTTAATATTACTCAAATAAAATAAAGAACTTTTGAAACTGTAGCCTCTAATGGAGTGATGTTGTGGTTTAAAATTTCACACGACTTTTGCACGGACGATTTCGTGTGGGGAAGCTAGTAGTTATCATATATCTACGCAATTAATTGTTAAACAATGCCTCGTTATACAATATATTACTATGTTAATGAACGACAAAAGCCAAATCTATATTCAATCACCACAAATAATTTCACAGTTGGAATGTCAATCACGTACCCAGAAACATCTACGCAGGGAATTATTGCTGATTCTCGGAAAATGTTGTTTGTAATGTTAAATTAATAATGAGCTGTATTCTATCTTTAAAATCGTGGTTTGTTATCAAAATGATTTCCTTTTGTCACCAAAGTGACATCTAAACAAGTGATTTTGACATACAATTGATGTTAAACTATTTCTTTTTGATATAAAATAGACACATGAACGTCATAGAATGATCTGAATAAGCGAAAGGGCACTTTAGACAGCTCCAATCCTGTACAATATCAAAGTAAAATCGAACTTAACCCAGCTAGTTCAACTCTTTAAACTAGCTTTTTTATTTAAATTTCTCATAAATACAAAATTAAGTGTCAGAATGATAATGACATATGATTATCAGCGGCATTTTAGATTTGACAGGCGTTTGTGAAAAGCGCCTATAATATAGTGTTTAATATTGAATGAGTATTACTTGAACAAGTCAACACAAAATTTGCCTTTTGGTCATTACTTCTATATATGTTACTGTTGTTTTTATGTTATACCTACTTGTTTATGTGCAATAAAGTGATACATACATACATACTTCATCAGCAGCATAAAACAAATGATAAGTTAGTCCTCACTAACAGTATTCGAATCATGTTCAGTTCCGTTGTCACCACAAAGGCTATTGACTCGAAAATGACTTCGCTCATACGAGTATCCCACAGACTACATCACAAAATTGAACAGAAGTTCAAATGTAGTTAATCTTTCGTTTTTGTTGCTCATTTTAATCATGTTTAAAGTGGCACACATCACTTAATGAATTATTTACAAAAAAAAAAACAGGACATGACCTCACATAAGTGACAATCATTTCACTTTAGAATTAGGTACTTTCCAATAGATAAACTTAATTGTTTCGTTGCATTCATAAAATCAAAATTTCAAAAATACACGGGAAAATCCAGGTGTCACATGTGTTTGAGCTTTAAATGATTTTATTGTTTAAACTTTTATAAAGGAGATGTATTTATCATATAGGGTTGTGACGTCACAATATAAGTCTCCCATATAAACTCCATAGTAACAAATCGTTTTGACGTTTTCTAAAGAGTAGCTGATTTGACTTCATAGAAAAGTAGCCTATTGCTTTGATAAACAACTGAGCATCATACACCATTTTATATAAAAATAGCCTTAATATATTTGAGTCTGACGAGAGTTTTATAGTTAAAATAGCCCAAGTTCCTAAAGTCAATGTATATATATTTTTTTTTTTTTTGTTCTACGACCTGAAAGTAGCAGTCGCTCTCATACTAATTAAATTGGAGTAGTAGGTGGCCGGCTCCGGTATGATTAAATCAAATATGAAATTTTATTAACCAACAAAAAATTGTCTTTCCAACAACCCAAAAAAATTATGAATGCGATGTGAAAGGATAAGGTAATCGTGAGTTGTCTTTTGTGCGTCTAGTAGTAAAGGTGGTCTGCGTAGCATTCATTATCATTATCGTCGCGATTCGTTTGTGAACTATTTGCGGTTGAAGCCGCGATCCATACGACTCCGGGCAGGTTCAAGAGGTGATGCTGTATTTGTAATTTTTAACTGATGATCTCTTGATTTTCTTTGTGGAACACTCATTTAGCCCAAGATTTTTTTTTTTTACTATTGATTTTGACAATCAAGGTTTTGGTACTGCTCATGCATACTTTATTACGCTCATTCCCCTGCAATAATATCTTACATAACGAGAGCTGTACAAATAAGCGACATTCTATTTGAGATAAAATATAAGTAGGTACAGGCAGGGCAGGGAAGGACACATGATTAGAAACAAAAAGGAGTAGAAGACAAAAAGTATCACCATCTGGTACCCGAGATACAGTAAAAACAAACCAGGAAATCAGCAAGAGAGATGGGAAGATGAGCTTCGAAAGTTGCTAGGACAACGTGGAGGAGAAAAACGGCGGACAGAAAACAATGGAATACTTTGGGGAAGGCGTTTGCCAAAGGGCAAGCTGATGCAAGCACAACGGATGACTCTAACCGAATCACTTACGTGATTCTGGTGTACCTCCTATCCGAATCACTTACGTGATTCTGGTATAGCGAGAGAGATGGTGCTGCCATCTATGAATCTTGAAGCAAATCAAATTATTTTGTTCAATATTTTTTTGATTTGCAATTTTTAAGTAGTTACACTGCTATATATAAACTGAAAATAGATGTCATATACTTCAGAAAAAGTGACCAAACCCTCCGGTGTCCGAGGCCAGATTTAAACTGGCGTCTTCAGCTTTCGCGGCTGACGTCCTGACCACTAGACCACCCGGTCACGGCGGAACTTGACAAATTTTCTCATGTATATGCAATCTCTGAATTTGAAACGGCTAGGCGCCGTTGACCATACTCTAAGGGCATGCGCAGTACGTGCTTGCACCTCCTATCCGAATCACTTACGTGATTCTGGTACTAGGGTTTGGTCACTTTTGAAAAATCCTTTCTTAGTGCAACCCTAGACCTTATAAGGAACCTATTTACGTGCCAAATTTGCAATCTCTAAAACCAGCGGTTTGGGCTGTGCGTTGATATGTCAGTCAGTCAGTCAGTCAGTCAGTCAATCAGTCAATCAGTCAGTCAGTCAGTCCGTCAGTCAGTTTCTTCTTTTATATATTTAGATAAGTAATATAGTAGTATACGTTATATAGTAAGTATATAGCATAGGGATGGCAATAGAACTCGTATCAAATATAAATCAGTTTCACCTATTCACCAAACAGCCGGCAAGCTAAACAAGCTCATCATCAAACATTGAAACTTTGATGCCAATCCAGCAAAATGAGGGTATCCCAACTATCGGACTCCATTTCTGCGGGGGACTCTAAAATATAACGGTACGGAAAACGTAGTAGCTCTGCAGCCTCTGCTAGCCACCAATTTACACGATATTGAACCCTGTATACGCCAAATAAAGTCGAAATTACGCTGCGCTATGCGACGTTAAGACCCCACCAGTCATCTCGGCCATAGTGCGAACATAGGTAAGACAGTCTCTGAAGGTTTTGTTTTCTTAAAATTGGATGAGGTAATATTTTTCACTCAGTGCCCCCTATAGACTCATCTTTTTCGCGCGGTGCATTGTGAATTTTTAAGTTGTTTCATATTTTAAAAGTGGGTGTATTAATAAATTGAATTAAGTTTTAGTTAGGAATAGAACTTTCATATTTAAGTAATACATTTCTGTCAACAAAAAAATGGGTCACTCACAAAGTTTAGGACAGAATGTGTTGCTTACTTACGTGAGTGACCCATCTTAACATGTTCTGAAATTAGTATAGTTCAGTTATTTTGTCAACATTATTTTAAATTTTTATCAAGAAATAACTAGTTTCATTATAATTAACTTTAAAAAAAACAAAAGCAACACCAAGATCGACACAAGATGTCAGAATAACTTCGTTTCACGCCCAATGGTTTTAAAAGAAGTAAACCACAGACGTTAACACGAATCGCTCATCTTTATTCAAATGACGTTCATGAATAACACAACGACGGTAAGTACTGCTCCCGGGGAACTAGTGATAACACTAGAGGGTAATTCGAAAATATAATTTTATTGATTTGAATTGATTTTGATATTAAACAAGTGACGTTTGTCTTAAGCAACGCGCAGATGGCACTGCAATTGTTTAAAATAACCATAAATATGCTGTCTAATCTATGCACCATAAAGATCTGTAAAGTTGTGTATGATCTCAAACCAAATGACAATTTAAACCAATTACAATATATTTGTCTAACCTAACCTAATTGGTTGTTAAGTTGTCGTCGACTAAGTAGTTGTCGAAATAGAATTCGCCTAACGTTTCAGTGAATTACAATTTAATTTTGATGTCATTTCGATGCCTTAAAATCATATTAGTAACAAATGTACAACAAAGCCAAGATTTTAAAGTTCGAATACCGCCCCAGCAAATGTTCTAAGTAATTCGGTTCAAGATCTTTATTTGGCTTCGGTTAATACAAGATTAGATAGGTTGTGAATTATTAAATGTACATAGTACGCGGCGCGCGCGGCAATGATCCGGTAATGTGTTTTAAATGAGTGAAGGAGGGTAGGGCTTCCAATGCCGGGACTCTTGTATAAGAAAATACCAGTATCGCGGTATTTATATACAAAAATGGCGGTATTGGAATCTCTAGTTCCGAGACGTCGCTGAAACTGAATATAACAAGTGTAGTAACAATGTAGTTTCGTATGTTTTGGTACGATTCTCTTTACTGATCGTACACAGCAATTAGGACCATGTAGCTCATGTCTTACCCAAAGTAAAGAACAAATAATCTGGTTGAACCCTTTTTTCCGTAAAGAGGTACTCATTTTCTTTTAAAAATGCTTGGTTAAATCTATACATATATGCACATAAACTTTAACTTTTGTCCACAAGAATATATGTACGTACATATTTTTATCTTTATATTGTATCTATTCAAATTGAAATACAGATTCATAAAAAAAAGGATCGGCTATAACAAAGACTATAGTGAAATAAAATGAGGTAGACGATACAAACGACGTGCCATTACTCTTTGGAACACTTGGTGTGGAAATTGATCGACTTCCAGTACGGACTGTTATTAAATCCTTGAGTTGAGTTTAGTTGACTAGAAGAGTTTTTGAGTAAACTAGCGGGCTCGTATCATAGGTTACATTTTTGATAAAAGTACCTAATTTTTGACATTTTACAAATTAGCGCTTATAATAATGAAAGGTAGGTTTTGCCCACATTTTAGTTTACCATTTTAGCAGCAGGATTCTAATTTATAAACAACTATGCCAAATTACAGGTTTCTCGTACTAAGGGTCCTTGAACTAAGCTGCGGACAGACAGACAAAGTTACATAAACCAAAATGGAACATTTCAAACTAAGCAAACGTATAACCTTCTCGCCCATGCTCGGTTATCGATGAGAATAACACCTCACACATCTGTCGAGCGTTTTTAGTCGATGAAAGAATAACATCACAACTGGATTCAAAGCCTGTAGGCTAACACGCTGCTATTCTGCTCAGAGCACGGTTTAATTTTGCGCTGTAACCCTTTACATAACCTCATGATAGTGAAAAAGTAAGCTTGAACATGACTATAAGTTAGTTGCTTTGAGTACGGTACAGTAGTGAACTATAAATCCTATACCTAGTTTAACACCATCGTTATGCCTAATTACTTTAGTTAGTGATGAACTGAGAAATATACCTACATTTATGTAATTTTAACGTCCATTTTGAATATAAGGCACACCGCTAGAAAATAAATATATTTAATTTGTAAAAACACTTTATTAAATAATAAGGTACAGATGAAAAGCATAAAACAATCCTGTCAATCACAAACTAGCGGTAAGTAACCAAGGTGTATTGTTTTTAAATTAATTATATATGTCGGAGCGAGAAGGCAGCGGCTTGTCGTGAAGCATACATCATAACCGACAGAATTATGATATCTTGTTGTAATAAGTTACCGTTGTTGAACTAGCAACAAGTTTGGAAAACGACGAGCATTTTTTTTGCTTGGGAGTGGTCTTAGGTTGGTCGGTGCAGGTAGTAATTAAAAGTGAGTAAAGTAACGTTTCGATTAATCCACCTTTAAAGTAAGAAATGCGACGGTAGTCATTAAAAGCACATGTAGACTTATCCACCTTTGACAGTATAAAAGCCGTAAGCGCTCTCGGCATTCAGTCTTCGGTCAGTTTTCGTTCAGTTCTCTTTGTGGCTTTGGCAGCCGAGCAGTCACTATCATGACTTATTCTCATAGACGGTGTCAGTCTTTGAGTTCCGAACCAATCCTAATACCTCCTGCTGCTCTCGGTCATCCGTCTGACAGACCGACGAGCGACCGCCCGGCCCGTCGTCATGTAATACTTATGTTCAGATGTTTCATTTTCCTATGAGGCACTGTACCGTTATACCTAAAATTACCTTTTTCTCTCAGCCAGCTAAAGAGATTTTAATTATCCCCAAACTTGTGATAATAATTCGTGCAACAACAATAATTTTGCCGAGAAGTAAATTTATAGTGTCGGTCTTCATAAAGGAAACTGGAGTTCAGATTCAGAAGTTCACGGATGCGCACTTCACCGCACTAGATAACTTGCCGGTTCGCTTGAAGGCGAAATAATCCAGAGAAGACGTCAAGAAAGAGTCACTCACGTAATATTGGTGTGATTTTTAATACAATTCTTAACTAGGGTGAATGGTAATTGTTAAAAAAAAATGTTGGGCATTCTAAGAAAATTAAGCAAATGAAGAACTATTCTATACACCAATTAGTAACATTAGATGATAAAAGAGTTCTTACAAGAAACATAAAATTACGTGAGTGACCTGTTTTAATTCTTTTAACATGTTCTAGTCTCATGGGACTCACGAGAGTTTTACTTAAATGTGGGGCGACCTACAAAAACGTAATAAAACACGTTGACCCGGTTTTTTAAATATAAATATGAATTTAATAGTATGGGTGACTATTCAAAGCTACAGTCTGAACGGATCTCACCTTAATAAACACAAAAGTTCAGGTGAAGAGTACCTACATTGTTTGGAGCAAATTTCACAACTTTGCTTCATTTATGTGGTTTACCACAGCGCTTAAGTGCTAAGCTAAGTAGGGAGATACTAAACTTCATGTAGGTATATACTGCTAAAACCATAATCCGTATTTAAATTTTTAAAAATATTTTATATATATGGCATAAACAATTTAGCAATTTGTTGCTGGGTACAAATTGTTGAAAAGACACATTTATAAGTGTTTATACGACCATAATTGTAAAAAATCTTATTGTAGATAAATAAGGAACAGTATCTCAAGATTATCCATCATTAAAAAAATAAGAGCTATACTTACTCGTATTTGTTTGAATTCTAGTGGCCTTCCAAATAATCCTTTAGAAATAGCTAAGTACCATATAAACAATCACTCATGAACTCATGAATAAGGAAAACGGATCTCTACATACATGTATACAAATATCGATACGAAGTACCCCATTTCCTTTGCTTTTGAGTGTAAATTGCAAGAAAATTACAATAATAAAGGTAAATACCTCAGGCAATTGTGGAAATCAGCTCTTGTTGGTGACGAGTACATGAATAATCAAAACAACACGCGTGTCGCAAAATATGAGAACAATTGTAACGAGGCGCTGTTTACGCGACTCAACTCGTCCGCAGCAATCACACACTTTTCATTTAATGTGACGTTTTACAGCATTCTCCAACTAGTTTGATTAAAAACAGCACTCATGAATCTGATTATTGAATATTGTTGATTGTAAAAAATCTGCTGGGGTTGGTGTCATAAGTCAAAACAACACTGGTGTCGCAAAATATGAGAACAATTTGTAACGAGCACGCTGTTTAACGCGCTTATTGTCGAATAAAGATGTGACGCTTTACAGCATTCTGCAATAAGTTTCATTTTCGAAAGTAGCAATCGCAAATATAAAATATTGTCAATCGAATTTTGTTGGTGACAAGTGCATGAATAATCAAAACAACACGCGTGACTTTTTACCGCATTCTACAATGCACGGACATTGGAATTTGTGACAATTTTGTATTTAGGCGTCCATCCGCGGTCAATTGCTTTGTATATTGTGTAGTATGTCTCTATAAATGTATTGGCCATTTTTAGATAGGTACACATTTTGGCGTAGGAAGGCAAAGCAGTGAATAGTCTGTTCTCATCTCTATGACGTAGCATCGCGCAGACCGTAACAGGCACGTGGCGCGCACTGAAACTCTAAAAACACGCATTCATCACCACAGATGAGGCGCAGGAAAAATAACGCCGTGCTGTTCCGCTTTTTCTGCGAGTTGGCTTAGACACCGGTGCTTAGGACAGGAATTAACGCGCCTTACTTTTGTAAACAATATGACTGAACAACATAATCAAAGCTACTGATTCACAAAGTATTCAAAGTACTTAATAGTATTTAGAAATGTATTATTACATATTTCAAATGGACTCGTACTTTTCCGAAAGAAAAAAGACTAAAAAACACTCGTAATAAGGTAAAACTACTATATTTCCCAACATAACTACCTCAAACGCCTGGTTTTTTGTGTTATTTGTATCTTGTTTAGTAGGTGTACACTTGATGTTCTAAAATGATATTGCCTTGAGGGCAACTGTCGGGGGGGGGTAGCTGTCGAGACGGATGAACCCTTTTGCATTAACTCCTATGTACTTATAGAGAGTGTCTATCGTCTCTTGTATCAACTGTTCGCATATGCGGTGCGCGGAAAAATATACCACAACATGAACGAATTATGAATAAATATTTAAAAAAAAGGAAAGTTACGGAAACTTACAGCTTCGTAACCTTCCTTGTTTATTTCCATATGTGTTATTATATACTATTTTATATATATAGGTATCCAACATGAACGCTTTTTCGCACATTACCACTTTACATAGCTCTATAGTCTATATTGAGCCACTCCTGAGACTTGTTACGGTTACGTCGTAATAATTACACTAAACCGCCGCATAAAAACTTTAATCGTCAAGTTTCATAGTCCGTTTCATTGCGGCGCGGCTGTGGCAAAGAATACGGGAGACAGGATGGCTAGTTGGCCTATCTTGTGTCGTTTTAGATATCAACGTAAGTGGTAGAGTCAGGTAGAAAGTAGATTTAGGTAGCAAGAGATCAACAGAAAAGAAGAAAATTAAATTTTGACAAGTATATTTACATAACACATAAAATAACTAAATACTTAAATTAACCCGCGAGGTCGTAGGCCCGCCACTGAAACACACTACATAAAAATGAAAAGTAAATAAACAAACAAGTCCTTAGCAAAAGTCACTCTCCTGTAGATAGCCGCTAGTCGGAACGAGACGCGGTACGTCACATTTAAATGTCACACATATTGTAGACGTAGATATTATCTGGTTCCGGGTCTGGAAGACCGGAAGGCACCGCATTATATGCGCACGCTATCCCAGAGACACTTAATGACAGCTTACTATGCCTACTTTCACACGCACTTGACCAGCGGAATTGACCTGTGGGGTTTAGCAGCTGACAGGAAGCGGCCATTTATATCCCAAAAACAAGTCATTCGCCTAATATGTGGCGTTCCCCTGGACGAGCCGGCCAGGCACCTCTTTATCAAAGTTGGAGTCCTTACAGTGCCTTCAATCTATATTTTCGAGGTCGGTAAGTATCTCAGAAGGAACCCAGGCGATTTCCCCAAAGCACGGAGCAACTCCGCAAGGAGGAAACCATGTTTGGCTATTCCTGAACACAGGCTACAGAAAACGGCTAAGTCTCTCGGTATAATGGGTGCCATAATCTACAATAAAATCCCTGAGGGAATAAGAAATATTGACACTGAGCGTCAATTTATAAATAAATTTAAATTGTATTGCCTGTCGAAGGCCTATTATTCAGTTGATGAGTTCTTAGATGAATGAAAATGCCCAAGTCGCCATATATGACATTATAATGTTTACCTACTTACTCTTATTGTAATTACCTATACATAAAAAAAAAATCATTTAATATTTTAATTTGTTAATTGTTTGCGAGTTAATTTTAATGAGTTATGACTTTACACAAACTTGTTTTTATGAAATCTTAATTATTAATTAAGTTTTTAACTATATTATTATGTTGATAGTGTATGAATAATACCAATAAATCTATGAATCTATACGCCAAGATGAATATGGGTTGCAACTCAACCCCAAAAGTGATATCCTAGGAAATGTCGGACATTAGCCATTTCACGAACATTCCGATTTTAGTCAAGTGACTGCGGCATCCGTTATTCCATATGTTAGGGTAGTAGGTACTAGGTACAATGTATAGTGACCTCGGGGTATAGTTTAGTTTTCATCGATGTGGAAATCACAAGATATTTAAGAACGTGGGAAATATAAAGCGCTTACATAGACATAGAAAAGAACCTAAGATTAAATTGTTGGTAGAAAAGTTAGATAAAGGTCAAAACACTATCCAAGTTCGGTGATTTGTAGATACACAAAAATAAAACAAGTTAAATTATTATAACGGGTCACTTACATCATTCGACCTAAGTGTATTAGTGAGTGACCCGTTCTAAATATACTAGAATATATATAAAAGCACTATTTTTACCTATTTATATGAATAAAAAAATATACACCTATCTTTTCATAAATAGGTACTGTTTTGAAGTAACATAATCTGCTTAGGTATTAATAATTTTAAACAAAACAAAAACCGACTTCACTTAACCTCCACCTTTCCAAAAGCAAATGGTCGAGCTGCTGTAAAAAATACTCAACTCACTAACAGGTGTACCTATAATAGTTAAAGAGTCCCTCAATTTCTCCAGGATCCCATCATCAGACCCTGATCTGATGACAATGGTACCAACTTTGAAGTATACTCTTTTAAACAAAAAAAACAATTTCCAGTCCAGCCGTCTTCGAATAATCCGTGAACATACATAAAATAAAATAAAAAACAAAGATCCCGACGAACTGAGAACCTCTTCCATCGAAATCTTGAAGTCGGTTTAAAAGAACTTTCTAGTAAGTTCTCTATAAAATGATTATCCTATTCATAGATACTAAGGCAGTCCTGTTGTAACATCTGTAGGTACGGTTACTTTCCCCGTCCTGCTACTAATTAGAGCTCTCCGGGGATGGAACGATACTTTTGTCATAACGAAGTCCCTTTATTTTTATTGCCTTCCGGATTTTTCTTGTTTTTATTGTTTTGGGAATTAGCTGTTTAATTTATTTTAGTGCTGCTTTAGGACCTAGAGCTCAGTGTAATCAAGCTCTTTGAGTATTTCAGGTTGTCTGGGAATGCAGGCTAAAGTCATAACTTTGAGTCTCAGTTGCGATTTAAATATGGAATGTAATTATTTGTAAAAAAAGTAAAAAAACACAAGAAGTTTCTGGATTCATGAAATAAAAATACAATTATTTGTCTGCCTCTTGCCTGTTGCTTTTTATCAGCTTTAACTTAAGTTTCACAGTTAATGACAGAGACTGATAAAATAATTGTGTCAGCAGATTGGAACATCCTTAGGTATATAGGCGGGAAGTAAGCAATTAAACATGGACAATTATTTGTAAAAAAAACGTTAACATGATGGTTACAACTGTTATACACAATCACTTAGGCCTCAAAATCTACAATTTACATACAAACAGTAAGTGTTCTCAGAAATATATCAGAAAAGAAATAACGAAAAAAACCTTCACAAGAATCTAGTAACTACCAATATTCCCCACGTGAACCGCGTCGGACTCCAGCCGTTTGATCTAAATCGCACACACACATACGCAACAAAGTTGTTTACTAAGGACCTGGTCAACACATTTTTCCATTAATATGTATGACTATTAACCCCGACCACATTAGCCCCAAGTCTGGCCTGCTTTAATATTTTCATCTTTATTCAAAGAGGCTTATGAATAAAACAAGTCAGTGCGGGGCGACGTCACAAGATGTCCCTGTCATAACTTTATTCATTTTGTTGTCTAAGTAAATTAAAATAGAGACCCTTGAAAGGGCCTATATTAATTTGGCGTTCCAAGACTCAGTAGTACAAAGACATTCCACGCATCAAAATTAGATTTCGGATACTTTAGAAATGATTTAAATGCCTCGTCCCTCGGAAGGGAAATTAGGCCCCTACATAGTGTCATAATACAATCACTTGAAACGTAATGCATTTCTATTTAAATTGGTTTCCAGTAGATAACAAAGCTCTGATGTTATCGAATTTGCGCTTATTGTGCTACAGTCATTGCATGCTAGTGCTAGGGTTGGAAGATTTAATCGATTATTTAAAAAAGTCGTTTTTTTTTATGACAATAAGTTTTTTAATCGATACGTTAAATATACATTTTTTTCACTGCTGGGTGGTCTTTCACTGAAAATACGACTAAAGAATAATGTTACCTGCCTCAGGCGAGTCTGGGATACATGCCTATCGCTCTGACCAACTGAGCTACTGAGACTTACCTGAAGGCTGCGAATTTCTCCACTATATCCTTTATGGGGGACGCCTAGCGACATCTGCCGAAGAAGTCTTACATTGTGGTATCGTTAGCAGACGTTCTGCTTAATACAAATTGAATTGTTACATGTGTTTTTTACAAAAATCGATATTTTTTTCTTACCATGTTTATCTTCAACAATTATTCATTAATCGATGTTTAATGTATCCTTGACATAATCGATTACAAAATCGTTTTATTATTTGGCTCAAGTCGCATCCCTATTGCGTACCCCATAAATAGGTTGCCGACTTCCCAACACAATTTAACATGAAATAAAATTTTGCCGCCTACCCCAGCAATAAATAGGCCGTATATGGTCCGGAAGGGAAGGGTGTCGTGTTATATATCCTTATATCGCTGTGAACGCCTCGTAAGTTTTCTTCAAGGAACATGTAATACCTAGACTAACGATATCTATCCAAAATCGGGTATCCATAATTCAGTAAAACGCACTAGCGCCATTTATCGCGTATCGTATTGGCTAAAATGGGAGTGTTAGATAACACTGATTGTAGTGTGGCGAAGACGAAGAAACAATGAGGCACTTAATCTGGGAATGTCACGCTCTAGCCAGACATAGAATGAAGGACTTTGGAACTGGCTATCCAGATCCAGAGGTTCTCAAAGCAATGCCCTCGAGTTCCATTATTCAACACATGGAGATGGTTGAAAAAGCTCTTGAGTAGGTGTACTAGGGGGCAATTACACAAAAGTTCCCTTTGGGTCGAAGTGTATCCATTTGGGCCCCTGAATCAAATAAGATAAGATAAGATATATCGCGTCACTAAAGCAGCATGTCTAAGTATCAAACAAAGATTTGATCCTGTCCAAATAACTCAATTTCCCTTCTATAGATGGCGTTGTGGCATCTGATACGGAAAACAGAAATACAGTCAGAAAGGAGATCGTCAATTATGGGCCACCTGATATAAACCGTATACAGTTTGTACTTCAATGTAAAATAAATACTCATTTTATTACTAAAGTAGACAAAATATTACAAAAAAATGAAACGGGAATCAGAAATACAAAATAAATAAATATTATGTTGATTTTTCCGCGATTAAAATACAGTAAGACAAGTCGTTAACGTCCTTATGGCATTTACATAAAGTTTAACTTCACCTGGACTGAAACGGGTTTGTTTTTTAGTTTGACACTATCAATGTCTACCGTTACATAATCTGCGTTTTGATAAGTTAGAACATTGTAATATTAAAATAATATCTAAGCCTACGAATACGGAAGTTTAAATTAGAAATCGACTGTATTAAAACGCCTAAAGATTGAAAATGCCTATTTATGATCGGAATTTGAATATTAAAAGTGGGTTTCATAATGGCATAATATCATGCTCCTTCGATAACGAAACGCATTTTCTTTTCAATTTTGCAATGTCAGATACTAGTGGTATCGCACTTAACGGTGGTAAACCTTATCCCTTCGCAATAGGTGTTAGGAATGTTCAGTTAATAGTATCAACGATGGTTTGACAGCCGTCTTTGTTTACCGAAATACAGGAACTATAAATACGATCAAAATATGACTTTTTATTATTTCATCATGATTCCCGTTTTGTTTTTAAGTCCGCTTTTGTACATTTTCTTTAAAAAACCGGTACTTTTATAACATTAATATATAAATCATAGACATGTACGCTTTCAAATATTGTCCTTGTCAGATTCAAGTTTTAAATACATGATATTATGGTCCTTGGTTTTCTTTGTGTTTCTGTGCCCAATGAAATGAGTAAATAGGAAATGCGATTGACATTTCTCGCCTCGGATTCTGAGTCAACTTTTTAGGGGAGACAAACCAAATTGACAAGTTTGCTTGTCAAAGTTTTATTCAAAATAATCTTCATAATGGGCTAGGCCTTTGTAACTTTAAATCTAATCAGTTTAAATGCTGTAGTTTAATAACTACCTTTATAAGTACTTTATTTAAATAAAACTTGTCACACAATTAAATAAACAATTACAAAATTAAAAACTACTTAGAAATATTTTCCTTCGAGAGTTGGGTCGCCGCCTGCAGCAGAGGGGTATTGACCCCCGCTCGGGGTCGTTCCTGCTGCAAAGGTTGTCCATTGCGATCCGACGCGGAAACGCACCGAGCGTAATGGGCACCTTTGCACCGGGAGCAGCTCGGAGCGGGTTTCTTGTAGTTTAGATTTATTTAATAAGTTTATAATTATTTTATGTTTAGTTTTAATTTATTTGTAGTTTAATTACTATCGCTGGACAAAAAGCGAATTCCTTAACACAGTGTCCTTTTAAATAAGTTTTTTATTTACTTATGTATTCCTTCTATTACAGATTCTTATATTCTTCAATTAACGACTACACCAGTGGTACTTAACCGGTGTTCCGCGGACCACTGGTGGTCCCTACAAGTACCTGAAGTGGTCCGCGAAGCTTTGAAAAGGTAGGCCCTTTGTTAACTTTATTTGCTACAGGTTCCACTTTTAAACAGTTGGTGGTCCTAAATAAGAATTTCTCGGGTGGTCCCTTGGCACTGAAAGGTTAAGAACCACTGGACTACACAGACGCACACTGATAGATCGCACAGCCTAAACCAGTGAACCGTAAGCAAATACAGGATGTAACTAAAATACTGGTGATCTGTTTAAGAGCATAATAAAATTGGTATCATATTGCGATTAAGATAAAGTAGAAGAAAACATTTTTTTCTACACCAATGTCATAAATCCTCTATTCCGCGTTCGGAAACCGTATGTAACTACCACCATTATTGCAACCAGTAACGTAACATCTCTGACAGTGCGGTAAAAACGTATGAAAATCCATTACCCACGGTAACGTAACGAAGATCCGCGCGAAGCGCCGGCACGCGCCCGCGCGACCGCCGACACGATCGAGTTGGTCATGGCGGAGCGATGGCGGTCATTCTACTGGTTTCCGAACACATCATTTAGGATTTATAATATGTGTGTAGATAAAGCAGTGTATGCAACTGTACGTAATTAGGCCTTATTACGTAACAGTTACATAAACTACTATTAGACGCGAAAAAAATTTTGTATGAGGCACGTCGTCGTCCCATTCTAAAACCATTTTTTTTTGGCGTAAAAAAGGTTTTTTTCTTTGTGTGTCGTAATTAGAATACGGTACCAATGATGCCCTTAAACGGATCAAGGGTATTTTTGTTAAACCTTGTTTTGCGAATCTTCACAAAAAACTTTTTTTAATTTAAATTAATTTATTTAGTACGGGTTAGCGCATTGTTATCGATGTTATTCCAATATGACTTGGAACTTCGATGCCGTTAATGTGTTTATCTACACTCATATTGTAAGTTCTCTAAAACGTGTTCGAAAACGGTAGGCAATGGCTAGCATTACCACGACCGATTTTACTATGATAAGCTTTTTATCCGTGGCAGTAACGTAATTTTGACTTTTCATGCTCAATTATTGATGTGCTATGAGTTTTGATAACATAATGTACACCTGCACCCTCCCGCGCATCCGCCGACAGCCCGACAAGCGCCCGCGCGACCGCCGGCACAATCGAGTTGGCCATGGCGGTGCAATGGCGGCCATTCTATGGTTTCCGAATAATGCATTTAGAATAAATAATATGAGTGTAGATAAAGCAGTGTATGCAACTGTACGTAATTAGGCCTTAAACACTCGTGTGATCTTATTATGAAACTCACCTGCGGCTCGTTTCATAAAACCACACTCATGTTTTAAGGACCCTTATTACGTAACAGTTACATAAACTACTAATATACACTTACAGTAGATGTCGCTACACGTCTCCCATGACTTAAGCAATGAAGGAACCGATGGAAAGATTCACCGAGGTTGAGTAAGCGTCGGCGGCTCAGTTGATCAGAGCGGTCTGACCGCTGTTCCGAAAGGTCGCAAGTTCGAATCTTGCTCGACGCGGTGAATTTTTCCATTTTTCTTTCAATTATAATATTTAAATGAAATTATCGCTTGCAGACGTTTCTGCTTAATACAAAATTAATTTTATTAATTTAATTTCTAAGCGAGCTAAAGTGGGGTTAAAACTTGTAGCGACTATATACGTGAACGAAGTCGCGGGCCAAGACTAGTTATTGATATTTTATTCAGAGCGCCAATAAAACTAAAGACGACGTCAACTAAAGTGCTGATTCAATAAATGCTGGAATACGCTAAAACGGGAACAAACACGTACACGTTTTTCGTATTTTATTGAGAGATCTGTATGTTTTGCCTGCTCTGTTTGACTTTACAAAAATTCGGTCAAAGGAAATATGGTATGCACATTGACTTTTTTTTTCTAAAGACCGAGGGAGATTCGAAAACAGAATCCGTTATTATTTGACTTTAATTTGATATAAAACAAGACTGAACTTGTAAGTGTTATTTGGCTTATTCATATTGTCCATAAAAACATTTCCAATTTAGGCTTACTTATTTCTGCATACTCTGTATGATATAATACTCTGCAAATATTATTTATTTATTTATTATTATTATTATATAGAATATACACTGATACACACCAAAATATTAAAATACAATTATTATCCACTTGTTAATAACTTTCATCATCATCATCATCATCATATCAGCCGAAAGACGTCCACTGCTGGACATAGGCCTCCCCCAAAGAGTGCCACAATGACCGGTCCTGCGCCACCCGCATCCAGATCACATAATTGAAAATAATTGCAAGTCCAAATTGTCAATGAATACCTATAACTTGGAAATTATTTTAATGCATGGGACTATTATTATAATGGGATTATTTGGCCAGATGATTTGTTGTGGATTTCATTTTGGTCTGATAATGAACTAGATTGGACCTGTCAGAAGTGACGATTGACATATATTAAAATCACAGAATAACAGTTCGTTTAGATATCACTATGAAGACAAAGATAGATCATATCATATTGATTACAAATCCATAACTAAATAAGATTTACGTCACACCTGGCCATAAGGCCGGTAAGTTAACTCGCATTATGGCCAGGTGGAGACGTAAAATTGTGTACTCACCACGGGCAGTAAAAAAGAAAACCCTCATCGTATATTTACAACCCTCGCCTGCGGCTTGGGTCACAAATACCTGCGATTTCAGGCTTTCTTTCTTTTACAGTCCTTGGTAAGTAATGTACTATTAAAGTTTAGAATACCGCTCTTGCTAAGAAAAAATTATCATAGAAGTGATTCTTATGAATTTTAATATGTATTATACAATAGTTCCCCAAAATACTTGTGCAACCAAAAATATGTTGCAAACCTAATCCAAAGGCGCGTAATAGGATGCTTTGGTTGCGTGCGAAAAAACCAATCCATGAACCCCCAATGTAATAACGATCCACTACGAACAAACAGCCGCAGACGAGCTGATATCAATTTCACGCAACTTATGTGGATACGACTTGAACAAACACAGTTGAATCTCGACACGCAGTGCACAGTTTGTGTCAGTACACCACGGATTTTAAAAGGCATTTCATCCAAACGGCGCGACACACTGGGAGTATTCGCCGTGCCACTGCAAACATGCCAATGCTGGTAAGTAAGAGGCAATGCAACCCGGATTTTCGGGTTGTGTTAAAAAAACCAGGGTTGCATTCCGTAATAAGGGTCCGTAATAGTTACCTACAGCTCTAAACCGAAACCAAAATATATGTAGATATATTTCGATAAAGAAAAACGACCTTTAGGCTCATTTGGTATACTCAAATTCTACGCGAACAAAATCGAAAGTATGAGCTAAAAATGTGACTTTTGGAAAGAGAAGATTTAACCAATTTCATTGTAAATAAATGCTTGTAAAAGTAAAAACTGATCCTGTGTATAAAAAAAAACCGGCCAAGAGCGTGTCGGGCCACGCTCACTGTAGGGTTCCGTAGTTTTCCGTCCGTCACAGTAAGTTTCCCCACTAAGAGTAAAAAAAATGGGTTTTTTCAAAACTTTATTTGAAAGCACGTCATTTCATTGTGATTTTGTAGAAATTACAGGTACAATAAACACCTGCTTATACGGTTAAATTACAAATTTAGTTCAGAAATTATTTTGTAATTTTTTTTTCAAAAACGATTCAACCTATCAAGTTCAAAATAATTTTCCTAGAAAGTCTTTATAAAGTTCTACTTCTGATATTTTTTCATATTTTAAAACTTATGGTTCAAAAGTTAGAGGGAGGGGGACACATTTTTTTTTACTTCTGGAGAGATTGTTTCCGAAAATATTTACATTATCAAAAAATGATTTTAGTAAACCCCTATTCATTTTTAAATACCTATCCAACAATATATCACACATTAGGGTTGAAATGAAAAAAAAAATCACTCCCCACTTTACGTATAGGGGAGGTACCCTAATAAAACATTTTTTTCCACTTTTTATTTTACCACTTTGTCGGCGTGATTGATATACATATTAGTACCAAATTTCAGCTTTCTAGTGCTAACGGTCACTGAGATTATCCGCGGACGGACGGACGGACGGACAGACATGGCGAAACTATAAGGATTCCTAGTTGACTACGGAACCCTAAAAATGATCCATGTCAGAAAAGTAGAAGGCGAAAGACCGGAGGGCCCCCCGCCAACCAGATGGTCTGACCAAATTATGAAGGCTACCTCAGGCACTCTCCATCAAGCGGTGAGGGCTACAGAAGATCGAGACTGATGGAGACAAATCACAAGGACTGCAAAACCAAGTGGTCACGATCCTCAGTAATGAGGGACCGACAAAGAAGAAGAAATTATTAAATTTAAACTTTCGTGAGACATACTAACACTGCAGACGCAGGCAGTCGGCAACGCGACGTGCAACAGTACGCTACCGGCCGGTTCAACTAGCACTCTTAGTGCTTGAAGATGGAGACCTAAGCTCTCCAAATCATGTCGCGTGAAGTGACTAAAGTGACGTGAGTGTAACCGTTATATTTTATAGTGTAAGAAGAAGAGATGCTCGTAACCTGTGTACTGTGGCTCAGTGCGTGGGAACCGACACCCGCGGCAGCCTGAGCCTGCTGTCTATACCCTCGTGTTTATCCTACGCTTTTCTTACGATAATATCATTTCCGACTACAAACATAGAGAATAAACGAGGCATTTTATTCGTCTGTGGCCGCCCGGGCCATTTCTGTGACAGGTATACGAAAACATCGTAAAATGTAAGCTTATATGTAACAACAACATACTAATATTTCGTGTTACGAACGCCCCAGCAACATAAAAAAATACAAAATGTATTAGGGTGTAATATATTTTAGATTTATTAAATGTAGTAAAAAATAATTAAAAAAAACAAATAAGTAAATCTACTCAGCCATCCCTTAGCACGTGGGTTGATGATAGGTATACAATACACCTATTAATACATATAAATTAGATGTCAATAAAAAAATAAAAAAACGGTAAACAAATATGGCTGCGTTTCTAGGCAAAAAACAAGCAATTGACAGATGACAAACAAATATTTGTTTTCTCTAAAATATAAGTAACTAGCAGTTGCCCGCGGCTTCGCTCGCGTTAAATTCGGGGTAACACGGTTCCTGATTACCCCCGGAATGCTCCATACAAACTTCCACCCCCCATTTTAGGGAAGCCCACTTCCCTAAAATGGGGGGTGGAAGTTTGTATGGAGCATTCCGGGGGTAATCAGGAACCGTGGCTATAAAGGCTACTTTTTGTCTCTTTCTAACCCCCCAGGGTTAGAAAGAGACAAAAAGTAGCCTATGTCACTCTCCATCCCTTCAACTATCTCCACTTAAAAAATCACGTCAATTCGTTGCCCCGTTTTGCCGTGAAAGACGGACAAACAAACAAACAAACAAACACACACATACACTTTCCCATTTATAATATTAGTATGGATTCACGGATATTGTTACTAAAAATGAATATAAATAACAAGTCTATATGTAAAAGCTGACAATGAAAACATTTGTTCTTTAATAGTGTCTGATTGATGATATGAATATTATGAATGCGTTTGTTTACATTGTTTTACTCTTCTATTGACCCCGAAAATAGGTAGATGATACATTGATGATAAATTATTTTACGTCACACCTGGCCATAATGTGAGTTTTACCGCTCGCTACGCTTACGGTAAAACTCGCATTATGGCCAGGTGGGGACGTAAAATTGTGTACTCACCACGGGCAGTAAAAAAGAAAGCCCTCTATCGCATATTTACAACCCTCGCCTGCGGCTCGGGTCCCAAATACCTGCGATTTCGGGCTTTCTTTTTTTTACAGCCCTAGGTAAGTAATGTACTATAAAACAATACATATAAAAAATACCTAAAAACCAACAGACAAACTTCGAACGTATTCACGTATGTTCTCCATTTTAAATATATTTATAGTTCCACTAAGGATATATTTTTCGAAACCAACCCCTAAGAGCTAGAAACGGGGTAGACAGTTTTCAACGAACGATGTCGCGGGTGGAGTATAGTCTCTTATACGAGTTACATGTTCAACCAAGCTACAAAGTCAGTACTTATTCAAGTCATATTCAAATTAATTTATTTCGTAAATGCACACATACAATTACACGTCAAAGGTAAAGTTAATACTAAAATTAATACTAACACTAATACCAGTGAGCTATTATTATAGTTAGTTAGTTAGTTAGTTAGTTATCCTGGGCGTTTTTCCGCAAGTCGACATCCAGTGTGCCTATTTTGCGTGAAACGGGGGTAGCACTATTATTCCAACCACCCCAGCTCCTCAACGAAGCCCAGCAGAGCTTTCAGGTTGCCTGCCGCCTCGCGCAAGGTGCCTGGGGTCCCTAGGTGTTTATTTCTGTATACTTCTACCTGTTTGCAATCTAGCAGAATGTGTTTTGTTGTTTCGTCCGCCTCCATGCTCTGCACATGGGGCTGTCTGTCCTACCTATTGTGAAGAGGTGTTTGTTTAGTGTGTTGTGTCCTGTTATCAGTCCCACTAATTTGCGTAGCTGGGGTCTTCTTGTCCTCAAAAGTGTTTTGGTAAGTTTGTGATTGTATTCAGTTACTAGGTATTTATAATAATTATTCGCAATTTATAGTAAAAAGGATAAAAAAAATGTTATATTAATATAAAAGTCCACATGTCCCTTATTCTATTCTAAAAAGAACCTGTCCCTTAAAACTCATTTCCTTATGATATTTTACAAGAAAACTCATACCCCAAATTCTATAACAAACACAGCCCCAAAAAGCCATGTTAACTCCACAATCTTTGATCCGTAACGTTAAAATGTATAAAATAAAATGGCTTTGTTGGATAACTCGTAAGTTAAACAAACGGCGTCGAATCCAATGAATTTTGATAAGAAATCGACGGGTACCATTCCCCGGATTTACGGTAACAGAGCGTTATGATGTGCTTCGCGAGTTTTATCACATGTTACGTCGGGATTACGTGAGGTTCGTGAGGTAGGCATGCAGGCGTTACGGGAAACTTAGCTGCTTTAGATATGACACGTTACATACAAAGTCGTCGCTGAACTTGACAGCGCACAAAGCAATTAAATATATAGGTATGTTCGGCATAGAAATTAAATATAACGTGTAGGTAATTATTTTTCTTGTACTACTGATTCCCTAAGTACATATTTACAGGATACTCTTAAAACACTTTTTCTCCTTTAACAGATATTACAACTATAAATGAGCTCAACATTTTACCAACTAGCTTGAAGGACCTACAAAATACTCAAATTAATAAATAAATTTACCTTAAAATCGCATTAAGAATGACATTAAATTAAAACACATCTACCTAAATATACGAGGCGTCCGCCGGCTCGCTTTTTATCTTTAGGCAGCCACTCGAAAGCGATACTGGCATTATTCGACACTTGGCGGCGGAACATAGAAAGCGAGCTGCGAGCCATAGGACTGAGCTGGAGAGAGGCCAAAAGGGTTGCCCAGGATAGAAAGGCGTAGAAGGATCTTGTGGAGGCCCTATGCACCTCCGGGGTGCCCTAGGATCAACAACAACAACAACCTAAATACAATCCAAAGCTATGCGTCAATAACAAGTCAAATTGACAAAACGCTTATATCAGATTGTGGTATATAACACCACTTCGACATAGCCATGGCCAGGGCCAGGGGCAGGGTCAAACAGGTGGTTACAATTACAAGTAACGCTATACTCAGCTATATCAAACAAAAACAAAAATACGTTATTGTAAACATACGGCAGCCTATCAAAAATGTTCCCGATCGGTTAGCGGACATGCTTCTATATTGAACGCTATGCTTAATGAAGTGAAAGATGATGGATGGGGTCAGCCGGTATTATACCAGCCCGGGCCCTGCACAATAGAGTATAGACCACGCTACGCTAATATGATTCTTAAATGTTAACCAAATAAAGATACGTTAGAATCTGCGATGCATGTGTACAGGCATCATCATAAATTTATATAAATATTGTGCAAGACTGCACAACTTTTTGTATAGTTTTTACCTTTTTTACTTATTATTGTCTATGCCTTTTATATGATTTTTGTCTATTTTTTATTGAGTGACATTATTACATTTTGTTTTAACCGAACAGGTGGCCTTCTTAGTTTATCGTCATGGCCCGGAATTAGGTGAGCTAAAATACCTAAAGTTCGCGAGAGGACATAATATAGAGTGGTTACAACCGGATGAAAATAATATTTTATTTGGATTCCGGGTATTCGATATTCATCCGGGCACTGCAAGTAATAGTCGTAATGATGAAAAATGGTTACATTGCAGCCATAAAGTTAACATTATAATAATAAATATGAAAATGTGACATATATTTTAAATTAGTAATCTTATTATTATAATGTTAACTTTATGGCTGCAATGTAACCATTTTTCATCATTACGACTATTACTTGCAGTGCCCGGATGAATATCGAATACCCGGAATCCAAATAAAACATTATTTTCATCCGGTTGTAACCACTCTATATTATGTCCTCTCGCGAACTTTAGGTATTTTAGCTCACCTAATTCCGGGCCCTGTTTATCGTCAATGAATATACTGCAACATAGTTTTGTTTTATTGTATGAAATAGGTACCTCGTGCCGTAACAGTCGGCCTTGCTACCACAAGCGTTACAGCACGCTCAAAACGTCAGGAAAAATAATAAAAGTAAGTGTACGCGATTAAATCCCGTTTTCATTCAACTTAAGTATCTAGTCCGCAGAATCAGGGATCTGAGTTTTTATGTAGGATTTTAATTGCACTATGCTACATAACTAAAACAATGCTTTAATTTTGTAAATTTTGTCAGATTTAGATCCATGAGCTCCAGCATATTAGATATGTTACAGCTAAGCATCGGATTAAAGTTAATTTATTATAATATTACGAGTAAATGTTTAATGTTAGTTCAATGTTTGTATTTGATGTAATAACAATTTATTATTACAGTTAGTTAATAAAATAACAGTACAAAATTCCATGCAAAACTTTACATTTCAAGTAGAGTAGAGTAGAGTAGAGTAGAAAGAGCTCAAAGAGGACCCAGTGTGTTGACGATGAGGGACCTTCTTGTTCCTTTAGCCGTCAACACAGTGAATCCTCCTTTTTGTAAAGGGTCGGCAACGCGCATGTGACTCCTTTGGAGATGCAGGCGTCCATAGGTTACGGTAGCTGCTTACCATCAGGCGGGCCGTATGCTTGTTTGCCACCGTCGTAGTATAAAAAAAAAAAAAAAAAAAATAGACCTCCCAGAATGATTAAGTACCTAAGTATGAAGGAAGGTATTAAATTGCCTTTTAATTAAAATTATTGTAATAAAATCGAGTTCTACTAAGAATCACTGTGTTTGAAGTTCAACACATAGTATCTTGCAGTATCACATCAATTCAGCAGAAGAACTAAATATAGGCAATTCACGTTGTATCCCGAAACCCGCACCATCCACAATTACACAGAGGGTGAAAAAGTGGTTAAAAGTTTTTAACTTTTAGAAAATTATAAAAGAATGAATGAACAAATACTTCACCATGTTTTAGCTATAGGTACGTGTAGTATATCGGCTTTATAGAATAATTATGTAACTAGAGCACCGCATTTTGTTAGAACCATGGACCATTTTGCTGTCGGATGTCGGATCTCGTAGTGAAGATCTATGCCAAATGCCTTTTATTGTCCCTTCTGACATGGTCTGTCATTACAATGGCGTGCCAAGCATTAGTCTCAGACTAGACTAGTATGTTCAATTAATCCTAATTAAAACAGCCGCGTTCTAGTACAGATACTAACAGACAATCATTATTATCATAAACCGTGATTATAAGGTTGAATCGCGTACACTTACTTTTATTTTTTTCCTGCATTGAGGAACAGGAGATGACATCCCTAAGAAATTCTTTGTCCCAAAAGTTGTAGTGAAAATCACTACAAGTCTATACTATGTACTGATTTAAACTTACATGATTTTCACTCATTATTATGACAAAAACGGGACTTAATCGCGTACACTTACTTTTATTATTTTCCTGACGTTTCGAGCGTGCCGTAACGCTCGTGGCCGCAGGCAGGCAGGCAGAAAAGAAGTAAGTGTACGCGATTAAGTCCCGTTTTTGTCATAATAAGTCTATACTACTCTTTGATTCTGTCATAGCTGTCAAAACAAACATGTTGCAGAAAATTTGTTTGCAATGACACATCTAGTAGAGTACATAATAAATCATGTTTTTCTAACTTTTTTAGGGTTCCGTAGTCAACTAGGAACCCTTATAGTTTCGCCATGTCTGCCCGTCCGTCCGTCCGTCCGTCCGCGGATAATCTCAGTGACCGTTAGCACTAGAAAGCTGAAATTTGGTACTAATATGTATATCAATCACGCCGACAAAGTGGTAAAATAAAAAGTGGAAAAATTTTTTTTATTAGGGTACCTCCCCTATATGTAAAGTGGGGAGTGATTTTTTTTTTCATTTCAACCCTAACGTGTGATATATTGTTGGATAGGTATTTAAAAATTAATAGGGGTTTACTAAAATCATTTTTCGATAATGTAAATACTTTTGGAAATAATCGCTCCAGAAGTAAAAAAATATGCGTCCCCCCCCTCTAACTTTTGAACCATAAGTTTTAAAAATATGAAAAAAATTTCAAAAGTAGAACTTTATAAAATCTTTCTAGGAAAATTATTTTGAACTTGATGGGACGAATAGTTTTTGAAAAAAAATTACAAAATAATTTCTGAACTAAGTTTGTAATTTAACCATATAAGCAGGTGTTTATTGTACCTGTAATTTCTACAAAATTACAATGAAATGACGTGCTTTCAAATAAAGTAAAAACGGTGAAAATCGGTTCACGCAATAAAGAATTATCCCATAAAAATCATCTTCCATACTTTAAGCTCGCGCGCAATAGTTTACTTAATTTGCCGATAGATGTCGCTGTACGTGGAACTCTCAAATCATATCCTACATGGCGGTGTTATTAACTCTTAAGTGGGGACACTTACTGTGACGGACGGAAAACTACGGAACCCTACACTGAGCGTGGCCCGACACGCTCTTGGCCGGTTTTTTTAGTCAAAATATTGAGTGAAAATCGTGTGAGTTTAAATTAGTACATGAGGTTGAATATTGAAATTAGTGTCATGCTCAATGCTCCATAGTAAGGATTATTGAATTCGCAAGCGTTTATACACTACATTTACCGCTTACCATCAAGCGGGCTAACCGCTTGCTTCCCATCGAAACGGTTTAAAAAAATCGTCGCGCATGGATGTATGTCACGAACCTGGAGGTCAACATGCACTGGTGCTATCATTTGGCGCCGTTCAATGATCATGGGAATTACAGCTACAGTGATTTATTGGGGTATTTCACTTTCTTTAATTTCCCTTGACCTAAAATCGGGGGCAATCAATCGTGCTGCGGATAATTTACATATCCGATTTCCGAGTTTCTGAGAAAACTGTGTAGTTATGAAAATATTTATTTAGGCGGTTAAGCCTCTTATTTCGATTAAGGCATAGTAATCTCCATGACAGTTCGTAGGTAATCTTAAAACTTTTTAGAACAATCAAATACACACTCATTAAAGGTTTTTTCTTTTTGTATTCAGTGAAAATCCAAATTCAAAAGGTTGTTATTACATCATGGATACAAGTGGTATGAAGTGCTGTACGAATTATGTCAAAATTAGTAAATTTTGTGTGTTTTTTCTTTTTCCTTTTTTTTTCTTTTTTGGACATTGCGTGTTTTATTTTTATCTTAATTTTGACGAAACATGTCGTGGATGCTTTATTATTTTTATTTTGAATTCACGAAACCTGTGTTACGGATTTAAATAGTATGTATTTGTTTCTATTTTTCTCGTATGTCAATAAAAAATATTTTGTAAAGTTCAAATAGTTCAAGTCACATTTTTCCCTCCCACGTATAAAACTATGTACACGAACCAGATTGTTTTAAGAATTCATTATGCGAGTATATGATAAATAATTATTTAAAAAGGCGTGTATCCAAAAGAACATACTTGTTCAAAATAATATTTCATATTCAAATAAAAAAAATTATACACGTGTTTTTTCTTTTGTGACATATGTTAACACTTTTAAGCAAGGCTTGACGTCAGGACGTCACAAGCTTCCACTCTCAAAAGAAGACGCCCTTGCACATCCTCGCAGATTGCCCTTCCCTAATGCGCACTCGTAACTTAATTCTGGGTAGGCACATACTACGCCCAGAGGAGTTAAAGTCTCTCGAGATCAAAAAGATCCTGGAACTGTTTGAAGTTGCAGGGCTAGACTGAGAGTTGTAGTAGGTGGCGATCACAATAGATCAGTAATGGTCGTAGTGATATATAATAGGCTTGGGAGCCTTACATATTTAGCTCCTAAAAAAAAGAATATCAAGCTCCCATTCTCGAACTTTGGTGCGTCTTATCTTTTACAGTTTTTTTCTTTGACTTACAAAAGAAAAGATACATGGTCAATGATAATCTAACAGATGGACAACCCTATTGATTGAGTTTTCCAATGGTTTTTACCGCTCTTATGCCTGGTGATGAGATTTCATACCATTCATCGCGTTGTGTTGCTAAGCAAACGGACCGCGACAAACAAAGGACATTGCGACGACATTGTGACAAAACAGACCCGGCCTTAATACTGCCACTAGACGATAATTGAACAAGGCTCGGGCCTGATAACAATTAACGATAACAAGCCTGTATTAAAACAATAATTTAGTTTTAATACTGTAGGGGCTCCTGGTACTCGGATATACAGGGAAGTGAAATTTATGATATTAGTATGTGAGCTTAGAGTAAAAACTACTTTCGTAGGTTTTCACACCTTAATACCCAAGTAACACAGGAAGCATTATAACATATGAATAGTTAACTTAAGGACCGTATAAACTCTTATATACGTTCACCGAGCAACTTGTCGCATTATATGATGCTTTGAGCTGTATAACGGTTGTATAATGGCATATCTAAATGCTTTTGTAAAGCCTTTAGCTTTAGTGCAGCAAACCACAACGCAACTGTACAGCTTTCGACTGTTTAAAAGCACTTAAGTGCTTCAGGTTCTACAATAGCATTAAATAATGCTTTAAGCTGTATAACGGTTGAATAATGGCATGTATAAATGCTTTTTTAAAGCCTTTAGTTTTAGTGCAGCGAACACTAATGCTTCGGTGTGGTTTAGTGCCTTAGGTTCTACAATAGCATAAATAAATGCTTAATGCTGTTTATGAGCATAAATATTAGCCATTATAATGCCACGTAAATCTGGTATACAGCTTTCAGCTGTTTTTAGTGCTTTAGGTTCTACAACGGCATTTTATGATGCTTTACGCTGTATAACGGTTGTATAATGGCATATGTAAATGCTTTTGTTTAGCCATTAGTTTTAGTGCAGCGAACAACATGCAACTGTACAGCTGAATGCTGTACAGTTGCGTTTTGGTTTGCCACACTAATGCTTCGGTTTGGTTTAGTGCCTTAGGTTCTACAATAGCATAAATAAATGCTTAATGCTATTTAAGAGCATGAATATTAGCCATTATAATGCCACATAAATTCGCTATAGAGCTTTCAGCTATTTTTAATGCCTTAGGGTGTACAATAGCATTTATAAATAGGTAATACGTTCCTAATGCAGTATAATAGCAATAATATAAACCATTATAAAGCCAAGTAATTCACTATAAGGGGCTGTTCATAAATTACGACATTTCAAATGGGGGGGGGGGGGGTCTGGACATCGGATGATGGTAGCATGACGTAGGAGGGGGGGGGGGGGGGGCGGTCATTCCGAAGATCACATCATCAATGTGTAAAAAAAGGAATGAAAGTCGTGTTTCTATAAACTTTTAATGCTATAAAATATTATCTACTAAGTAGACATACAATTAAGCTTAAAACGCATTTTTTTTAATGACGTCACTTTATTTGGCAGGGGGAGGGTTGGCTGATTTTATGGGGGGGGGTTAAAATCATCAAAAATTGATGACGTAATTTATGAACAGCCCC
This sequence comes from Pammene aurita, assembly GCA_947086415.1. Classification (NCBI taxonomy): domain Eukaryota; kingdom Metazoa; phylum Arthropoda; class Insecta; order Lepidoptera; family Tortricidae; genus Pammene; species Pammene aurita. The sequence goes on from OX352294.1 coordinate 41,843,224, forward strand.
TATACAGCTTTTAGCGGTTTTAGTGCCTTAGGTTCTACAATAGCATAAATAAATGCTTAATGTTGTTTAATAGCATAATTATTCACGTGTAATGCTGTAGGCATAAATAAGGCATTTTTTAAGGGTCACTGAGCTGCTATTGGACTAAGAGCTAGCCACGTCAGATATGACACAATAATGAGAGCAACAAAACCCGTCTGGTTAGATTGCTATACTATTCTTATTGCTAGATCCTGGCATCTGGCAGCTTTTAACGGGTGGAGGTCACAGTGACAGACTAGCAAAATGTTTTAATTGGAAAATAGTAATACCAAACTAGGTAAAAATTGCCGAAGTTGTCTCAGTTATAAAGGACAGGGCTTATATTTTAAGGGGCTTCCTGGCGCCAACGACCTTAGATCTGATTCCCTTAGTTTTCTAATGATTTATATAGCTTATCATATTATCAGTAACGGTTTTAAACAATATAGTATCCTATATTTACTTCAATATTCATTGTCTTCGAGATATTTGACATCAAAGTCGAACCGGTTTAGGCTAAAAAAGTGGTTTTATGGTCATAAATTTTGTTTTAATTTGTTAAAAATTAAAATCTCTACAGTTTTTAGAGACATCAAAGAGGAACCCTAATATGTAGATTACGTATATATAAGATTCTTTACACCATTCGAATATCGATAAAAGTGTTTTTTTAGACCATATTTAAAAAATATCATAAAAAAATAACGGCTCATTTATTTTAAGATCCGGCTCTACTGAATGGAGATAAAAGATTCAAAAACCGATAGTCGTTTGCCTTATAATTCTATCTATAGTGAATATATTGGAATATCGACTCAAAACTGATCAAAAATCGATAAAAAAAACGTTAGACCAAAAAATATTGTGTATTATTATCATACATCGGGGTTTTCGGTGCGGGAATGTTTGACATTAGCCAAAGAGTAGGCATTAACTTAAAAAACAGAATGTACTCTAGCACGTTTCTACCTAATGAATAATTTATCGAAAAAATCATAGGTATATACGAGGTTTTCCCAGGGGGCTACAGTATGAGGTTCTTCAAAAAAGGAGTGTATAGGTTCCTAAAGGGTAGGCAACGCGCATGTAAATCCTCTGGGGTTGCAGGCGTCCATAGGCTACGGTAACTGCTTACCACCAGGCGGGCCGTATGCTTGTTTGCCACCGTCGTGGTATAAAAAAAAAAAAAAATTATATGTAATAGCTGACTATTATGTATATATATTGTAGGTGATGATTTTTTCAAGTATTTTTTTATTTATGTAATGACTGATTATTGTCAACCTCTTCAGTTAATCAAATAGTTCATAAATATCGGACGTCAAGATTAATATTTGACACTTATTATACCGTGTCTTTGTCTTAGGTAGATCTAGCTAATAAATTTTGGATATGCAATTGCATATCCGAAATTTGCATTTAAAATTGCATTTAAAATACTAAGTATATAATAGTCAATACAAACATGCCTCTAAGAAAAAAAGCTCGTATCATAGTGTGTAAGCTATTCACAGAGAGGTAGTTATTCATTAGGCATAATATGATATTTTCTCAGACTAACTCTCAACCTATCTGTTTATCTCTACTCTTTCTCAAATCGTTCCCGCACCGAAAACCCCGATGTATGATTATTACGGAAACAAAAACAGTAGGCGACAAACTATGAAATATATTTTATTATACATCGTTTGGCACTACTTTCTCCCAACATAAACTTTTGTATAATTTCTCTTAATATTGTTTAGTATTTGTATAGTTTCTCATAATATTGCATCAAACCCAGATCTCTAGGATTTATTTTCTTGAAATGGTTTGCATTCTTTGACCTCCACCACTTTAAAGCTACCAGATGTCCAGATCTAGAAATAAGCATAGTATACCAAACTGACTAGAGGGGTTTGGTTGCTTTCATTATTGTGTCAAATCCGACGTGGCTAGCTCTCCGTCTATATAGACCAACGCCATTTTGTAAATAATTTATAACCTAAAAATAAAATCATGCGGACCTATTTATACAAGGAAAATACCTATATAATAATGAAATTACTTAATTTAAGACTGCTCGACCAACACTATTATGTTAATAATGCAAAACTCGTTCTATACGAGGATTACACAATTGTTTTGTTTATTTGACGCATATATTTTTATAATATTTTATAGCAAAACCACAATAAATCAAAGGCGCGTGAAAATTTTCAATGAAACTTATATACACATTTACAGTAAACTACATTGCGCAGTAATATTTGAAGGATATAATAACGTAAAAGAGTCAAAAACTTTTATAAATTTTGTTAGGATGCAAACAAATATGACGTGTCACTCATTCAGTTTTTTGTACCGTCTTCGTCCATTTTATATTGCGAGACAAAGTAGTTAAATCACAACGTTCATTGTATTATAACATTTGTTCCGTCGGTGTTAGAGACGTTTTTGCATTGACGTAAGGTTTATTTTACTACACTCTTATGCTAGTATAATGCTTTTGTATTGCGATTGGCAAGTTAATCGAGAGTACTTATGCTTCTTTACTGCGATTAGCAAGTTTTTTGGCCGTATTAATGCTTCTTTAATGCAGTTGGCAACTTAATAGAGCGTACTAATGATTATTTAATGCGATTGGCACTTTCCATGACAACGATAATGCTAATAGCGCAGACATATTGCGCCTGTAATGCTATTAAATGGCCTGTATAGGATCTCAAGCTGGGTAATTCGTGCCCATTTAAGACCTATATCAGCACTATAAACGTTTATAATGCTACTATAAAACGAACTGAACATGCTAAAAGCATACAGATATGCTGTAAGACGGCCGTTATACAGCTTTGATGTGTTACTTGGGTATGCAGCATGGAAGTGGAATACTTACTTACTTACTTACTGGAGTGGTGCAGCGACCAAAAGTAGATCTTAGATCTTGGTTTCCGACACCAAAGATCGCCAGGCTTCTCTGTTCACAGCCGTCTCTGTCCAGTCAACTTTGCCCATCGCGGTGAGGTCCTTCAGCACCTCGCCTTCCCAGCGGTACCTAGGACGCCCAGATGGTCTTCGACAAGTTGGCTGGCCAGAGTATGCTCTCCAGACAGCACGATCTTCACCCATGCGAACTACGTGTCCAGTGAATTTGTAAAAATATCCGGATGTTGTTTTATTGCGGAAATGTATTCCTAACATACAAGGAACCAAGTTTATTATGAAACCAAGTATCTACAAACTGCTATAGAGATTACCAAGTTTCAAATTTAGTATATTGTTACTTTTGTAATAACTATCTAATTATTGCAGCTTTTTCCTAAAATCGACTGTCGTTTTCTAGTAACGAAAGCTACCTAGTATAAAAAGGGTTACTTAGTGCTGAATTTCCAATACAAGGTCAACAGTTTTCGTTATCCTTAAGGGGGCGTTCATTAATCGCATCATACGTTATTGGCTTGTTTTAGATTTAGACCCGTCCCTCCCCCATGGTGATCTTTGGTGATATTTTCAGGTATAGCACGACAGGACAAAAAATTACACGCGATATGTGTCCATTAATGGGCGCCCCCTAAGTGTAGTTTCTGATCTTCGCTCCTTTGACAACCTGTATGTAGAGAAGGTGAGTTGGGTGAGTAACCCATTTAGTGTCAGCAGTTAATATTCTACCCGTGTCATCGGTTAACTTGAGTTACAAGGATGGGAAGCGTTATTCTGAGAAGAGGCCACCAAAATTAAAGTTGGTTCTATCATAAATTCTGAACGAACGAAACGAGCATCTCTTTTTGTCCTAATGGTTGACTGGATGCCCTAAAGCATTAAGTGCAAAGGAAATACCCGAGCTGCTGTAAAAAATATTTAAATCACTATAGGTGTGCCTACAATATTTGAAGACTTCCCTCGATTTCTCCAGGTTTCCCTCATCAGATCCTGACCTGATGACAATGGGACCTGTGAAGTATACTTTTTCAAACAAAAAAGAATTTTCCAAATCGGTCCAGCCGTCTTCGAATGATCAGTGAACGTACATTTAAAAAAATGCAAAAAAAAAGATCCCGACGAATTGAGAACCTAGCTCCTTCGAAATCTAGAAGTCGGTTGATAACACGCGAATTACGAGCATTTGTGGCTTCTAGCTTAATGTATTTTCTGTGGGTACTATTTCAACTCAATTCTGCGATGATAATTGGAATCACACCGATCGCCTTTTGTTCCCTGAGTTATGACTGCAGCCAATTGGGACAAGCAATATTAACACTTGTGGCCTCAGGATTCAAACGACGGAAGTATTGGGTTCCGTATGGCAGATATGACTGTTTGATTCCAGGTGTTTTAGGTCTATTATCGCTTGCCGTTTAATTTAACCGCATTGAGTTGAGTTATGTTTGTTTATTGCGAAGTTACTGATGCAGGTCCAGTTTTTACCCGACTACAGCTAAGCCAAAAGGAAGGGTTATGGTTTTAGCAGTGTATGTGTGTATTTACGTATGTTCCTCCGTAGCGCTTATAATATTCATCCAATTTTGTGGAATAAGATGTCAATCGATTCGTTAATTATACTTATTATAGCCCGGGTAACATATGTAGACAACATTTTAACCGACTTCAATATGTTTATTTTGCGTAGTCGGGTAACAGTTTTTTAATTACGAGTAAGCATTGTCTCTACATGTAAGTATTATATCAACAAAATACTTCAATTTGTAAGAATAAAATTCGTTCTCACGAATGCTCTGTGGAATGATCTTCCTGAGGTACCAAAGGATTTTGTAAAACGCTGGATCAGAAACGTCCATTGGTTACGTCTGCTTATGAAGTGTTATTTTTACTATGACTTTTTCTTTTCCATGGTATGAAAAATACCATTTAACATTTTCGTCTTCTCGAAATATTAACATAACTTTTCACAAAAGTGGCAATACGAATTTGCATCGTCAAATGCAAAAAAGTTCAGTGGCGTAATGGGTAAAGTTAGTTTATTTAAAGCTTTTATTGGCTATCTATGGGTCGGCTCGGAACCCCATTTTTATGGGCTTGGTACTGGACCGGCAATAAAAGGAAAACGAATGTGGAGTGTTGAATAGGTACAGTGAGCGTCACTATATTCGCTAGAATAGATTGTGAAAAAAAGCCCAATAAAGTTATTTTTGCCAGTAGTACGATTCAACAGAGATAACATGGTAAAATACACGTAAAGCCATAGATCTGTCATGGTAAGAATAATACCAAGGTTAAACGGGATGGTCTTATTAAACTTTCAATGGGTATGACAGATTGACAGGGAAGGCGCTATTATCGTTGGTCCCTGTCATAGTTTCACTTTGTGATTATTGCTTACTTCCTAAAGGCCCTAAGTACAATATAAACTTTAGTTACCCTCCACCGTTTTTGAAGGGAAACAAAGAAACCGACTAAATTATGTCGGCCAGTTACAGAATCCTATCAGCCATCTTGTAACGTGTTTTAAAATTTGTCGCGTTGCGTGTAGATATTCTGTCCTTCTTTGGTGAACACTTGTTTCAACTTTAGAGATACTTAATTTGAGCGTAGAGTGGACTCGTACCAGTACATAAGAGCGGCTTTCGATTTAGATTATAAAAGTTTACAATTTGAATAAATTTTGCAACAGTAGATATTCCAAGGTTGCTAACATATATCTGAAATATACGAAAAGCACAGCAGAAGCACCATGAGTGCACATTGCTTTAGAATCCATAGCTGATGGACAGAAATCAGAAGAAACAGCAAAGCTTCCATTAACTTAGACTGACAATGTGGTCGATATCTCAAGGGCACGGCCAGTCATAGGGAAAGGCCTGTTGAGTAGTGCATTTCGAATATGAAAACATCACTAAAGCCCGTCGATCGAGGGATCTCCCCCCAAATCTGTGCATGTCATCTTGTAAGCCCACACAATCTAATCTGGAAATGTTTACACAGTATCCCGAATCCCCGCCTGTTATTGCACAGTCATGAAGTTTAATATATAATATTGAGACCCAGGACAAAGAAGCCAGTCATTTTATTAAAAGTGCGCGCATTAGATTAACTGAATAAATTTTCCGGCTTCGTAATATTAGGTTAAATTAAGAAATTCCGTCTTCCATATCAAAGTAAGTTATTTCTTTTATCTTAAGCTACCCTCTTGGTGTTATCTATTTCTAATGAATCATCCCACTAATCTAACAACCTTCTCTCTCAAGATAACAGTATTCTATTGCAAGTACCTACAGTTTATCTGCAAGATATTGTAACAATAATTTTTTATTATTAGTGTAGGGGTAAACGGTAATCCACAGGTATTCATAAGTGCATTGTAATGTGCCTAAATTGACGCATTTTTAATCTTTTAAGAGGCTGACAACAACCGATTACCTTCAAATTGACTTTAGTCAAACAGTGTTTCAGCTATAACTACTTGTTTTGAGAAAGTAAAAAAATGTATGTTAATATTCGTTATATTTGGATGAACTTCGTTGCGTCCGATACACGATTGGACGAAATCGGCTCGATAGAAAATAATTCCAAAGTTACATCTTAAAATTAGCTTTAAACAGTTGTATGTCTTTAGTTTCTTGACTTATACGTCTGTAACTAAGGACAAAATTCCACCACACTAATACTAAAAACTTCGTTGCCTTATATTTCGCAACGAATGCGTCGTTTTTTTTTAATTCATATTTTGTAAAATTTGCAATGAGCTCCCATACTAATCGTAACACAGTGTTTCTCTTTCACTCGCGCTGAATAAGATAGGGAGGGAATTTAGCTGTTGTCAGCCCCTTATGTAAATTATACAAAGTTTTTTTGAGTATCGTACGTCGTCCAGCGATACACCAGACAAAATATCAATTAAAATACCTACTAAGTATCAGTAACACTTTTTCCTCTCCTCTCTCTTCTTCCTCTTAGCGTTTGTCACAGCTTTTTGTTCTATTGATCCTGGGGTCCACTCGGCAACCTAATCCCAGGAATTGGCGTAGGCACTAGTTTTTACGAAAACGACTGCCATCTGACCTTTCAACCCAGAGGGGAAACTAGGCCTTGTTAGGATTAGATCTGGTTTTCTCACGATGGTTTGAACCCTCGACCTTCGGATTGAAAGTCTGTCGTCTTACTGCCAGGCCACCTCTTTTTTTCCTCTCCTCTCTGAATAAAATACTAACTATGCAGATATTTTAAAAGAAATCCTCGCGGGAGCTAATTAAATTTCTGGAATATAAGTATCTCCATTAACTTCTTAAAGGCGCCCAATTACGGCAGCCAATTAACCGGTATCGTATTAATAACTTCCTGAAAGTTACACAGAAACTTAAACTCTTCTTTAATATTGCCCCATAACCACTTCACCATTAATTCATTAACTGAAACCCAAAACTGTGAAGTCAAATATGTTGATCCACTTTCGATTGCCAAGTTCAAGTTAATTTTCTGAAGTAAGTTCAAGTAAGGAAAGTAGCGTTTTAAATAAGGCGGAAGAGAGCTTATCTGGCGTCATATTTCGCTTGCAAGCACTTTAGGCAATGCCTGATCTAAGATTGTTCATTTAATTTACGGATCTGGGGTTCGTACTGAACTGGTGTACAGAATACAATGCTTGGCAGGCTAGGAGAGTAAAAGAGCCTTGGTTGATTGCGGGCGGTATCGCGCGGGGAATCGCCTCGTTCGGCTTACGCGGAGCCAACGCGATGTTATGTAACTTTACTGATAAAGGAACTGTATTAGGGTGTATTAAGCTCTAGTTTATTTAAGCGTGTTTTGCTTCACTGTTTTAGTGTTATTTAGGAGCTTTGTTTACGTTTCACATTTCATAGAGTTTTTTTTTGGAAATAATATTTTAGCTTTTTCCACGATAGGCACTCCATACCTAGATTAGATTATAGAATAGTGCATTATGATATTTATGATACAAGTGTGCTAAGTTGATCATTACATACGAAGCGATATTGTGCGCACGAACGCATGTGAGTGCGCATAAGGAAGCTGAGCGTATGTAATGATCAAGCACTCGCGTTTCATACGGCGTTTTTCAACACACTTGAGAGGAAATAACAGAATAGTGTAATTAATAACTTTTGATAAAAACATCAATTGTCAGAATTTTTACAGGATAGAGATACTTACGCACCTAAGATAATTAGATTTAACTAACCTTTTTTTGTGATGTTATTGACTATCTGGAACTCTTTTTGAAATATTTCATAAAATAAAACACTTCACATTTGTTGGTCAATAAATTATAGTATTTTTTCTTACGTATTGTTCACTAGATTGTTATGACATCATTTTACAAGTATGTATGACTGTTATGAAATATATCCAGAGGTTAAATTAACGCTGAAGTTTTCTTCTTATTCACTTAAAATATAATTTGTTTAAATTAATAAAACACAACGAGAAATCTCTAACAAATAAACAATAATTTGAGGTTAAGTTTATGCGCAATTTTCTTTTTTGGATGTGCGTGCAGCTTGAGGCAAAGGCGCGGACGCGGTTTATGATAAACAGCCAATATTAAAACGGACAATTCGTGTTTAAAACATAATTTATTGTGTATTACGAGTAATAATAATAATAATAATAATAATAATAATAAATACTCTTTATTGCACACCTCATACAGTTACAAGCACAAATTTTACAATTAGATAAATTTAGGTAGAGGTAACAACAGGCGGTCTTATCGCTAATGAGCGATTTCTTCCAGACAACCTTTAGTAATATAATAAGTTGAAATAAATATTTTTCACAATTAGGATCGTATAGTTTATATTCTATTGTAAATGTGTATATTTTGTGTATATTAACTTTAATTTTATTTTTTTAGAATGCAAACTCCTAAAGAGTTAAAAAAATAAAGGTAATACCCGACTAAATTACAACGATGCGTCTGCATACATACTACTTGGTACTATAGTACAAACGCCACTTGATCGGATTATTAAATTATTCCACTAGTTCGATAATTATTGTGAAATGCACGCGTGTTTAATATCTAGAATTATGAGCCTAAAAGCGGTGGAATAAAAACCTCGTTACGAGCAGGTGTGTTGAAAACAACAATAACACATCTAGATTTTTCTACGGCGTTCGGGAAAACTTTAGTCGGGTAAACAAAATTAAGTGTCGAATTTATTTATCTACACTCATATTGTAAGTCCTCTAAAATGCGTTCAAAAACCGTACGCAATGACCAGTATTACAACAAACGATTTAACTATGATAAGTTTCTTATCTGTGGCAGTAATGTTATTTTAACTTTACATGCTCAAATATTGTTAAGTTATGAGTTTCAAATTTGGAACAGCTGTCAAAACCAACACAATTTCAATGGGTTTCTATTCTAGTATCCATAGATTTTAAAATGTTGTCGATACGAAACGTCAGTACGATATATTTTTTGACATAAACCGCACGACATTTTGATCTCGGATGACATGAGAATAAGGACTTCGTTCGTTGGCTAATATTTAAAAAAAACTCGCGACAGAAGTTTGTACATATATATATTTCTCTATGGTTTGTACGGCCGCCATTTCTGTTATCAACTTGTCAGTTATTGTTTGTCGAAACATTTTTAATTGCAAAAATGAAAATGTTTACTGTTAACTATATTATAATAAATAAATATTTTTTCCTTATCGGTTCTAATTTATTTATTTTTATTAAGCTTACACCTGTGGGTATGTTTCAGCACTTGTATCTATCTACCTAGTAATGCAGGTCAATTGCCTTCGGCTTCTGAACCCAATTTTGAGTACTTGCAATATGTGTGTAGATAAAGTAATGTATGCAACTGTACATAATTAGGCCTTAAAACACTCGTGTGATCCTATAATGAAACTCGCTGCGCTCGTTTTAAGGCCCCTCATTATGTATCAGTTGCATAAACTACTATTTAAACTGTTCAAGCCGATACGAAACGTGTTGTGTTTTTGACATCCTAGATGACCCTGTTTTTTTTTTAATTTATTCCATAACAATTTACAACCATCTCGGAAATATACCTGAAATTACAATTAACTTATAACTAATTCATAAGTTACGATTACAATTTTAAAAATAACATGCAATAACTTAAAATATAAATTAATTAATTAATTAAATACGATATAACAATGAAATTGATAATTATAATAAATGTCAGTAAAATTACATTAAACATCTAAAAAGCGTGCATCACTAATGAATTCGTCAACATGGTAATAACATTTCCGTAATAAAAAGTCCCTTAATCGGTATTTGAATTTATCTACATTATCTATCGTCTTATACTCTTTAGGCAAGCAATTGTACAGTTTTACGGCTTGATATCGGACACAGTGATGTATAATTTGGAAATTAGGCTCAATTGAGTACTTCACGTCCTTCCAACGAGTATTGTGTCTGGCGACCCTTTGTTCATCAGTCTCGTATCTTTCTGGATGCTTAACTACGCCAGTCAGTAAAACGAGAATGTACAGACACGGTACCGTTAGAATGTTTAGTCTGCCGAAATATTCTCTACACGACTGCCATGGCGGGATACCGACCATGGTTTTAATGGCATATTTTTGGGCAATGAAAGCTTTCCTTATATTATATGCATAGCTTTGCCCCCAAAACTTAATGCTATAACGCAACCGCGACTCCACCAACGCATAGTAAACTGACGTTAGCTGCTTAAGCGTGACTTCGTCTCGTAACCTCCAAAGTGCATAGGAAGTTGAGCCGATACTATTCGCTAATGATTTAAGTTCCACTTGCCAGTTAAGGTCACAGTCTATGTACATGCCCAAGAACTTAACAGAAGGACTGGAAGTCACCTCAGAGCCTGCTAATTCTATGCGTAGGGATTCACTGTTCCTAATCGTTCTTCTAAATAACATTAGTTGTGTTTTATTCATATTCAAGGTCAAATTATTACTTAGAAACCACTTCTGAAACTATTTGAGAACTGCAGTAACTTTATTGCTCAGAAGTTCTATTACAAACTAACTGCCAATTGTCTACCGCAAAACCTTTATAAGTGTATGGCATTACAAATAAAAAGGTTTTAAGTAACTACGAAGACAAAATTATCAGAAACAAATTTAGCTTGGAAATATTTCCTAAATATTCTCGCCTACGAATCATTACAGGGCTGGAAACAGTTATAAAATTACATTAGCATTCAAAATCCGTCTATAAACTTAAGTTAAGCATCACAATAGATTCAAAGCGATACGGTCCTGCGTCGGTGACAAGAAAGTTGCTAACTTGTAGCAAAAAGGGACCTGTTTTGACAACTCCGATAAAGTTTGGACAAGCATTGAAGGTACATAGCCGAAACTCTACGTCTAATGCGTGGAACAAAAACGGTGAGGGTAAAGTAGTAACTTTATTGATAATAATGACTTGTATTTTATATTTGCACAAACATGGAAATCATTAAGTACATATCATTTGAAATTTCAAATTAGGATCAAATAAAATAGGTATACTTAGGTACCTATGTAAAAAAAACTTTAAATAATCTCATACGTGACACAAATTCTAAATAACATGTTTTTATGTCAATACTGCAGTACATATTCAGATCCCTATTGCGATCTTCCTCTTCTTTCCTTAGCCTCTAAGGTCGGTCCCCGTTTTCGTTCTTCGCCAGGCGTATGTGTTATATGTAAGTCTGTCAATTTTTAATTGAGCTTGCTTGAGGTCGTTGATATTTCACAATCTCGTCATATGATATTCTCTGGCCTCGTCGTGTGGCCTTTCAACATTGAACGTAAAAATTACAGACAGTTGATCTTCTATCAGTCTAATTCTATCGTGTATACGTGTTCTCGTTTCTCATCCAGTCGAGTAGAGTAACACCTACTGTTTTTAAAATATATACATAAAATTAAATTAAAATTAATTTATTTCAAGATTCGAGGCACACTGTTTTTGCAATGACAATTAACGTTAATTATCTAACTTCAGCAATATTCGGATTCTGGTATCCACAGCCCATCACTAGCACGGACCCCTGCCGACAAGCGGATTACCAGTACCTAAGCCCCGTCAAGCAAGAGGTTACAAGTCAACTGCGACCCGCATTCCTTAATACGTCAGCCAGAACTTCGGGAAGGATTATCGCTGGATGGCGAAGCGAAGCTCCAAATAGCGGATCCGAATACCATAAAGCGACGGACAGTCGTTTGGTCGTCATATTTGAATCCACGTAGTGAGAGTTCGGATGTTTTGAGACGAAATGAAGCGCAACGGTTTCCTTTATCTAAAAACCGATTCGTTAGCAGTTTTAATTAATCTTAGCATTCTAAATGTGGAAGTTTGGATATGTGTTCCTTCTTAACGCAAAATTAAAGGCGGGGCGCTATACCCACCCGCTGATTCCATTGAAGAGGTTAGACGCGTCGTACTCCAGGGATCCTTTAGGAGGGTGATGAATGGGCCAGGATGGAAACCATTATAGCGTAAAGCGACTTATGGTGGTCAAAACCCTCAAACGTGAGGATTAGACTTAGAAGAAGAACGCAAAATCGATCGGAAGGATTTGGATGAAATTTACCTCACAGGTAGATAATACTGTAACTACTGCAAGCTTTTCTATCTATAAGATAACTATGTTATTTCAATCCAGTTGCAACGTTTGGGACATACCGTGGTTTGTTAGATTTGAGGTTAAGAAGCGGGAGCTTGCGAGGCACATTGGGTTTCCCATGTGAGTATTAGAGCCGCAATGCTCTTCAATCAAAGCAAGTTTGATTTCATAATTCAGGGTACTTCATATTTAGAAACTGAGGATACAGATTTTTACTTTAGCCTTACGTTTCTCTGTCATAGCAACGGTTTCTCCAAATCGTTACGGAAATCAGCGCTCAGCTCTACTAGCCACAACGTAGGCGTTTCAATCCAAACCAACCTCATTTACCGCGACCTAAAAGTTACTTCGGCCCTCAGCTTAAAGGCACTTGAACCAAAGTGAGGGATAACGTTAAATCCAGGAAGATTAGGTGATGAGATGAGAGTGCGTTAGATTCGTACCATGTATAAATTGCAAGTAATTGGATAAGTTTATACGCGACTCCGTGGTACGCACAATGGCGGTCCCGAGGTACGTTATCTCATATATTTGCAATAATTTAGCGTCCCCGCTCCGCCGTTAAGAAGCATGCACAGTCTTTAAAATAAAAAGGGAGTACGAGTCTATAAGACATGCATACTTAAAGCTACTTGTAACTACTTCCTTGTTTAGAGAGGTAGAATAGAATTCGCGGGCGTTTTATGCGCAAATAAAAATAAATAAAATAAAATGGAAATAGCGTTTATTAACGTTTTTTTTATATAGTGAACTAGCGTTCGCCCGAGTCCCCGAGATCCTTACCAAAGTTGTTACAACTTTCAACCCCTTTTTCATCCCCATAAAGTGTGAATTTCCTAAAATCCTTTCTTAATGGACCTCCATGATATTTAATGAATATATATCCCAAATTTCAAAATTCTGTGCATTGTCTGTCAGTCTCTATGTACCTACCTACCGTTACTGTTTTATACTCATCGAGATGAACTCTTGATTGTATGCCACGAAACACTTACCATAGCTTTAATGTTCTTGGCTTACAAACTAAGTAGGAAGTTAAAAGGCGTCAAGCATGTAGTGCTTTTGTACTTTAAGGTCTTTAAGTATATTACTCAACGCGAGCACTGTGAAAAGTTATGGGATGTGGTTGTTTAGCAATTAAAACAAGGAACTTTCAACTAGCGCTGGAAAGGAAAACTAACATTTAAAATATATTAACGTTATAAATAGTCTTTGTAAAAGATGTTTTATAGATTTTCGCTGTAACGTGACTTGTAAAATGAGCTGGAAAATTAGAAATGCTTTTGTAACAATTACCACGGTCAATGGTCAAAATACAAAATGACTGGAAAGATTAAAATGCGATGTTTTACACATGGAACAGATTCGGTAACTTTTTACATTGTTGTATGGGGACTTGAAATGTCCTTTATTTCTTGTTCATATTCCAGACATTACTAACCAAAACATTACCAACACATTTCTAACATATATATTAAACCATCTGAACTGTAACATTCTATCTTTTATGAAATGAGACCCTTTCAGTGTCTCCCCATTTCACAATGTCCTTGCGACCCTTAAGGAACCTGTAGGTACACTTATATACCTCTACGCGCCTGATATAACTTAATGGATAACATGTAATTACCCCGAAGCACTCCGGCGGTAATTGTCTGTTATTGGATGAGGTGTTAAGGCCCGAGTGATTTATGCGGCTTCTTTATAACCTACCCGTACCTTTACGTGTGTTATTTTATTATCTACTAAAATAACGTAGAAAGAGGGTGTCTTACAAACAGGAGGAGTACTCTCCGCCATAAAAGTAGTTGAAACTTTTGACCCAGCTTTCATCCCCTAAAAATCCTAAAATGTTAATTGTCAAAAAATGTGGTTTTTCGCGACATTGAAAATAAATTTTGGTCTGTGCATTGTCTGTCAGTTTTTAAATAAATAGACTGTTTTATTTATATATTTAGATACTATTTACTTTTTTTTTGTACCTATGCCCTCCCTGTACGTTAAAATATTGCCATTAACATCTCATTAGATACTTTAATTTTTATTATTTAATTTGTAAAACGATATATTTTAAATGCAATGTCCATATATATATATTAAATAGGTATAATTCAAAATTTATTCCATAACTTTGTTGGCCGTAGTTTCCTTAAATGAATATATTAGCGAAAGTTACTAACAATGTTATGGTTGTTTCCTAAAAACAAGTTTCCTTAAAAGTGAACTATTATTTTAAAGTACCCACGCAAACGTTACAACAGGTGTTATTAAATTTGGCGAGTCAACGAAGTAAAAGTACAACAAAAACTCCAACTTTTTACCATTTCTATCAAAATAATTATGATTAAATACTCTTTTAGGAAAACGTGAAATGAAATTTGGCGCTTGGTTAGGAAAAAGTTAAGCTAATCACATACTCTGCGCGAGCGCCGAGTAAAAAGCCAAATATTATCACGTCGAGGCAACGTTCAAAAACCCGCGCAAAAACAGAACCGTTGCCAGACGATCTGGGGCGCTGCCACAAATGACGGAAATAAAAAAAACTTGACCAGTTCAATTAAACTGTGCAGCTGGCAATTACATCTTGCATAAGGAAGGGAGAAAAAATATTTGTCGCGATATTATCTGTAGAGTTGTAAAATGTGAAGCCGCACATATTTAAAATTTGAAACCTCACAATTATACTTATGTTAAGCTTTATTTAGCACACAAAAATATTGGGCACTAATATATTTTTGAAAACCACGGGAAACAGTTGGTTAAGGGCGGCGAATGACCGTTCCCTGTGGAGATCCTTGGGTGAGGCTTTTGTCCAGCAGTGGACGTCTTTCGGCTGAAATGATGATATATTTTTTGTAGCATAGGGTAGCTGAAGAGTATGTCATATTTTTTTGCAATCATCACAAAAAAATGACGTTACGAGGTAATTGTTCGTTTTCTCATCATTTATATTTTGATATAAGAAGACAAAGGAGCAACGTGTTCCTGATATCAAGTGGACACAAACGAGATAACTTAAAAAGTAAGTAAAAGTGCAACCGTTACATTAATATGAATTTGAACAAGAAGTGTTGCCTGATAAAACTCTGGCCCTACATTAGTCCCTTGAGGGATCCTTGCCTATAAATGCTAGCACTTACAGTGGGAATGCGGACGTTCGCCCAGTCAAACGCTTGACGAGATTCATGACAACTATAGGTAATCTAAGCTCGCATTAATACTGGTCTGACGGAACCGAATGTTCGTTTATACGCAGAAAGCTATGGGAATACGGCCCTCATTCCCAACTTTGCCCCATAAAAGTTAAAGGGCATATTAGGGCAAGCAATAAGCGAACAAGCCTGAATTAGAGAGAGGCTAGGCCAAGGCGCTGATCTATTAACGGCAAGTACAGCCCTAATTAAAGTTCCTAATCCACCTTTTTAGGATGCTTATACACAGGCTCTGTATTTTGAATTTGATACAGCTTGGTCAGCGTCAGAAGGAACTTATAATTTTCTTATATGCGGTAAACACAGTCTTAACTTTTTATTACATTAAATGTTAAGTTTCCTGAATTCCTTGATTTGTTGACATATTCGTCGAAGAGAAATTCTTGGATAGGTACGTACCTGTAACAAAGAAATATAATATTAATACTTTAGCTTTAGTAAGTATGAAAGACACCAAAACTACATACTACCATCACGTAACTAGTCCTAGTTGGAACTCCTACTACGACTATTACTATTATTATGTTGGACTATTTAAAATAATCGAATTACTCTGCACTCCTCTAAAAATTATACGCCAAGATTCTATGGATTGGCAATATTTAGAAGAAGCATTATATCTTTGTCAAACAGATTTTCTAGTGAAATAAATAGAAGCTTATTTTCCTGTTGAATAATTTGTTAAATTCCTGGCTTTCTCCATGCTATCGCACCTGTCAACTGTCAAATGACTGATGGTATTCGTTGCATTCCCAATTCGTTAGCCATACGACGCCGCGTATCGGTCACGCATGCCATAATTCGATTTAGTCCCACTGTTTTCAAACTTTGAATAAAACAAAACCGGATATGCTAAATTTATAACCATATTGAAATAAAAACCTGCCGAAAACTAATAGACCAGGAAAGCCCTGTTTAATATACAATATCGCCTGACTTCATTCGTTAACAAAAAATATGATTATAAATTCAGTTTCGATGGCAGCTCCGTGCTCGCGACGTTGATGGATTGTTGGCTCACGTCCCCGCTCGTTTCTTGCACCTGCAAACTGGGGTATTATTGTTTCGAGTGAAGTGACTCATTCTGCGCCCTTTGTCTTTATTGATTGGACTCATTTTTTTTGAACTTGCTAATATTCATAAATACCCCTATAAGGAGTCCTGGATCGTTTCTTGCAGCCGTGCAAACTAGAGTAAAGCCTGACCAAAAATATATGATCACGCGCCATGTTGCGGAATTTCATTGGAACTAATTTCTTACACTAGCAATAATTTTAATGACAGAATGATTATGCATGTGTGAGTGCATGACATTCATCACATCACATCATTGTGGCAGTTTACTTGAATAGTAATAAAGAGTTGAAAATTAAATAATAAATGACAAAAAATCCCAAAATTGTCCATAGTCAAGATCGAAACATTGTAAATAGTGTATATAATAAACTGCTGTAAATAATACGCTCGGGAAATGAAACTATTTAGCTGTGAAACATTTTCAAATTGACATCAGAGCTGACAGGTAAACAAATCAAGATGTCACCATATCATAGAGCTCTATGACTATACTGAACTGTTGCCATATAAATGAGAGTAATAGCGCCCTCTTGACAATAATCACATATTTCTGGTTACGCTTTACCTATTATTATATTTATTATTTCGAGTGGCTTAATGTAGATCTTAGATTGTCTCATAACATTTATTTAATGTTTATTTTAATCTATGCCCTTTGTCTTTATTTATTGATCCACTTAATTTTGAAAGTCATTGCATTCTACTAACTACGAATGTTTTAGGGCTCCTTTTGGGTAAAAGGTAAAAATGGGACCCTATTATATTACTAAAGATTCCGCAGTCCATCTGTCTGTCCGTCTCTTACCAGGCTGTATCTCATGAACCGTAATAGTTAGGCAATTGATATTTTCACAGATGATGTATTTCTGTTGCCGTAATAACAAAAAATACTAAAAAACAGAATAAAACAAATATTCAAGGGGGCTCCTATACAACAAATAGTTTTTATAGATAATGGTACGGAATCCGTTGTGCACGAGTCCGACTCGCACTTGGCCGGTTTTTTTTTAAATGTCTAACTTTATTAAGTTACAGTTAAAGTCCCTTAAATCTAAAATAATATTAAACAATAATTACGTACAAGTAATTTGTCAAAAGTCAATCCCGTTCCTTGAAGGTTCCGTTGCAAAAGTGCCCATAATGCTCGCAGCATGGCCACGCTGGATGGCTAACTTTTTTTTATTTATTCAAAGGTTCCTGGGTCTTTGCAATCTAGGGTACCTAATTAACATTGTGGTTCTCTCATTCTTAGCTGTATAAACTTTTCATGAAACGTCAATTTTCCATTGTTCCAATAATCCTGTTAAAACATCACAAACCAATTTTGATAATTCATAGTCAACATTCAAAACGAGGGAAAATAACTAACTAGGTATTAAATTCCTAATTGCACGCCAAGCCAGCTTTCCAGCTGTTTGAATTAACATTCTGTTTGAAATGTTCGACATGTTGGATATGTGTTTTGGCTAGTTGAATTAAAAACAAAATGCAACATATGAGGGATTGAATTTTGACCGAACATCGTTTCACTGATTGGATCGAATTAAGGTACAGGAATTAAGGTGAGATAGGTATGTCTGTCTTGCCAATATAGTATTTTGCATTATTGATATAAAGCGAATTTTAGGTAAATAATCGTTTACAACTTTAATTAGAATATTTACCTTCCAATAATTACCTTCCATTAGGAAAATTTTGATGACTATAAAATATAACGGTTACACTCACGTCACTTTAGTCACTTCGCGCGACATGTTTCGGAGAGCCACCGAAACGGTCGGCAACGCGTCGTGCAACAGCGCGCTACGGGCCGGTTCAAAATAGCACACTTAGTGCTTGAAGATGGAGACCTAAGCTCTCCGAAACATGTCGCCCGAAGTGACTAAAGTGACGTGAGTGTAACCGTTATATTTTATAGTGATAGTATGTCTCACGAAAGTTTAAATTTAGTAAATTTTGATGGTAAGATTTTACAACCATTTCCTTCCGTTCTAGAAGGAAGATTACCTCCTGAGTCAAAAGGGAAGGAAATACCTTCCGATTTCGGCAGGTCTTTTCCCTCAGTGCATTGATTAATTTCGCTAGTTGAAAACTTCAACTAGTGATGCCGGGCTCGAGCTGGTCGAAAAGTAACGCTAGTGAAAAAGGTCAATTAGAAAATAATTAAAACATATCAAACGAAAGAGCTTCTTATGATAATCTCAAATAATTACACATTTTTATAATTTTGAAGACATTTAAGAAACAAGAAACTTCAAAGAAATAATTTAAAACAAAAAAGAACCGACTTCACTTAGCCTCCACCTTTCCAAAAGAGCTGCTGTAAAAAATACTCAAATCACTATAGGTGTGCCTGTAATAGTTGAATAGTTCCCTCGATTTCTCTAGGATCCCATCATTAGATCCTGACCTGATTACAATAGGACCAACTGTGAAGTATACTCCTTCAAACAAAAAAAGAATTTTCCAAATCGGTCCAGCCGTCTTCGAATAATTGGTGAAAATATATTAAAAAAAGCAAAAACAAAGATCCCGACGAATTGATAACCTCCTCCTTCGAAATCTTGAAGTCGGTTGATAAGTGTGGTTAGATCACATTGATCACCTCAGCCGCTTAATACTGCTGACTAATCGCTAAGGCGGCCAGTGCCAACAAGACATGTTCCAGAGCCAGACTACACCACACTGCGGTGCACTTCGGAGGCTCATGTCGAAACCGGCGCGCTGCGGTCGGATCTAGGTTCACCGCAAGATAGCCTAGGTTCTAAGCTGTACTTAGGTATAACTGTAACAGTTAGGTACGATCAGATCATTAACTTTGGTATGAAATTTAGGTAGGAGGCATTTCATAACAAAAAATATTACTTGATTTACTTACTTGGAATGTAGTAGGTACAGTCAGCTGTAAAAATATGGGTGTGCTCATCTTACTCAAAAATATGTCCCATAGTATTCCGTATTCCGTTGTAATAAGTGCGTAGTACCATATTTATGAGACGATTTTTTCGATACGTATTTTTGCAGCTGACTGTACTTAACGAATGCCTAACACTAGCAATCAAATAAACTTTATTCAATATAAAATCAAATTTTAAAAAATCCAAAGGGCAAACTTACAAAATTACTTTTTTGTACGTTTTTGAGTCGAGTCACGCCGGAAACGCTACCGTGTCACATTGGGGCAGCTTGGGCGTACCTTTAGGCATTAGGTAAAGAAACAGACCAGAAAGGTAAAGAAGACGAGTTAAATATTTGTATTATATACCACATCGGTGGCAAACAAACGTACAGCTGCCTGGTGGAAGTGGTCATTGTAGCGTATAAAATCCCGCAATTCCAGGCGCTTGGATATAAAAGCCATACGCCGATCATGAAGAGGCCCTCAAAACCTTTATAACTATCACCACGATCCTCTTATGCAGTCACCGACCGGCTTAAAGCACACAATTATCGTCAAACCTAGTTATTATCCTTTATTAATCATCTGTCTGATAACTGCAGTACAAAACCATAGACAAATTGCAAGCTATTAATAACCATACACTAAACATGAAAGATGAATCCCGGTCTCAAATGCTGTAATAAAAGTGATATATTTTAAGCGAGAAACTCCGGAGCTGAGCTCAAGAAAATAAATTTTCATATAACTTTAACACATGTTTGAACGCCTCGGGAGAAAGGGTTGAGATTTAAAAACGGTACCGTAAAAAGCTTTTTACATTAAAGATTTATTTAACTGAGGTTATATTGATAATAATAATATAAACATAACTATATATTTTATTGTAAATCTACGCTAATAATAAAATATTTAATAAAAATATATATCTCGTCGGAAATGGGTATCTTTACTCGTATTCCTTGGTTCTTTTATTGTTTCATTATTTTAAGCTGATACCAGATACTATAAATGAAATAGACAGCCACAGTCTAAGAACTTTTTGAGGCCCAAGTCTGAAGCGCCATCTGGACGAGAGCAACACAAAGATACAAAAATAGTACGGGGAAATGACATTGCGCTACAGCGCTATCTCGTAACGAGTAGCGTACCGTAGTAACGCTAAAATCTGGAGCAGAGCCCGACTGGGGAAGTACCTCCACCTTACAGAAAACCACAGTCAAATAACACTAGACCCTCCTCATAGTGTTGGGTTCCTGCTGGTGAGTAAAGTTGCCAAAGAGCTCAAAGAGGACCCAGTGTGTTGCCGATGAGGGACCCTAGGTTCCTTTAGCCGTCAACACAGTGAATCCTCCTTTTGTAAATGGTCAGCAACGCGCATGTGACTCCTCTGGAGTTGCAGGTGTCCATAGGCTACGGTAGCTGCTTACCATCAGGCGGGCCGTGTGCTTGTTATATATAAAAAATCTAAAAATTGTTGGAACGTGTTCTGTTATCGATTCTAAGTATCCCCAGCCAACGTTTTATCGAATATTTTCCATGTACAGACTTTCGACCCTCTTCAGCTTTATTATATCAGCTTTAATATACATATGTATGTATAGATTTTCATTCGAGTATTATAAAAAAATCGTCAAGGTGTGCGAATTAATCCAATCTTGTTAAAGTTAAACAACCGTGACTCGTAAACGAGTCCCCTTTCATTCCACCACACGTGTTCCACAAATCTCTGGAGAAAGTCATACAATTTTCATCCGGCAGGTCGGGAAGTCGCAGGTGTGGCCAAACCAGTCTATCATACGTCCGTGCACGCCGTATTCTACTTACCAAAACGTGAATCAAATGCTTAAACAACCAGTTTAACTGTGAACTCAACAGCCGTAGCAAGTACGCGTTACTTGAGCCCTCAAGATAATGGTAGATAGGAGCGTTCAACTATGAATAGAACACCGGAAAGTCACGACAGATTTTTGCGAATTTCACTCTCGTATGACTTTCATATCCCGTCCGGTTCTCGATACATCAATATCTTCATAATCGCTAATTTATTAGTCGTTAAATAAATTGCTTGAAGCGGCTTTCCTATAATCTACTCAAAGTGATGAGTGTTTTATTACGACAATTAACTTTCGCGTCCTCGAGCCTAATGATAATAATTTCAACAATATTATTACCGTTCAGCGTGCAATAAAAATATTATTTGCAGTTCGAACAAAATTTCTTGAAATGATTTCTAAAAAGATTTAGAACAAGCTTATTCACAGATAATTACACTGAGGGGGTACCCATTTTGTATAAAACAAGTCAAAACACAAAAACGTAGATTCGCTTTTTGTAAACAACTTTTTCCCGAGTACGAAAAGCTAATGAGACAAAAGAGTGATTTTATGATTGTACGGGCCGCGGTGTTAACACAAGATGAGTCGGAATGCCCCGAAAGCTTTCAACTAAAGTAGGCCGAGCTAATGTTTTGTCCATTATGAACTCCTCGCTCGCGGAAAAATATAAATGAAAAGCCTTCCGCTTCAGAAATTTTATCCTGTATCGTTGAGAATTTTAATGTGTTACTTTCTCGCCGTAAAAGATGCTATTTAGTACGTTAATGAGACGAGTTCTTGAGTACCTATTTAGTAGCGAAGGCAGTGATTAAGTAATGTCTGCGCCTTACGGTAAGTCACGGGCCATTGCCCACCCTCAGGTAAAGGCGTTAATACGATTAAGAGGTCTCCGATGGCCCCTCACAACACCCGATACACTCCCTCTCTTATCACTTCGGCACAATTTCCTCAATTACCGGGATCAAGGAGAAGTAATGAAATGAAAGTAATCATTATCTTATTCTTTCGCCAGAGGCTTTAAATAAAGCATTAAGTGACTACGGATTATCATAGAATTTATTCAGGTGCTTAATTTGAGCGGCTATCCCACTTTGAGTACAATTTATTTTTATTTCACTTAATGGATCCCCTGGACCGAAGAGATTTACCTTCAATTTTCATTGTAGAATGCTTTCTTTGTAAATCATATTTTGTGTCTAGGCATAAAAGGAAATGGGAGAATTTTCTTTATACTCTAGGGGTATTACATGGGCGTTGCCGACCCTTTAAAAACCTGGGAGTTTTGAAATTATTTTATACTGTGGCCCCTGAAAACTGATGTTTTGAATTAGAAAAAAATATTTGGATACTACTATTAAAAACCGGCCAAGTGCGAGTTGGACTTGCGCACAAAGGGTTCCGTACCTTTATATGATTTTGATAAACGATATTGATTATTTTTTTGATGAAATATCGGGTGCTCGAAAACGTTAATATACATGGTAAATACCCCGTTTTAAATAATATTTATTCCGTACCATTTTCTATAAAAACGGCAAAAAAATATTGTCTGTTGTATAGCCCCCCTTAAATATTAATTTTATTCTGTTTTTAATTATTTGTTGTTACAGCGGCAACAGAAATACATCATCTATGAAAATTTCAACTATCTAACTATCACGATTAATTATTCGCCATTTTGATTGGGATACGAATGCGTATGAGACTCACGCATCACAAACTATTCATCCACGAAGTTTCCCGAATGTTCCCGACTCACCGAGTGTGTAAGTCAAAGTTATAACAAGTTGCACGGTCTGGACGTGGACTAAGAGCTGGCCACGTCAGATACTATACAATAATGAGAGCAACAAAACCCGTCTGGTTAGATTGCTATACTATCCTTACTGCTAGATCCGGGAATCTGGCAGCTTTTAATGAGACTAGCAAAATTTTTAAATTGGAACATAGTAATACCAAAATTGGTAAAAACTACCGAAGTTGTCTCAGTTATAAAGGTACATTTTCGTATTTAATAGTACACATTGAGTACTATTAAATACGGAAATAAACACAGAAGGCGACGAACTATGAATGACATTATACGTCGTTTGGCACTAAATACTTTCCCCTAACAGAAACTTTTGGCAATGACATAATCTAATTATTTATATAATTTCTTATAATATTGCATCAAATCCAGAACTCAAGGATTTGTTTTCTTGAAGTGTTTTGCATTCTTTGACCTCCACCACTTTACAGCTGCCAGATGTCCGGATCTAGAAATAAGCATAGTATAGCAAACTGACTAGAACCCTTTTGGGTTTCGTTACTCACATTATTGTGTCAGATTTGACGTGGCTAGCTCTCCGTCTGACACGGCGACGTGTCGTACATCGGAACTTTCAACAATTACGGAACTGCACCGTATTTAAATTGAACACATATTTGGGCGCGCATTAAAGTAACAGAGATGGGATTTTTGGATGGATGGGACTTAATTCTAACTAAGGTAGAATTCATAATTCAGAGGAGTAATTTGACATCTCCTGGTATACAAAGTGCTGTCAAATTACTCCAATGAATTATGAATTCTACCTTAGTAGTCCGCCTCTGAGAACTCGCGATTTATTTGCAAACGATGTGACCAATATAAGAAGACCCTTATGAAGATCGTTTTTGCATCTTCTAGCTCCCCTTGATCGATCCTGCTCAGATATGAACCTCAAATTATATGTATGGCTGCTACAATCCCAACAATTGTCATGATGATCAGAAAAACGTTACTAAAGTTATCGTAATGCACGGACATCCCAGTAGTTCCGTTTTGTCCGTAATTATCTGTAAGAACTTCACTTCGCTTACGCTCCGCTCGTTAGATAATTTTTTAATAATCTATCATTTCGGTTTACGTAGAAAATTAAAACAAAAAAATAATGGACTGTACTAACCAATTTTTTATTTTAATCTTATTGCAAAAGCAAAACATGTACAACACGGACATAAAAAACAATAAGGATTTTTTTACAGTCAATCTTTTATCCACCGACTTCAAGATTTCGAAGGAGGAGGTTATCAATTCGTGGGTATCTTAGATTTCGCTTTTTTTAAATGTATGTTCCCCGATTATTCGAAGACGGCTGGACCGATTTAGAATTTTTTTTGTTTGATAGAGTACTTCACAGTTGGTCCCATTGTCATCAGGTCAGGATCTGATGATGGCATTCTGGAGAAATCGATGGAACTCTTCAACTATTATAGGCACACCTATAGTAATTTGAGTATTTTTTACATTAGCTCGGGCATTTGCTTTTGGATAGGTGGAAGCTAAATGAAGTCGGTCCTTTTTTGTTTAAAATTATTTTATATATTAAATGTAAAATCTAATTACATAATTGTATAAAAAATATCAACCTTATAATCATATTTATGTAATTTTTTCATTCATCCAAACTACGAATCGATTTAATAATTGGAAAAACATATCGATTTTGATAGTAATCGATTATTTACTCCCATCCCTAGGGAGAGCTCACATACTACGCGCTGAATGCATGGCGGTCCAATCGAAAGTTTTGATTAAAATCAAGCAAACCAGTCTGATTCCGACTGAGCTGATATCTTTATTTGAGCGGTTATGTGTGCTCGAATTGGGCACTATGATTGAATCCTATTTACACAATCGATTGGCCTGGACGTGTTCACGTTTTCGATTTAAAATAGGTAATTAAAATGTACTATATAGTGCCTCTGAATAGACAGTTAGAATTTCTTTCCGCAGCGCTGGCTGTCTAATGCACGTGGCGAGCTTTTTCCACGGAACCACAGTTTTTAACTCTTTAAAAAAGGAGTATACAGATTTCTACAGGGTCGGCAACGCGCATGTGACACCTGTGGAGTTGCAGGCTTATAATTGTTTGCCACCGGCGTAATAAATAAAATCACATTGTCTCTCCCTAACGAATAGCACGTCCTCTTTCTCATTTCCTAGACTGTACCCTTTAAAGACTGTTAGAGCAGTCGTAAGGCTGCGTTTCCACCAGAGATGTGCTAGGTAACTGAGCGGTGCGAGGATGCGTAGCGAGCATGTGGAACGTTGTGAGTGTTTCCACCAGAGCTGTGCAAGGTAGCTGAGCGGTGCGAAGATGCGTTGCGAGGTTTGCTGAGCGGTGCGAGGATGCGTAGCGAGGATGTGGAACGTTGTGAGTGTTTCCACCAGCGCTATGCGGGGTAGCTGAGAGGTGCGAAGATGCGTTGCGAGGCTAAGCAGTGCGAGGATGCGTAGCGAGGGCGTGTCGCCACTCACAAACGCCGTCTAGTAACTGAAAGTTTAGTACCTCGCAACACGTTCCTCGCAGCACAATTCTCGCAACACATTCCTCGCAACACATTCCTCGCAACACATTTCTCGCAACACATTCCTCGCAACAAATTCCTCGCACACATCCTTCACTTGTTTTGTATGTCCTAAAACCCCGCTCCGCTGAGCTGTTTCCACTAGAGCTGTGCTGAGCGAGGATGAAGCGGTAGATGTGAAGGTAAATGAAGCGATCCTATTGGTTCATGACAAACACATTCCTCGCTACGCATCCTCGCACAGCTCTGGTGGAAACACACCCTAGGTTGTAAGCTACCTAGTATTAAGCGCATTATTGATATACCTCTTTACTCGGATAAACTAGATAGATGCAAAACCTTTCAAATCGATTTGTTCCATCAATTTATATTCGTGCATTTACTAGTTTTATTTAACTGTGCATAACCTTCTTTTTTCTGAAACTGCGTGACTGGCGGCTTATTTGACAATGGTAGTGGAAGAAATACCTAATCGGATTTAGTAATAGTATTTATTGGAATCAGTGTAGCTTGAAGTAAAAAACTACATTTGCAATAGAATAGTAATAATTACTTAAATAACTTTGTAATCGTCTCGGTTATTAATTGGGTGACTCAACAGATTTTTTTATGATCTGGCATAACCAACTAAAGCCTGAACAGAAATATAATTGTCAAGAGGGCGCTATTATTCTCATTTATATGACAACAGTTCAGTATAGTCATAGAGCGTATTATTCTCTATGGTATGGTGACATCTTGATTTGTTTACCTGTCAGCTCTGACGTTAATTTGAAAATATTTCACAGCAAAATAGTCTCATTTCTCGAGCGTATTATTTACAGCAGTTTATAATATACACTATTTACAATGTTTCGCTCTTGACTATGAATAAATTTTGGGAATTATTTGTCGTTTATTATTTAATATTCAACACTTACGATTATAAATAATAAGTAAGTAAATAAATAAATAACACCGCCACAATAACACTGACATCAGTGACATACTATCACATGCACTCACACATGCATATCATCCTTTCATTGAATTTATTGCCAGTGTAAGAAATTAGTTCTAATAAAATTTCGCAACATGGCGCATGATCATATATTGCTGGTGAGGCTTTAGATGTTTTCTTACGATTGCAGTGCCATCTAATCACAACTCTGCACGTTTATCCTCACTGTGAAATCATATTCGAAAAGCGTTATCTTATTTAGCTCTATAGGCACTTTTATTTTTCGTAGTAGCTGAGTATCGTTATCTCTCAGACTGTCTAAGAAGTGAAAAGATATAAAACCGGAGGGAACTCTGGATCGCAATCTGCCCTTAAATTCGTCAAGTCAAAGGGCCGCCGGGACGGCGTTCCGGCCCCACTTATCATTTGTCGAAGAAAAAATTATTAAACTTCCACGGGAATAAGATTTATAACCATTTAAATCTATTCAGACTTACGAGCAAATATCATAGTACCTGGACTGACAATAAATTACTTATTGAATCAGGCGTTATTTTGCGTAAGTCCAAAAATCGGTATAATCGGTCGGCATTGGCACTAATAACTAAAAACTTTTTACCATGGTTTTCGCAATAAACGGCTCTATTTTATTCTTTTCTAATCGACTACCACGTACCGTGGAACAGAAAAGCAATAATATAGGTACTGTCGTTAATACTGCACTGACAAGGTCTAGGTTCCTCTAATATTCATGTTAAACCTATTTCCAGTATACTCCGCGCAAGTGATTTTCTCTGAGTTTTTCTTCGATATTTATAACTTTAAAAGTTCCTCTCACATACTCATTCCTAATTCTAACTAATCGTGTAACTCCACCAGCCCAGCGCACCAACACCAAATCAGTAAACAAAATATATGGAAGTGAGACCTACTTTGAAAATAAAATTGTTTATTTGTTGCAAAAAGACACCCAATTAGAATACAAAAATAATCTTTTGTCGCCAAATTGTTTGCGTTGATTTGTGACGCGAAAGATGGCGAATAGTGAAGAACATCTCAGCTGAGGGGTTGACTTTTCAAGAAAACTTCTGGTTAACGTTACTCGAGCTTATTAGAAAGACAGTCCAGGAATTTCATGGTCCTTGTTTAACGTACTTTCACTCTCAATGTTTATTAATATTCATTGCTCATTGTAAAATAAAGGGGCCAATTAAAGGCGTCAGGTTAAGGGCGACGTCAAAACGCCACATGCAAAAATCATTTAAACACACACCCCTGGCTGCCTTAGGGTTAAATCAGATTAATACGAGGGTTGGGGGTGCACCGGGCGTGTACTGGTGGCCTTTTCGTATTTCAGAATCTGAACATCAATTGTGATATGATACGACTTTGATTAATCAGTGTGACTCAAAATTAATACAATGTGAATCCAACTGAAGAACAAATCAAATTATTTTAATAAATATTTTGATTATGACAAAATAACAATACTCAACAATATTTTGATTTTTCCTTTATATATGACATCCATATAAGTTTACAATGTGAGTCGTATAAATTCTTATCAAATCAATATCTACTATTATAGTGAGTTTTTCGGAGACTTGAAATAAATTACTCCTACAAAATACGCCTAGGCCATTAAAAAGAATAATTTCTGGGTCGACAACGCGCATGTGACACCTCTGGTGGACTTGCAGGCGTCGATAAACTATGGTCGCTACTTACCATCTGGCGGGTCGTATATCGATTTTTAGAACGCGCTTCATGCCCTGCCTTTCGTATCAACTCAAAATCAATAACAAATCAAATTCAAATTTCAAAGTTCCAACAGACCGCCCAGTCGTGTATGTGGTCTGCGAGGGTCACGCCTAGCTGGCCGAGACGTGGGGCGCCGGCGGTACACGGACATGTTCGGCGGGACATGCACTCGGTCTATGATGCGGAAATTCCATTAACCGCCTCGAGTTTATAGCGCAGTTTCCGACTTCTTCGGTTTTAAATTTGGAAATTAGTATCATATTTCCGTTAACTAGTTGAGCGTAGAGTTTTGAAGCTGTAGGATATTTGGCTAAATATATTAAATTATTAACGTAGCGCAGAATACTGGAATGAGATTTTAAGAAAAAAAGATTTATATGTTCATAATTTAATGATTTTATAATTTTTTTTACATTAAAAATAATAGTTTTTAAGTATTAAAAAAAGATTAATCCACTGCCGACTAGTAACATAGGAAAAACGATAATTGGTATCGTATTCTATTTATGAAAAACTCAGAAAAAAAATGTCACAAAAAAATTTGGTTTTGTATGGAGGGTTGGCCGGTTGGGCCGACGTGTCCTATACAATAAAAAAAATATTTTTCATATTCTCCTACCTTCTTACTCGCAATACGGTACCAATTATGCCCTTAAGAGGCTGACAACACCCGATGACCTTCAAATTGACTTTAGTCAAACAGTGTTTTAGCTATAACTACTTGTTTTGAGAAAGTTAAAAAAAGAAATGTTATTATTCGTTATATTTGGAAGAACTTCGTTGATTCCGATACACGATTTGACGAAATCGGCTCGATAGAAAATAATTCCAAAGTTACATCTTAAAATTTGCTTTAAACAGTCGTATATCTTTAGTTTCTTGACTTATACGTCTGTAACTAAGGACAAAATTCCACCGCACTAATACTAAAAACTTCGTTGTTTTATATTTCTCAATTAATGCGTAGTTTATTAATTCATCATTTTGCAAAATTTGCAATGAGCTCCCATACTACTCGTATCACAGTGTTTCTCTTTCACTCACGCTGAAAAAGATAGGGAGGGAATTTAGCTGTTATCAGCCCCTTAAATGGATCACCAGTATTTTTGTAACACCCTGTGTAGATTTTTGATGTTCAATTAAATCTATGAGTTAAATAATCGATCATAAAATAATGAATTTTCTATATTTAATTAATGGTATTTTTTTTTAAATAGGTATACATTTTGAAAATAGGTACAACTTATAAAATGGAGCAATCCATACTAATATTATAAATGGGAAAGTGTATGTGTGTGTTTGTTTGTTTGTTTGTCCGTCTTTCACGGCAAAACGGGGCGACCAATTGACGTGATTTTTTAAGTGAGATAGTTGAAGGGATGGAGAGTGACATAGGCTACTTTTTGTCTCTTTCTAACCCCCCACTTCCCTAAAATGGGGGGTGGACGTTTGTATGGTTTGTTACCCCGAATTTAACGCGAGCGAAGCCGCGGGCAAAAGCTGGTATAATAATAAAATAACTCGTTATAGTATCAACTCTTGCAACAATCCATCCGCTTGTTGTGTTTGTTTACTTTTTTTTAAAGCTTTGTTATACATATTTCTATCTACAATAATAAAGTAGCAATTTATTTAACATGTGCCTCGCATTAAAAACAACTCAAACATCACTCGAGCTTCCAAAAGACATAATTAAGAAGCTGAATAATGATGTTCCAAAACAAAGCTTTTTACCGTTCCGATTTCAAAGGAGCTGGCTTTTATCTGTCTTCATTTTCTCCGGCTTCCTGATGCGGTATTCTAACAATAACATTTTGATTTGTGACGGATTGTTTTAATGGCTTTTACTCCTCACCGGTTTTAGCGAGGTGAATTCTGCCAATGTCGGGGTGTATACTTTTGATTTTTTAATCCATACTAATATTATAAATGGGAAAGTGTATGTGTTTGTTTGTTTGTTTGTCCGTCTTTCACGGCAAAACGGGGCGACGAATTGACGTGATTTTTTAAGTGGAGATAGTTGAAGGGGTGGAGAGTGACATAGGCTACTTTTTGTCTCTTTCTAACCCCCCACTTCACTAAAATGGGGGGTGGAAGTTTGTATGGTTTGTTACCCCGAATTTAACGCGAGCGAAGCCGCGGGCAAAATCTAGTATAATAATAAAATAACTCGTTATAGTATCAACTCTTGCAACAATCCATCCGCTTGTTGTGTTTGTTTACTTTTTTTTAAAGCTTTGTTATACATATTTCTATCTACAATAATAAAGTAGCAATTTATTTAACATGTGCCTCGCATTAAAAACAACTCAAACATCACTCGAGCTTCCAAAAGACATAATTAAGGAGCTGAATAATGATGCTCCAAAACAAAGCTTTTTACCGTTCCGATTTCAAAGGAGCTGGCTTATATCTGTCTTCATTTTCTCCGGCTTCCTGATGCGGTATTCTAACAATAACATTTTGATTTGTGACGGATTGTTTTAATGGCTTTTACTCCTCACCGGTTTTAGCGAGGTGAATTCTGCCAATGTCGGGGTGTATACTTTTGATTTTTTAATCCATACTAATATTATAAATGGGAAAGTGTATGTGTTTGTTTGTTTGTTTGTCCGTCTTTCACGGCAAAACGGGGCGACGAATTGACGTGATTTTTTTAAGTGGAGATAGTTGAAGGGGTGGAGAGTGACATAGGCTACTTTTTGTCTCTTTCTAACCCCCCACTTCACTAAAATGGGGGGTGGAAGTTTGTATGGTTTGTTACCCCGAATTTAACGCGAGCGAAGCCGCGGGCAAAAGCTAGTATAATAATAAAATAACTCGTTATAGTATCAACTCTTGCAACAATCCATCCGCTTGTTGTGTTTGTTTACTTTTTTTTAAAGCTTTGTTATACATATTTCTATCTACAATAATAAAGTAGCAATTTATTTAACATGTGCCTCGCATTAAAAACAACTCAAACATCACTCGAGCTTCCAAAAGACATAATTAAGGAGCTGAATAATGATGCTCCAAAACAAAGCTTTTTACCGTTCCGATTTCAAAGGAGCTGGCTTATATCTGTCTTCATTTTCTCCGGCTTCCTGGTGCGGTATTCTAACATTAACATTTTGATTTGTAACGGATTTTTTTAATGGCTTTTACTGAGGAGTAGGCGAGGGCCGGTTTTAGCGAGGTGAATTCTGCCAATGTGTGTATACTTTTGATTTTATTCATTTTTAATAAAATGGAAGCAACGTTGTTCGGTGAGGCCTTGCTGATTGTAAGGTATAGCCTCCCTACAAGCACGTGGGTGGCCGAGACCCCGCATAACCGTACGTTCAACTAAAGGGTGGTAACGCGCGATTTTAAACAAATTTTTCTTTAGCTGCGCACTTGTTCGTTAGGTCACCGCACAATAAGCCACCAATATTACACACTTAAATACGTAAATGAGCAAAAAATAAAAAACTATTCTAAAGACGCGGCAGCCATCTTGAGCTCAAACGATTATCAATACCGACGGATTTATTATCAATTTGACATCTAAACTCACTAAACTAGCTGTGATTCGGACAGCCAATGTCAATAAAATGTTACTGCAAAATGATATCTAATAAATAAAATAAATATAAATAAATATTATGGGACAATCTTACACAAATCAACCTAGTCCCACAGTAAGCTCAATAAGGCTTGTGGAGTGGGTACTAGACTACTATATATATAATAGATAGATATAGGTAAATACTTAATACATAGAAAACATCCATAACTCAGGAACAAATATCCGTGATGAACACACAAATAAATTCCCTGACCAGGATTCGAACTCGGGATCTCCTGCTTCATAGGTAGGGTCACTACCGACTAGGCTAGGAGGCCGTCAAAAAATCTTCTAATTCGTAAGAAAATTGTTGAAAGCTACTTTCAAAAAAATAACCCTAAAGAAAGCGACGGCGATTCTAACGTGACGTCGTACCTCAAGTTTTGCATCTACATGCAGACTTCATACGTTTTATCTTTTTAATTTTATACATCGTATTAATGGTAAGCAATTTTATTTTAATATTTAAATAGTTGAAATTAACGTGATAACTTGATAGCGAAAAATAAATGATTCCCATAGGTAAGTAAAGTCCAACTCTGATCAATATCAAAAATAACACAAATTAATGACAAATAATTTTTTTCGAATAGTCCTCCTGTTTAACGTATCTCGGGGATTTTTGCTCGCGAAGGCATTTGAAGAATACTAGTGGAAACGAGCAGCTGTCGGCTTACCCACTCGTTACTTTTGCTCAGTAGCACCTTTTAAAAGTTTAAGTTATTTTGTGAGTGAGTAAAGCACTAAGTATTGCTGACTAAGTCCCAGACGGCCAACCCTCCATATAAAACCGTTTCTTTTTCTTGCGTGCTTCCAAAATTTTTTACTTATTTTTTTATATAAATAGAATAATGGTATTCTGATTAAAGAAAACTAAGTAAAAATATTTTTTTCTCAAGAAATAAAAATGGTTTTGTATGGAGGGTTTTGTATTGTTTGGATCCCCCATTTAAGGGCATAATAATGGTATTAAGCCCTTAAATGGATCATTTTTGATACACCTTGTATATGCTAACATGTTATTTTTATTTTTATTATGCTCTGACATCGAGTCATTGAAGCGGGTGGGAAGTGATACGAAATGAATCACTTAGGGAGTTTAATTTTTCACAAAAAACTATGAGAATTTGATTCGAAATGGATTTGTCGTATACATGATTTCTTTGCTTAATGATCCACAATAATGTACTGCAACGATCCAACTTCAATACAAGTCTGAATCATAATTGTCAGAATTTTCTTGAAAATTATTCCTATGCAACTCCAATTTATGTGTTGAAGTTATGTTTGAAATGGATTGTGTTTTTATTATATTGTTTATGTATATTAAAATTAGAATACGGTACCTGTAAGCCTAGCACATGAGTGTAGCGACAGTATCTCGCGGTCGACATAGACTTCTGTCACTTTCTGATGAATACAGTTAGAAAGTAATAGATGTCTATCTCGACCGCGAGATACTGTCGCTACACTCATGTGCTAGGCCTACTGGTCATTATCATGTATACGAACTTGTACCTTATTTGAATCACATAAAGGGGAAACGGTATTTTCGACCTGAGGCCTGAAGATCCTTAATGATCTGAAATTCAAACATCTCAACTTAATTTGTTATTACAATCCCCAACCCGCTTTTTAAGACAAAAGATACCAATTACACTTAGTCTTTTGTTTTGTCCAGCAAGACTCCATCGCCATACAACACGCCAACGCCACAAGCGTGATGGGCGATTTTAGACCAGGCATGCCGCGGAACGGGTATTAGGCTAGTTAATTATGTAGGTTAGTCTTTTGATAAACGCACTATTTATGAATATTTTATATATGTAGTGAAACCACTAAGTACCTACATGCAAAGTTTTTTTTTTCATACACTTAAGTATGTACAGATTCGTTTCATAAATGTAAAGTAACCTAGGTAACGTAACATCTGCATTTTAACAACTAATTCTTCACGCTACGATTACTGCACATATTTCGCTACACTGGGGCCGTATTCTAACTTTAAAATACGTTTAGAAACTATCCAACTTCAATACAACTCCAATGAAGTCAAATGCATTACCTACGAAATACAGCAGGTGCCTAAACGTCTGAATCAAAAATATCAGAATTTGTTTGCAAAATATTCCGATGCAACTCCAATACAACTTCAATATTGGTTGATTATTGGTTGTGGTTTGGAGCTATGTTTGAAAGAGATTGTGTTTTTAATGTTTTGTTTATGTATTTTTTGAATTGGAATACGGCACCTGAATGAAGGGTTCATCCTCGGTACGAGAGATAACAAGCTGAAACTGAAAACCCAGAATACCTAATTACCTTCATTTTGACGTTCTTAAATTGTGGCGTTCTTTAAAATTTGTCTTTAAAGTTATTCAAAGGCAAATGTCGCAAAAAGTTTGCGCCAGGAGCGTGGACCTAGATTCTAAACTTAGAATACCTATGCCCCAGTGATTGTACACTTTCAACTTCGAATACATGTAGGTGGGTATTTTACATGTTACGTAACACTGGTGACGCATTAATATAACACATTGATTGCAAATGAGAACAAAGCAGACAATAATGGTGATTGATTGGTAAATAGGATGGCTACATTTGAATTGTTAATGTGCGTTGTCCCACGCCAAGTGCTAAGTCAGGAATGGTGCTCTCATACAGGATGTAACAAAAACACAAACATACAACTTTTTTTCTTACTTTTTAGGGTTTTGTACCTCGAAAGGAAAAAACGGAACCCTTATAGGATCACTTTGTTGTCCGTCTGTCAAGACCCTTTTTCTCAGGAACGCGTGGAGGTATCTAGCTGAAATTTATATCAAATACTCACGTCTACTGTCTTTTAGAGCTGTAAAAAGATGAAACTTCTAAGCCAACGCAATCAAAAGATACAGCCGTTTATGCCGCAAATTTCCGCAAATTTTCGAAACTCGCAAGGGAATCAAAACCTTATAACAACTTATAAAAGTAGCAACGCCTTATAGCACAGATAATGGAAAAATTGCGAAAACCGTAAATTTTTAATTACATCATATGATAAAAATATTTTTAATAATTTTAAAGTTACTACCCCTTTCCTCATGAACGCGTAGCTATGACTCGATTATCGTGATGGGTGAACTTTTACTTATATATCTACAGGTTTGTACGGAACCCTCGGTGCGCGAGTTCGACTCGCACTTGGCCAGTTTTTTATATTCAGGTATCCAGTTTTGGGCGAAGGCCTCCAGCCCCTTCCATAGTATTCTGTCTTTGGCTTTGCGAGTCCATGTATGTCCTGCCACTTTGACAATATCGTCGGCCCACCGTTGCTTCGGGCGGTATGCCGATCGTATATCTTCGCGTGGGCACTAATGTAGTATTTTTTCACTCCATCTGTTATCGGTTGTTCGAACTAATGCTTACCAAAATGTTGTCTATTTAGTATTCATGTTAGTGACGTAACTTCACGTCAATACTGAAAGTGAACGTATCGACAGTTAGCTATACTCGTTATGCTCTAATTTATTTTCATTAACTCAATATAGTTCGATTAGCAGCGGAACCGGAACTTCTGTCGATATCGGTCTATATATTTTATATGTAAAGCTTGACCAGAAATATATGATCATTGTCAAGAGGGCGCTATTATTCTAATTTATATGGCAACAGTTCAGTATAGTCGTAGAGCGAATTATCCTCTATGGTATGGTGACATCTTGATTTGTTTACCTGTCAGCTTTGATGTTAATTTGAAAATCTTTTACACCGAAATAGTAAGTAGTAGTAGTAGTTTGGATTTTTTTGTCGTTTATTATTTAATATTCCAGTAAACCACCGCAATGACACAGACAACAGTGACAGCCTATCACATGCATATTATCCTGTCATTAAAATTATTGCCAGTGTAAGAAATTAGTTTCAATGAAATTCCGCAACATGGCGCATGATCATATATTTCTGGTCAGGCTTTACCTCTACTTCAATAGAAATGGCAAATAATGATAACAAATATGGCTGGCAGACAAGGCAAAAGGCATTTGACACATAACCAAATATTATCACGAAATTAAATGTTTTTGAAATATAATTATTTAACAGATATGTTTACTAAGAATTAATATACATATAGATATACTGTGGATTATGTTTAGAAATTGACAATACAAATAATAAATAAAATAATAAATAAATAATTGGGGACAATCTTACACAAATCAACCTAGTCTCAAACTAAGCAAAGCTTGTACTATGGGTACTAGGCGACGATATACATACTTATATAGATAAATATATACTTAGATACATAGGAAACACCCATAACTCAGTAACAAATATTCGTGATAAACACACAAATAAATGCCCTTACCAGGATTTGAACCCGGGACCTCCTGCTTCGTAGGCAGGGTCACTACCGACTGGGCTAGAAGGCCGTTTCAACAATAGTTCTTTAAAAGTGCGTGATTGCGAAGCATTGAATGTACCGATGTAAATTGGTTTTTAGTATAATGTAAAATAGCTTTTCCGTGAAAAAGTTATGGATGTTTTCGCCACGGAGATGGGCGTTAGGCCTGAATAACGAACCTTCGAAAGGGACCTAAGAGTGCTTCTAACAAAAAAGGCTAAATTTACAGAGACGTGTCTGCATTACATAACCTGCTTATTGCCCCTTTCAGCCAGTGACATGTATATCAATTTTACCCTTACCGCCGAGTCACGTACATTGGACAAAATGTCATTTTGACCCTTATTACATAGGAAAGAGGTGCTAGAATGTGAAACATCACTACCTAATGTTGTATATTAAAGGTTATTGCCGGCTATTTGGGTAATTGTGTGCGCAATGGTTTTCAGAGACACGGCATTAAGGAGCATTTACAAAGAGTACATAAAAAGTAAAATTGTACACATGAGTGGTAATCTCGCATTATATTTAAAAAAATTTAGGATAATGCTACTATTCGAGCAGCACAACGGAGTAAAATATTACGGAGTAAAGTATATACACTATTGAATACTTTAACTATACTCATAAACACACCCTTAAAACAATTTTTTTGTTAATATTTTTATTTTACGCGAATACAGGTCATAAAATTTGACTTAACAAAAATAAGCGGCGCTTAGGGAATGCGGTTGGTAAAAACATAGAAATTTACCCGTTTTCAACGGCACTCCCAGGTAATTAACTCATACTTTGGGTTGAGACTTGTAACCCCGCGTTGTATTATGTGCAGTTGAGCAGTTCTGTGGTATTGTCTTACGCAACAAATACGTAGATAAGTCATTACAAATTATCACGCCGACAATTTGCCTATCATACTGACGATGAAGATGAGTAATGTGACTTATGACCCGACCATGACCGGCGCCCGAGACGTGCATACTGTAACTATAGTTATTTGTTATGCAAAGGTGACAGGTCACAAAATTGAACGCACGTTATTCATAAATTGTGGAATCAAGGGATGGGGCACGAGTTTTGCTGTCAGTTAAAACAACTATAGCGTAGTCGGTCTGCGCCAATGAAAAAAATCGTTAGAAATGACAGGCGAAATAAAAACAGTAAGTCAATTTCCTTACGACGATCGGCTGTTTACGGTAAATGTCGACCTGTGCGACGCGTTTAACTGTGCCACTTTGTGTGCTGGTTGTTTTTCGAATTTATGATTCTTCAATATTTTAATGTCATGGAGTTTCACTAAGAATAGAATAGAATAGAAATTGTTTATTTGGTGGTACAGAAAATAATAACAATATATAAACGTAATCTATTTACATCTTAATCCTAAGGTACAGAGCACCAAAAAGAATGCCGCTCAGCATATGCGGATAGCTAATATAAAGGTTCTTAGTCATGGCGGTTTTCAGGGCAACCAAGAGGAGATAATGAAATTTAACTAAAGCTAACAACCTAAAATTAACAATTTAATTGAGGGGACGCAACGCAAGTTAATTAAAAACACAATAAATAAGGAAACTATAACTAGAATCAGGAAAAGCACGCGCGTAAATAAGTGAACTTAATATATAGAACTAGTAAGAAAGGATTTTGGAAATTAAAATCTGAAAGTTTTTGTTGCTTTCGAAACGCGTTCGAGCACGAGAAAATGTTACGTTTTCTAAGCTAAAAATAGAGCAAAATATGATATGTAGAATGTGTTGCTATGCTAGATATACCTACTTAGGTAGTATAGAATGTTGATACCTTAGCGTATTTATTTCAAAGAATAAAGACTGATATTACTATTGTTAAGATAAAATACGTGTAGGTACCATGTGCGTTTAAAGATTTATTCAAATATATACCTTACGCACATCTTTCAAGTTACACAACCGCGTGAGGTTCTAATGTATTACGGTGGATATATCCAGCGACATCTCACGTTCATCTAGCTTAAGTATGTTTCATTTGTTATGTGAAGAGGTCATAATGTTCGCATCTATTAGGTAACAAAAGGACCTGGGGAATTATTGCTAACGCGCGCGAACATGTCGATAGCTAGGTAACATTCTCTAACATTCTCTTTGGAGGTTGAGCCAGTGGCCTTTGGCTGAACCTCCAAAATGAATGTGCCGTATTGTAATTTTAAAATACTTAAACAATACATTAATAATTTTAAACAAAAAAGAACCGACTTCACTTAGCATCCACCTTACCAACAGCAAATGCTCGAGCTGCTGTAAAAAATACTTTAAATCACTACTCGTATAGGTGTGCCTATAATAGTTGAAGAGTTCCCTCGATTTCTCCAGGATCCCATCATCAGATCCTGACCTGGTTACAATGGGACCAACTGTGAAGTATACTCTTTCAAACAAAAAAAGAATTTTCCAAATCCGTCCAGCCGTCTTCGAATAATCGGTGAACATACATAAAAAAAAAAAACAAGCAAAAACAAAGATCCCGACGAATTGATCCTCCTCCTTCGAAATCTTGAAGTCGATTGAAAAAAAAACAAGCAAAAACAAAGATCCCGACGAATTGATAACCTCCTCCTTCGAAATCTTGAAGTCGGTTGAAAACACAATCTATCTTCAATGTAACTCCAATACACAACAAATAATCAATCCCGCAGAATTGAGAACGTCCTCCTTCGAAATTTTGAAGTCGGTTGATAAGTAACTTTTTTAGATATTTCAATATGTTGTGACTCGTTTTACTGTCCTTGATTACACTGTCTTTGTACTCTTTGTTTCGATCTTACACTTTTCGGAGATCTCATGAGACTACCGAAGGTTAGGTTGTAATGGAAAAATACTTAAAGTCATATCCTCATATAACAAGCCCCGGTGGAAATGTAATGCGTCTGTATCAAGTCAGATATTTTAAAACCACATTATAAGTACGTGGAGCGTTGATAGCCTAGCGGTTAGGTTACTTTTAATCCAAAAGTCGCGGGTTCGAAATCCGGGTTGTACCACTGATTTTCTCTGACCACACATACAAATTGGTAAGTTTTTAAAATTTCGTTGATTGTTAAAAAAAAATTTACAATAATTGTTATGTCGGTCACTAATGTAACTAGGGTATAAATATATTATCATTAACTCAACCAAACAATTGAAAACTATGATATGTCAATGTAATATTGAACATTAATAGTCCGAGATACAAGGGAAGCATATTTTATTGACTTAACACATCAGTGTATAATTTTGTGGCGGTGTCTCAGAGTACA
Organism: Pammene aurita; assembly: GCA_947086415.1. Taxonomy (NCBI): domain Eukaryota; kingdom Metazoa; phylum Arthropoda; class Insecta; order Lepidoptera; family Tortricidae; genus Pammene; species Pammene aurita. The sequence goes on from OX352294.1 coordinate 41,883,104, forward strand.
AGAATAATTTAATTTAGGCTTACACAATCAGAAAGATATACTGAGTATCTCAGAACTGGAGCTAATTAGGACATATGTGTCTTTGAGAAATATACTTAATTTAAGCTCAGAAATGTGCACTTGCAATTAAAGGAAATTAAAAAAACACTGTATATACCCACAAAATGTTATTCGACATTACCCTCTGGGTTAGAAGGTCTGATGACAGTAGCTTTGTAAAAACTAGTATCTATAGCAAACCTATGAGATTAGGTTTTCAAAAGGACCCCAGGCTCCATTATGTCGTGGCAAAAAGTCCCGGCTTTTTACCGTTTTTGTGTCATAATAATAACCGTAACAATTACCTGAAACAAAAGGGAAAAACATATTAAATTATTATTATTAACGATTAACAAAGTCCATAGTCTATCTTTATGTTATTAGTTAAAGCAATGACAAGTAGTTTCAATGACCGCGAGACAACCGGATGGCTCGCGGTATTTAAGCTCCTGAAGTGATGAGGAACCGCCCTGTGCAACCCGAACTGACCCAACTTGGACTCGTTCGATAACTGCCCGGCCTGGGCGGATGGCAATTTGTTTCCGATGTCTGTATGTGATGAAGAACAAACATGTTAATTTAAAAGCGGTTGCCTGACAATTTTTTTTTCTTTGCTCTCGTACAGGGAACCAGTGAAAATTTTGTTATATAACCAGGGTACATTCTTTAAAAGTGTTTTACGCAACGACATTTGTAAGTACTTAGATACCTACTTATTTATATAAATACATACATAACTACCAACTAGGCTACAGAGGCCGTATTTTGTCTGACAAAGTCCATATGCCGTAGATAACTTAAGTATTGCTACATAAACTATGCAGTCAACTGTAAAATTCGTTTGCAAACTTCATAAAAATATAAATGCGGGGGGGGGGATAAATGGGTGAGAGGTCAAACCCGACAAGTAAATAATTTTAAACAAAAAAGAACCGACTGCACTTAGCATCCACCTTTCCAAAAGCAAATGCTCGAGCTGCTGTCAAAAATACTCAAATCATAGGTATAGGTGTGCCTATAATAGTTGAAGAGTTCCCTCGATATCTCCAGGATCGCATCATCAGATCCTGACCTGGTTACAATGGGGCCAACTCTCTCAAAGAAAAAAGAATTTTCCAAATCGGTCCAGCCGTCTTCGTATAATCGGTGAACATACATAAAAAAATAAATAAAATAAAAATAGCAAAAAAAACAAAGATACCGATGAATTGATAGCCTCCTCCTTCGAAATCTTGAAGTCGGTTGAACAAGGGTTTTTGAAATAAGAACCATACGCGACTTACGTAGAGTTCTTATTACAACAAAAAATTATCTTGAGTTATCGAATGGTTCTTTCAAAACTTGGCCCTTTCATCACTCTTTCCCCATTTTGATAAACATGGAGTTTAATAACCAGTAATAACCCGCTCAAGGTTCTACAACAACGAGCACACGTCAAAACATAAAAGTTACGTTACATTGTGAGTTATCGGTGTTAGAAAAAGTAGGGGAGAGTAGGGAAAGATGTGATGCGAGAAAAAACCGAGTATAATAAAAACCGTCTGATGTAGAAATTGATCCATCTAATCAGGGCGTAATAATGTGTAAATGGTATAATTAATTGTAGGTATTTATCTAAATGATATGAAATGTTTTTATTATCTTTATACTTAAAATAGTTCCTAAATTATTATTAAACAGATTTGGATCATGGAATTGCAAATGATTATTGAACTTTAAAGTTAAATTAAATGTGTTTAATCTTTCTTATGTATGATTTTTTTTGTATACTCAGATTTCATGCTAAATAGGATGAATATGGAACTAGTTAATTATAGTTATATTGAGAATAATATTGCAAATAAATTATTGTAAAGTATTGTTAATTATAGGCTACTAGCCTCTTCCCGCGGCTTCGCCCGCGTACTATAAGTACTCAAAAAGGATACGATGTTGCTTTTCAGACTTTGTGACCACATTTGCCCCTTTTGGGGGTTGAATTTCAAAAAACCTGAAACACGTGTTTACTCATTTATCGTTAGGAATACTCCTGTGAAGTTTCGAATACAATAGTCTAACAAATCTTGATTCGCCATACAAACTTTAGACCCCCATTTTACCCCCTTAGAATTGAATTTTGAAAAATCCTTTCTTAGTGCATCCCTAGATCTTATAAGGAACCTACGTGCCAAATTTGGAATCTCTAGAACCAGCGGTTTGGGCTGTGCGTTGATATGTCAGTCAGTCAGTCAGTCAGTCAATCAGTCAGTCAGTTTCTTCTTTTATATATTTAGATTTTATTTAAACAGGGTCGTGTTAGGACCTGACATGTACTATAAAGTGACTGAACAATGTCACTTATTTTTCATTTGTTTTTTTTTATAATCAGTGGTTTTACCTACACAAAAATAAAACAGTCTTAAAATATCAAAGTGATATCCGTAAGTGAACCAAGTTTGGTATACATGACTCTATAAACATAAAAAAAATAATTTGAAAATCTTTCTATAGCCAGGGTAAATATTTTTTTAGTATATCTGTTTACAGCTAAAGATGTTCACTAAAATATTTCACTATATTCACATTAAAAATTAGGATATTTTTATTTGCCATCGCTTATGATCCGTCTTACCCCATCCTCCTCAAGGCATACGTACTCGTAAAAAGAAAAAGCCGTGTTTGTCAACATCAATGATAAAACGTCGGCAAACAATGTCACGGCAAATATGAACGGAATTCAAAGGATTCAAGTCGTGACTTTACGAATTACGGACCAAAGGCAAGGTCAAACGATAGTCTTTGAGCTTTATTATGGTCCCTATTTATTTACCAAAAACCATAGACGAATGAAACAAGAGGACTAACAATATATGGAGAAACAGCGTCTTATTTATTCGGAACTTTATTCTGGTCAAAATCACTGAACTTTAATCAATAGATGGCGCTGCAAAACCCAAACCTTACAGCAGAGGTCTAAGGCTGCTTTCACACTGCTGCGGTTTCCGCATGCGCCGCCGGTGTGCGAGCAAGATAGCGTTCTGCATATGTATAGCGCTGTCACGCTTGCACAATTTCGCCGCATCCTATTGCGGCGCCAGTGTGACAATCGAGCAAAATGGATGAAATTGAGGCCTGCTACGTGTGTGATAGGCAGATGCGCATATCTACACGTAGTAAGCGTAATGCACGTAAACCACGTAGTAGAGCGGCTTACAGAGCAAATAACAGATAAAGCGCCTCTCCATAAGAGAAGGGATTTCCTCTCATAAGCACGTAGGGTCGTAGTATATATAGTGATGTATTGTAAGAATAGAGAGATTGGTTTGGAGATTGGAGGTGACATAAACTACAGTCTGACAAGCTGTGTGTGTTTGGTGCTAAAACCCCTCTACATCCCAACCCGGCGCTGTGCCTATTACATGGCGACCGTGACACCGTGATACCGTGATACCGTGACAGCGTGACAGCGTGACGTCGTGACACCATGACACTGTGACACCGTGACTCTTGAGGTTGCTGCGGGTTATAAACAACATGGACGACGACGGCGGTGAAGAGGGCTGTGAAGAGGACGAGCCTATGGCGTCAAACCACTAGTAATGCCGCGGGTGCCCAGTGAGTTGCTTATTGATAATTGGAAGTCATCGAGGATGGATTGGAGAGCATATGAGGTCATCGTAGTGACCGTCGTCAATATATATCAGAACTGCTTCATTGGAATTGACGGAGGTCCAGATGGCAGAGTGTCTTCAGCTACACGTCCGGTTACGCGTGGCGGCCGGGTGCTGGGAGCGTTCGAGGAGGTGAAGTTTTTTTTTACTGTATTTTGTGTGTTATGAAAAAGTATTTTTTTGTGTGGTTATTTTGTATAATTTTATATTTGGTTGACTTTATGGATTTGTTAGAACTATTATGTGTTATAAGAATATAGATAAAGTGTTAACAGGAGTTAGTGTAGGCATTTAGGAGTTTAAGAGTTTGTAAAGGAGTCGCAGCTGTAGAACTTAAAAGTTACGTTAAAAACGGCAAAACGGTTGAATATTCTAGGGATTAGAAAAGTTTGATACGGTATCGAAAATGGCTAATTTTACTTTTATTTTTATTTTTTATTTTTATGTCTGTGAGGAAGTTTGTAGTAGCCATGAGAAAATAGGGATAGTGATAATGGGCGACAGTTTCATTCTCAAAATTACGATAATAAATACGAATTTTGCTTACGCCAACTATAATAATAATGTGAGTCAACAAGGTCAGCAGCGTACAGCGACGGCGATTTCGCGAGTAGGCAGAAAAGCGCAATGTCAATGTTAATTAGCACATGACATAACAGATGTGGTGTATAAGAGTTTTTATATGTATAATGAAGAGTAAGTGAAGGTTAAAGTGGAACGGTAGGTACTGTCCAATAATGTTGGTTATGGTGTGGAAAATGTTAAATTGAAGTGAATCAAGATTCTCCATGAACGAAGGCACGCTTAGACGTATCGTTACGAGACTTGGTTATGTTGTGGAAGATGTTAAATTGAAGTGAATCAAGATTCTCCATGAACGAAGGCACGCTTAGACGTATCGTTACGAGACTTGGTTATGTTGTGGAAAGAGAGTAGAGTTAATATTTTTAGAGGATAAGTTCAATAGGGAAAGAATATATATAAAAGAGTGTCTCTTGCGCGAGGGAAAATGAATTACCTATTTAGGTTATGTATACAAGGAAAGGGTAAAATGACGATTAGGAAATAGGTGGAACGAACACAGGACTATGACTACAAACCAACCATTGTTAGTTTTAAGATATTTAGTATTAGTTTAGACCGGAACTATCAATGCAAACCAAACATTATTAATTGTAAAATATTTAGTATTAATTAAGAACAAAGGTTAGAATAAGTTAATGACGTGTATTGAGCCCCATAGGATAAGTATAACATAAAATTAAAAATAATACAGATTATTTAGTACATAAGAATAGAGTAAAGGTGTATCACCAATAGTATTCTTTTCAGGGGAGGGAACCCCTTACCTTTTCAGGGGAGGTGTGATAGGCAGATGCGCATAGCTACACGTAGTAAGCGTAATGCACGTAAACCACGTAGTAGAGCGGCTTACAGAGCAAATAACAGATAAAGCGCCTCTCCATAAGAGAAGGGATTTCCTCTCATAAGCACGTAGGGTCGTAGTATATATAGTGATGTATTGTAAGAATAGAGAGATTGGTTTGGAGATTGGAGGTGACATAAACTATAGTCTGACAAGCTGTGTGTGTTTGGTGCTAAAACCCCTCTACATCCCAACCCGGCGCTGTGCCTATTACACGTGACGTCTTACAGCAAAGGACTTAAAATTGAACACGTTTTTGTATCATTGTCAGTTCTATTATTTTATTCGTTCAGGCCAATACCTGTACAAATAGTACTTGACTGTAATCCTCTTAGATTAATATTATTAGCGTCGTACATAAAGTAGTAAGTTTATATTAAAGAAATTATTTCATATAAATTTACTACTTTATGTACGATGATAATGTTTGAGTTATAACCTAAGCCGATTTGTGGTTTCTATCGAGTGAACTTTATTCTTAGTAATCGTGTTTGCCATCTATTTACTAGTGGCGGATTGGACGTAGGACTTGATTCCTGTCGGCATCCCTAATTTTCAGACTCACACAGCTTTCTGATTCAATCGTTAAGATCAAGTAGAGCAACTACAGTAATCTACTAAATAGGATTTTAAAAGTTTTGCTGTGGCTCCAGACGGCTGTCGGAACACGGTTGTGTTACGACATTTAAAAAAACCGGCCAATTGCGAGTTGGACTCGCGCACCGAGGGTTCCGTACAAACCTGTAGGTATATAGGGGTAGGAACTTTAAAATTATTAAAAATATTTTTATTATATGATGTGAGTAAAAATTTACGGTTTTCGCAATTTTGCCTGTATCTGTGCTATAAGACGTTGCTTCGTACCAAATTTCAAGATTCTGAGTTCACGAGAAGTAGGTTTGGTACCTGTAGGTTTTGATCCCCTTGCGAGTTTCGAAAATTTGCGGAAATTTGCGGCATAAGGCTGTATCTTTTGATTGCGTTGGCTTAGATGTTTGATTTTTTCACAGCTCCAAGGGACAGTATACCTGAGTATTAGATATAAATATCAGCTTGATACCTCCACGCGTTCCTGAGAAAAAGGGTCTTGACAGACGGACGGATGGACGGACGGACGGACGGACGGACGGACGGACCGACGGACGGACGGACTTGCGGACGGACGGATGGACAACAAAGTGATCCTATAAGGGTTCCGTTTTTTCCTTTCGAGGTACGGAACCCTAAAAAAGCATCAGATTATCATCAATATCGTATTTTTAAATGTAGATTAGCGTTCCGATCTGCACATTTCCGATTGGTCACGGTTTGGCGTCGGCGAAGAAAGTCACCGCTCGATTACGTCGAGGTGCCGCGGAGAAAAGCGATTTTCACGGTCAGTTGCAGTCGTTTTTTATACCACAACAGTAGCAAACGGGCGTACGGCTCATCTGGCGGAAATTTGTGATCGTTGCTTAGTAACGCTTGCTTCTAACAAATTGCAATTTACCAACCATATGCATTCTTACTAAAACATTGGTTCTTAACCTTTAAGTTACAAGTCTCATAAATTCATAAATTCCCGGACCAGTTTAATTTAAGTGCCTCCAGGGACCACCTTCCAGTGGGCCACGGATTATCGTTGAACAGAGGCTGAAGAGCATGGTATATAAGATACACAGACAGATATTACCTATGTCTAAAACAGTGACCCGTTTTAATTATTTTCGAATATATTTAAAAATGTTATTCACGGCATAAATAAACCAGTTCTTAAGATTGCATTGATAATCCTGAGGTACCTACTCTACTACGGACTATTACAATCAAACTGCCCATCTGCGGCCCCGTAACGGTTTTACCTTCACTCTCACAACCTTCTATCATACATACACTAGCTATTGTAAGCTGAACCTTATCAGTAATGCCACAGAGTTTACAATTAGAAAGCTATGTGGTTAAAGTATTGATACGAGCATGCTAAAGCAACAGAAATAACGCGATCTAATGATGCCAGCGTCCTAAGTGTCCTAACTTACTCGTCTAAGGTGTTATAAAGTGAATCTTTTGAATAGCGAAATAAAGTTTACATTTAAAAGCAAGTTAAACGTTGATACGATAATGTCAAAGTAATAGATATTCCGCGATGTAACGGCCCCTTGTCTCTTGTCATTACATTCCGTGAATGGAATTTAATAAACATGAAATAAAATAATGCCTTGTTAATTGACAGTTAGGATATAATAAATATTAATTAATATATTGTATGGAGCCGTTATTTCATGTTGAATGAATAATTATCGGCGAGACAATTGACAAGAATAATTTAACTTAAAACAAATGTTAATTAAAATAACAATTTCAATCAAAAATTCGTAAAACATCGGCAGCGTCTAAAATGTCACAATCTGTTAACATTTTCATCCATACATATAAAAAATTGGGTTCTATTCAACCTTTGTTCAATAGAGTGGCGATACAGAATCCGAACGCGAATGCAGAGAGAATCTCTTTTAAGAATAAGAATCATTTATTGCCACATGTTAAAAAACAAAATAAACGAAAAAACACAATTATGAAATATTAGTACCAAAAGATAGATATAAGTAGGTAGATAACTAAAGATATATAAAAACAGAAATAATATAGGCAAACCGTACCATACAGCTTGTGCTGGACAGAAATGCCCGGTCCTGGTTTTCACACAGGTCCTATCCGAGAACCTTATACGAAAGTCTTGCAGACCTCCTGAGTGTTTTGCTCCTCTGTGGACTTTTTATCCTTCTGTATAGGTACCTAGTACCTACCTACCTAAATTGACTCTTGTTTTGAAACAGTAGCAAACCTTATGGGCTGTGCGTGATCTCCGGTCTCGGATAAATGGCCTGAAATTGCTTGAATGGCGTAAAAATTGAAAGTGCTGATCAGGTTTGAGACGCGCTTTGTCGGCAGCGGCATTCAGATTTAAACAATCTAATCTTGATATGTTATTATTCGACTGTTGACTGAGGCAGTGACACGGGTATGATGCACCTAGAGGATCCTGCCTTTTCGCCGCATAACGTTTCCCAAACTATTTCATTTGCCAACTGTATTTGGCAAACTGCATTTTTTTCTGAAACTGTGAACTTTTAAGGGTTTGTTTTATAATCGTCGTGTAGAACCATATAGGTTAGGCTAGGTTAGGTTTGTTTTATGACAATCCAGAAAATCATATAGTTTCAGAAAAAAAATGCAGTCTGCCAAATGACACAGTTAGCAAATGAAACAGTTTGGGAAACGTTATTCGGCGAAAAGGCAGAGCACCTGCGCCTAGACCACATAATTCCTGAACTGAATCTGAATGTGTAAAAAATCGGATTCCTCCCCCAACATTCAGGCTATTCCCTGTTTTCGGTGTTAGGTGCTGCAGCGCCATCTGTTAAATGAAATGAAGTTACCGAACAAAATATATGGAACTAAAAGCTGCAACACTTGCAAAGCGATAGATGGCGCTACCATGAATTATGTGAGCGCGATTTTATATGGGCATTGCCAGTCCATACAGAATCGCGTTCCCGTTTTGATGCCGTCGATTTTGGTCCTTGCAAGACTAATGTCAAGTCAAGTAGGTGTAGGTGTTTTAAAGCCAATCCTGGTTTATACTTAATATTGATTGTATTAGCTCTTATGTGTGTGCTGTGTTGGAGCGTGGTCACAAAACTTGAATTTAATAATCTGTAGCTATAAGTGTGATCCTGTAATTGTCTTTCGATCTCTTATGAATTAGTGCTATTTTGTTTTGATAGCTGTTGGATCTCCGTAACGTAAATAAATAAAAGATGTGATGTTTAGTATCCGAATGCCTCGGGTCACTCGTGACCGCTCAATTGCGGCCGATTGTTGATGCAACCGGTAAAAATGTTTTGTTACCGACCCGACTACGACAGGTTGACGCAATGTAGGCACGTACTAGCTTGAAAATGATGGGCTTTACTCGTTTAGTGGCAAAGATAACCTGATATGAGTTTTTTAACCACGACGGTGGCAAACAAGCATATAGCCCGCCTGATGGTAAGCAACTACCGTAGCCTATCTATGGACGCCTGCAACTCCAGAGGTGTCCAATGCGCGTTTCCGACCCTTTCAAGATGCATATTATCTAGAGGTATATTGCAAGAAGATTTAATTTTATTTTTCACTCATGGGCAATAAAAATGGATAACGCTTGTCGTCAGCTTCACCATGTTTTTTCTGGTATACTGAGCCGATGAGTTTACTGACTAGAGAATAGGAATGATGTAAATATGTTAACGGACACGCAGATACTATACGTAGACACGGCCTGGACGTTGATGGTGTGAGCTGACGATATCTCCTTTGATTACTCCTACGGCCTATGAGCCTCCCGTGATTATCCATCTGGTATCTCGGGCTAAATAGTCGCCTCCACCTCCCCTTACAGCGACCCCGTTCCTCACACTATGGTTACCCTGAGTTCATAACCATTGACAACTCACTGGGATCCAAGATCTCTCTGAGCACTGATACACGCTGGTAAATAACACAAGACACATGATCATCATAATAACACAGTAAGAAAGTCCATGAACTGATACGAGTGGAAAGATAAATATTAAAGCGCTCACCATTGATTTGTTCGCGCGCAACTTCCTCCCCTCCCGTCGTCCGTGTATCTACCCTACAACCCCCCTCAAAAAATCCGTCCATACTAAAAGCGATATTGAGATCGAACGTGACTGCTACCGCCATCTATCCGAAAACCCGGCAAGCACGAACTGCTTCGCGATATTCGCGACACTCCCGCCCCTTAAGAAAAATAAAATTATAGAAACATTGAAATCAGATCAGTTTAATCAGTATCAGTAAACAATTGAATCAATAAATATATAATTTGAACTCTATTGTGAATAGCCACAGATAAGCAATGCGCATGTGCGAGCCATAGGACTAGGTATGATGTTTGACCTTAGAATATTGTATCACTCTTGCGCTTTGCGCCCGGTTAGCTCCAGTGACAGTTTGAGATTTGCGGAGTTAACATTATCATAAAATGGATTCGAAACACCATTTTGTGTCATGAATAGTTGCAATAATTAAAGAAAATGCGGAATGGTAACATATCTTCTTCTTAGTCGTGCACTCTTGGCAGAGTGGTCGTGGTCATGTCTCGGTCGAGTCCTTTGCCACCACTTCCCTGGTGATGCGACGCCATGTAGCTCTATGAGATGTATGATTCAGAGGCGAATTCTACGAAACTCGTGTCATGTTTCTAGGTCCTATTTTCGGTTTAGGCTGAGGGTGGTCTATCAGTTTCAAAGTATCATGACGAAAGTTCCACAAATACTCGTTATTAATATTACTGCTGATTGATTATGATTATCAGATTCGTGATTATTCAGATTATCTCATCGAAATATCTATAAAAGTATCGACCTGTGCCCCAACGCTATTAGCACTGATATCTGACAGCTAAGATAATTATTTTGTCAAATATTCTGACACGGTCGATTCCTATACAAACCATAGACAAGCGCGCCTCTCTCCTAAGAGCAACTAACGCACTAAAGAGGTTGGTGCTCTGTGTGAATAACAATGTAGCTGAGCTGTCCATTCTCGAACCTTTTTTCTTGCCCTTTCCGCTGAGAGTAGGGATGGCCTTGTGAAACTGAGACAAGCTATCGCGTCCCTCTGAGACTGGTCTTAGCGAATACCGATGGCTGTGCTGATCTGATCAAAGTAGGATCCCTAGACTGGTCTGAGCGTTCATCAGTGCCTGTGTTGAGCTGATTACAAGCAGGACCCGTAAACTGTTCTGGGCGTTTACTGAGGTCTGGGCTGAGCTGAGTAGGATCAAACTGTTCTGAGCGTTTACTGAGGTCTGAGCTGAGCTGAGTAGGATCAAACTGTTCTGAGAGCGTTCACTGAGGTCTGGGCTGAGCTGAGTAGGATTAAATTATTCTGAGCGTTTACTGAGGTTACACTGACTGAGGTCTGAGCTGAGCTGAGCAGGATCACCGTCGCGGTTTAGTAAATTAGAAGTAACCTGTGTGGACTGAGGGTTAGGATTCTTGTAAACTAATCGGTAGGTATATTTCTAGGATGAATCATTTACTAATGTTAGGATTTATACTTTACGTTAAAACCTGTCCCGTGTACGTCAACATTCATATGACTAAGCAATGTGATGATTCTTAAATTTAATCTTTTATAAGTTAACCAAATTAGCATCTATCAATCATAGTGCTATATCAAATATCAACCCGTTCAGAATATCTAGTTCTTCAAAGAACAATTTTAAGAGGAATTAGTAATACTCTATTAATTAGTACTATAACAGCTAGGCTTAGCTTTCAAGGATTCGATTGTACCACAACAAATGTACTTCGGTATTAAACGCGGAACGTCTAAAACTTTAAATGCATTATCCTTTAACTCTTTTGACTTCACAGTTTTTTATGTCTTAATTTCTGGCATAATGTTTTAAGTACTTGCTAATGCCAAAATGTACAATGTCCTCTTTTAAATGTACCTATTGTCTGTACTTTAACAACGACTTTATTCTTATTGTACTGGTTCTTACAACTGGATGGCTATCTATATATAATACTGTCGAGATCATCTGTTTGTTACTGGTATGTGCTCGACAGCCCTCCCCAATAAACGAATAAAAAGGGCCGTTTACGTAAATTTCAAGTCATACTCTAATAATTTACAATGATAATGGGAAGGGTTCTGATAGTTGTACATAACCTGGATATAACCTTGACCAAAGTGTTATTGAACACTGAACTATAAACAATTAATTTCGATTGTTTTTCTAGCGTGGTATCAAAAACTCGCTTGTTTAATCAAGTTACATCCCCGTAGAGAATCATCCTTCTACATTGTACATACCTACTGCCTGTACTCCGTTTACATATACAATATGAAGGTATTCAAAGTTCAGTAACTAATTCACGACTTCTTTTAACTCAACAAGCGAAGTATGGTCATACCTAGTACCCGTGGGATACCACTAGACTGGGCTGAACAAGGTATAGGATCAAAACCCTACATATGATTTAGCAACCATATCGTCAGTTGAAAAAAGGCGATTTTTCTCAAACCATTTTTGTAGTCAAACACTGTAGTACGTATATCGTAAGCGTGAGCGAGACTATGATATTTGAATTCGTTTTTATGGCCAAGAACTTATCCACCGCTAACAAAGTAGTTTTTCAATTATTTTGGTAGGTACTTATTTTGCGACACCATTATTATGTGTGCGTTTTTATTATAACTGTGGTCCAATTTATTTCCAATATCAACAACTTCTCGACACTAAATTTCATACACATACCGTAAATATCCGTTTGCATGTTGGTACATACACCTACTTATTATTGTACCTTTATAGAATCAATCAATATACGTGGGTATTTAGAGTCGCACGGTGTTTTCCTAAAAACACCTTCAAGAATTAATTTATGATTGATTTTAATAGTATTTAAGTACCTATCCTATATTCATACATTTTCACGCGGCTACCTGCATTATCAGACTATCACACCTTTATGATCATCTTTATTTATTAAACGTTGCTTGCATCTGAGATATATACATCTACCACTGAGTAGGCTTGACGGACTGATTATTATTATTTATAAGCAGGCAGGCAGTTATACAACTGATTTTGCCTGTATCCAGTTAACACGACAAATGATCAATGGCGAGTAAAGTGCTTATCTAATCTGTTCTTGAATTGGTTGACATTTTGAGCTGATACCACATCCTCTGGTACTTTATTCCAGGCCCATACCACTCGGTTGCTCAGGAAGTGTCTTTATGGGTTACTGTGGGACCTTTGGCTGTCTAATTTCAAGTGATGGCCTCTCAGACGGGTGTTGTTATTGCGCTTGAACATCTTGTGAAATTCTTTGAGGTCATAGTGCCAAGATAATATATCTATTACCCCCACGAAACCACATTTTAAGTTCAACACCAAGTATATTGAACTAATCCCTTTCGTGCGTGCAATTCCCTTGAATCATCATTGATTATCTAAATACCAAAAACCTGTTCGTTATGATGTTATGAAAATGAAAGGAAAACGTTCGAACATGAGATGTACTTTATAGGCGTTCTAATTACCGGTTACTCAAAATAGTAATATAGACTAAATCACTACTCGCGTGACCAACTTAGAATGATCTTTGTTAGGATAGATAGTTTTGATAAGTTTCGTACCTACCCTTTTATACTTTGATAGTCTGAGCGTCTTTTCTGTGGACTACGGTCATCACCATTTATTAACCAACATCCTTACGGTGTTACAAGGTGGTATGCATCCTGGCATATAGTAGGTGGATTTAAAATGTTTTTCTATTATTCAAAGAATTTACGGTCACACGTTCAAACACAAGACTATATTTTATTTTATTTTAACGATTTAATTTTAATAGGTATTTTTGTATTATATATGTTTCGAATACCTCTTCTCCCTCTTCTACTCGCGTTTTGGGAAATGGAGTCAAGTAACAGTATACATACTATTCATATTTAATTTCTGAATATTACGTGTCAAGGTCAAACCAGATTGTCACAATGACCTGCCCTTTCTGAGTTACGCAGAAAATATAATCTTACTTAATTATAAAATATCTTTCCAGCCAACACTTCACTTCAATATGAACTATGCTTGTTGCTATGATGGGAAATAACGAATCGTCAGTAGTTAAACTCTTGTTATGTATTTGCATTTACACTATCCGCTAATAATTTGTCTATATCACGGTATTTATTAACTACTTCTTGCTTTCCAAACGTCATTTAAGTACAAACTTAAATATATAACATATTTAGTTTAAGGTTTTCACCGCAAACAGATAGTCAAACACGATTGGCAACTCTGTTTAAATGACATACGTTAGCATTATACAAATTTTCACAAAGTGGCCAATTTAAAGCTTATTATTGCTACCCCAAGGTTGTCTGGAAGAGATCGCTCTCTAGCGATAAGACCGCCTGTTGACTGCCTTTCCTTTTAATCTGTGTACTGTACTGTTATATTTTATTGAGGTGTGCCATAAAGAATATTTGTATTTGTATTATTGGTTTAAGCACTCGTACTTGTGCCTCATCATCATCATTTCAGCTGAAAGACGTTCAATGCTGGATAAAAGCCTCCCCAAGGATCTCCACAACGAACGGTCATTCGCCGCCCTTAACCAGCTGTTTCCCGCGACTCTAACCAGATCGTCGGTCCACCTAGTCTGGGGCTTCCCACACTGCGTATTCCGGTACGCGGTTACCACTCAAGAACCTTTCTGCCCCATCGGCCATTGGTTCTGCAAGCAATGTGGCCCGCCCACTGCCACTTAAGTCTGGCAACTCTCTGAGCTATGTCTGAGCTGTGTGTACTTGTGCCTACATGTAGCCATATACTAACAGTAGGTACCCGAACGATTTTTAGTAAATGTCAAAACACTCTCTGAGCTATGTCTGAGCTGTGTTTACTTGTGCCTACATGTAGCCATATAGGTACTAACAGTAGGTACCCGAACGATTTTTAGTAAATGTCAAAACACTCGAAACATTGATTATCAGTTACCGAAGTTAATGGTAGTTATTAGGACATCTCTAACCATGTTCTTTTAACTTAAATCGTTTATAACAAAACCAAATGAATCAACAACTGGTTAATATTTAGTTCTAAGTTAAGTTTTCTAAAACCAACGGGAGATAAAGAACAAAGTCTTTAAATTTACCCGTATATCATTTCATGCACCTACTCGTCGTATAGGCACGGATCTTACATTGAGATTTAACTTGTGAGCACCTTGTAAATGTATCATGAAATATTTTAACTTCTACAAACTTATATTTGCAGATTTATACATATATGGATAAAATGCTTCAATTACACAAAATCATGGTACAAATTATGCCATGTAAAGTACCCCAAATCAAATAGAATGAGAAAGTGGGTAGTAAGATTTGCGTATTTGTTTACGTCGCATTACCTTAACTTATGAGAACCAATTATTCGTCACATTTAATGTTCTTTGTTTAGTTTTAACTTTATTATTTATGTTTCATCTTTATTCAAGATATTTATATTTTAAGTAAAGCGTAAATAACAGGTTACATGCACTGCGTACACTATGTTAAGAGTAATTTCAGTTACATCAAGTCAAGAACTAGACCGTTTCGTAAATACACTGAATTTCGGTTTATTTAAGGTTCCTTGCAATAGGTGCACTGATAAGTAAGACACATGGTGGAATATATGTCCATTTGTACACATATGGGACATATCTAGCACTCGTATGAGATGAGCGTATTAACCACTAAGTTATGTTACTTATGTTACACTATAATAAATATTTCCAAATGATCATTACTCAAATATAGTATTCCATAAAGTCAATACGAACTACGAAACTTGAATTTGGAAACTATTGACATAAAAAAATATTTTTATTACTCTGTTGTTTTGTTTTATGTCTATCCTTCTTAACTAAGTTTAATTTATCACATGATTATTTCGTGTCAAGGAAACACAATAAAATAAAACAGCAATGACAACGACTTTTAAGTTTCCAATTAACCATTTGATTCTAAATGCAGGCCTGGATTTCTTTTAGTAAAGGTATTGTTTGGCAATTACCTAACCGGCTCAGAAAGAAGACAGTATACTTCTTCTTATGCGTGTTTATGCGTGACGCATCACATTTGTAGTTCGAACCTGATGTATAGCATTTAAGTAAATCATTTGTCGTGCAATTCACTTTATACATACAGTAGGTATCTTCTAAATATATAAAGGAGAAACTGACTGACTGACTGATTGACTGATATATCAACGCACAGCCCTAACCACTGGTTCTAGAGATTCCAAATTTGGCATGTAGGTTCCTTATAAGGTCTAGGGATGCACTAAGAAAGGATTTTTCAAAATTCACCCCCCAAAAGGGGCAAATGTGGTCACAAAGTCTGAAAATCAACATGGGTAATTATCCTTTTGAGTACTTATAGTACGCGGGCGAAGCCGTGGGAAAAGGCTAGTGCCAAATAAATGGAGAGTCGACGAGACTCGAACTTAACTCAAATTAAACTCTGCTTTATTTATATATTTTTAATACCACGACGGTGGCAACGAAGCATACTGTCCGCCTGATGGTAAGCAGTTACGTACACGTTAAAATCATAAATACAATTCGATAGGTTTTTGATTAGTTTTTAGCATCATACACTGTAATGACAAGTAAATGTGCATACTATTTCTCTTAGCATCGTCTCGGTGTTCATAGAGTAAGGTGTTCTAATCTAGGGTCACTAATTCTTATTTTATCGCATCAAAGATGAAGATTACAATTTACAGTAGACACGGAGTTATGACAGATTCGTTATTTATTTTAAATCTTTCATCCGCCTAAATTCAAGACATCCTTTATTTGCCGATATCATTTTCAATGGTGTTAACAACGTATAACGTATCTGATCCCTACAGGAGCATACATGCCTACTACGAGGTCAATTTGTACTCTTACGAATAATAATAAAACGGATTATGAGGCTGATTTCTATTCACTTATGTACATTTTATAATTATCGTTTTTTCACAATAATTTCTCACGATTGCGATAATGATTGACGTTTTCCTTGTGATTTGTGCTTATCTTAACTAACAGCACCCAGTCCAATGAAAGGAAAACGACTGCACCCATGCTCAATATACTTTTGAGTTAGCCTTCTCTTCAAACTTAATATTACTAGTTTAACCATAGTAGCGTTCCGTGGATACTTTTAAGGAGTAGCTCATACCGATGACGTTAGTCATTTTTATCTCACAAACTCGAAGCCGTCCTGGTTATTTATCTCCGCCAAAGTAAAATAAATATCTCAGTTTTGCCATAGTAATTTGGTTTATTGTCTTATCATTACTATAAGGCCACGGACTATCTTTGGAATGTTACACCAGAGAAATGGACTTCAAATATTGATAAGATTTGTTTAACGAGCCAACTTCGAAATTATACGTCTGAATTACGCTCAATTTTTTTTTACGATAACCTTTTATAGCTCAGTTTGAAGCTCAACTCGAACAAGAATGTCTTTAGATTTACCATGTAATTGCCCGTTGCTTATTTCTCAAAACTTTCAAGTAAATTCTAAGGCAATTTGGAAAATATCATTTAAACACGAATGACTCTTCAAACTTTCGTATTAACTACATGTTTTATTATGTACAAAGTTACTAGAACTATGTATATTTACACTACAACATGAAACATTAATTACGGCCGCTGACTTCTCAGTCAGCGACGCTACCATGAATGTTTCCTATAGCCTGAACTTGGGCTGAAGTAAATGCTTGCTTGCTTATTTGACTCTGTTTTGCCTTTAATTTTCTCAACAATCTTAAAACTGAAACTGACCTTTCAGTTGATCCTTTTATGTATTATATTGTGTAGCTATACCCGACAAGTATCAACCGACACAGTGCTACTTTCAATTTAGCTGACTTAAATATGGCACGGATGGATCTAACCAATCCCAGCACATCACCACCATGTCGTCAGCTTCACCATGTTTTTTCTGGTATACTGAGCCGATGAGTTTACTGACTAGAGAATAGGAATGATGTAAATATGTTAACGGACACGCAGATACTATACGTAGACACGGCCTGGACGTTGATGGTGTGAGCTGACGATATCTCCTTTGATTACTCCTACGGCCTATGAGCCTCCCGTGATTATCCATCTGGTATCTCGGGCTAAATAGTCGCCTCCACCTCCCCTTACAGCGACCCCGTTCCTCACACTATGGTTACCCTGAGTTCATAACCATTGACAACTCACTGGGATCCAAGATCTCTCTGAGCACTGATACACGCTGGTAAATAACACAAGACACATGATCATCATAATAACACAGTAAGAAAGTCCATGAACTGATACGAGTAGAAAGATAAATATTAAAGCGCTCACCATTGATTTGTTCGCGCGCAACTTCCTCCCCTCCCGTCGTCCGTGTATCTACCCTACAACCCCCCTCAAAAAATCCGTCCATACTAAAAGCGATATTGAGATCGAACGTGACTGCTACCGCCATCTATCCGAAAACCCGGCAAGCACGAACTGCTTCGCGATATTCGCGACAACGCTTGAGGAAATTTTAATTTCCATACTAGATTATCGCAAAGTTTTATTACTCCTTTAAGTGCACAAGGGCTCAACTAAACTAACTCAACTTATTATTTAATAGCGTAGTCTCACCTTGACTTTGTATCGTAGTATAGTACAAGTATTGCGAACATTCACTTTTACGTTAAATAACGTAAGGTCAATACGGTTAAGTATAGCTATTATACAGTCTAAGTATGATCTTTATTACAACAATAGTTGAAGTAATTAATTATCGTATGGCTACATATCACTGGATATAGATAGGCATTTCTTCTATGAGGTAGAAGTAGTGGGAAAGCAGATGATGAAGAAAATCCAGTAAGTGCTGCGAGGTCCAGATGGGACAGTGCAGCTGCCAAGTTTGTTACTCTTTTAGCACCAGGGATCACGTGTAGGATTGTCGAAGGTGTTTCCTACGGACGCAGAGTAACAATGATCCCCTGATATTTGTGTAATCATCATTGTGAGACTACGACAGTAATTTTGTATACATAGGTAATAAATTTTGAAGGATCGAAACTTTCATGTTTGTTAAATGTTATTCTTATTTAAAGTACCTAATGTATTAATCTCATTCTGTTGTGGTTGTCATTGTCTCTGCCTAGTAAAATACTATATTAATGGCCTGTTTCACAATCTCCAGTTAAAGCATATCTGTCAGATAAATGTTTGCTGTCCTTTTCTTTTATATGACTGGAGTAAAGGATAGCAATAATTTTAACTGGCAGATAAGTTTATCTGGAGATTGTGAAATAGGCCCTAAAAATAACAACCTGTATAATAAAAATGGATGCATCTTTTTAAGTTACTAAGTATTTATTTTAGATAAAAAACACTAATTAAACAGTTAAAAGCCCCTCGTTTTGTTCCAACCAGTATATTTAGGTAGAACTAGAAATAAGTGACCTTTATCACGGTGAAAAAAATAACAGTTCAAGTTGGTGGTAACAACGTAACAATATAAAACGTATTTTTTACTTCACGTTCAACGGCCGTAGATGGTACATAATAATGTTCTTATCTCATCTTAAAGTTCACAAGACGCGTTATTTTACCACGGCGTTGGGAATGCGCTTCAGACAAAATAGTTTTTATAAACAAATTAATACGTTTATCTACACTCACATTGTAAGTCCTCTAAAACGTGTTCAAAAACGGTAGGCAATGGCTAGCATTACCACAACCGATTTTACTATGATAAGCTTTTTATCTGTGGCAGTAACGTAATTTTAACTTTACATGCTCATATATTGATACGTTATGAGTTTAAAATTCCGAACATCGAATTCGATAACATAATGTAAATCCTGTCCTCCTTCCTGACCAACGGCACGCGCCCGCGCGACCGCCGGCACAATCGAGTTGGCCATGGCGGTGCAATGGCGGTCATTCTATGGTTTCCGAACACTTAGGTTAGAATATATAATATGAGTGTAGATAAAGCAGTGTATGCAACTTTACGTAATTAGGCCTTAATACGTAACAGTTACATAAAGTACTATTATTTATTGTTATCAACCGACTTCAAGATTTCGAAGAACGTGGTTCTCCATTGGTCTTGGTATTTGTTATTATTACTTGGTTTTTTAATGTATGTTCACATTGTTCACCGATTATTCAAACGGCTGAACCGATTTGAAAAAAAATTGAATGCGTATAACTTCACAGTTGGTCCCATTCTCATTAGGTCAGGATCTGATGATGGAATCCTGGATAAATCGAGGGAACTCTTCAAATAACGCACACCTGTAGTGATTGCAGTATTTTTACAGTAGTTCAGGCATTTGCTTTTGCAAAGGCGGAGGCTAAGTGAGGTCGGTACATTTTCTTTAAAATTATTTTAATTGTTATTTGTTGGCTGTCTGAACTAGATGGAACAATTGCAAGCATGACGTAACGTATGTCTATTCTGACTTCCTAGATCTGATAGGTGAGGTACTTACTACATTTTTCACACCACCTGCTCGACAATGCTAAATTATATATCATGCAAACCTGACCGAAAGCAAATCATTATAGCCCTTGGCTTTAGCCGGGTTATAATGTTGTACTAAATCTCATTATAACCCGCTGGTTAATAATGTGATTTCACTTCCCATAGTTCTTATTGTTATGTGCTTAAAGTCTAATTTCGTAAAGTCCGCACGGTGCACGGGCCCGCGCCGCCGCGTCGTCGAACTGATTTGAAACTCGCGCTGGCCACCTCAATTTTAAATACCAAAAACAAATGCCGCGAGTGTCATATGAGCTGCAGTATACGGAGTAAAACTGCAGGTTCTATAAAAATAGAAGATAAAATTCGAATAAAATGGACTAATGTATCAAGAATCAATTTATACTTTTGATTTACTTTAAAAAACCGGCCAAGTGCGTGTCGGACCACGCATAGGAGTATTCCGTGCCTTCAATGGAATAAGAACCAAACTAATACCAAAAGGTCGTATCTGATGCCTATGGAGGAAGTTTCTTGGAGATAACTCAAAAATGGCTGAACCGATAATGTTCAAAACAATTTTCGTAGAAATTATGATAAGGCGCATCTCCTCAAATTTCTTCATATTTTTTGGACTTACGGTTCAAAAGTTACAGGGGGGGGACACAATTTTTCTGACTGTCGAAGCGATTATTTCAGAAAATATTCACTTAATCAAAAAATGGTCAAAGAAATCCCAATGTTATTTTTAAAGACCTATCGATTGATGTGCCACATGTTGATATTTGGTTAAATTTTTTTCTTTTTTTATTTAGTTACATGTATGGAGCCCCCCCTAAAATTTTTGTTTTTTTAAATTTAACTACATAACTAAGTAGCGGCATACAAAATACACCTTATGTGTAAATTTTATTCAGATACGTCGTATAGTTTCCAAGTAATATGGCTGTGACATACGGACGGACAGACAGACAGACATGACAAATACATAAGGGTTCCGTTCTTTGCCATTTGGCTACGGGACCCTAATAAAAATCCGTTTCTAGTAGTAGCCTTAACTATTTTATTGTCTCACAAGAGGTGAGAAAAGTAGAGTATACTCCTCGGGGATAAAGCTGTTTTTGTCACGGGCGCGCTTAAACCCCTCACTGCACTCAGGACTCAGTCTTAATTCCCTCGCTACGCTCGGGAATTAACTCATAACCCCCTCGCCGCGCTCGGGAATAAAGTCTGGAGTCCTTCGTTCCGTTCGGGATTCAATATCGCGCCCGTGACATAAAACAGTGCTTTATCCCCTTGGTGTACAATCTACTATTATTATCGGATATAAAAACAGAGATGGGTTAAGGTTTTCTTTTCCTAATTAAAAAAACTTCAGTCTGGAAATTTTACGATACTCGATAATTAAGATGATGAATACAATTAAACTTGTTTTATATATTAAATTAAATTAACTCGGTACCTTACTTTAACAAAACTGAGGGCACTAACATAAACTTTAATTTATCATGTTGCAGTTAATGTACCAGTGTCGAAACGAAACTCACAACTTCATCGCATGAAGATGTTCCATTTCGATTAAATTCAAAACCAGTTTGCTCAATTATACTTGCATCTTAGTTCATAATGTAAATATTTTGATCATTTTAAATTAAACTCATATCTTGTACCAAGTAAGGTAAGAATCTTTTAAGATGTCGGAATCTAACTAGAGATTTCAACCTACAATTCGGACACCTTAAAAAAATTCTACTACGAGTATAGGTACCGATACCAACCAAAAGAGGTACCTATGTAGTAGGCACATAATTACAAACACAAAATATTATTATTAATTCGACTCATTCTACACAAACACAACAAAAACACATAATATTCGCTTTCATGCTTTACGATATTGCTGAGGCCTAATGCACATACATTATGTGAATGATGTGATTGTATACTGGCTTAGAGTAGACACAACCTCGCTTTTAATTTACCATTGACGTGCAGACGTTTACGTCCACTTTAATTACCGTCAACAGTAAACTAAATCGTCAACATACATTTCCAACAACTCCATACAATTTGCTTCACTGCTTTGTCGTTACGATATCGGCCATGGTAAAGTATAAAAGTAGCCAATGAGATACAAGAGTTTTTCTAAAGTACTGATATGTTTTTTGCTCATTTAGTTTTTGCAGAGCCCACTGTGCGGAGTAATGAGGTATTCAGATGCTATCGATATCTGTACTGATTTAAACTTACTATCGATATCTGGCCTGCGTCGAATCGAATCAATTGAGACCACTAGATTATATCACATTAGCGGTCAACATATTAAAAATACCGCTTTTATTACACTGATACGCGGTAGGTACAGATACAGATGCAGCTGAGCGGACAATGAGTCACATTAGCGTAGGATACACACACAGATCAGGGGGGCGATTTTTGAAATTCGAGCGCTCGAATCTGACATTTAAAACTCTGAATAAAACGAATAAATGATGTTTTAAAAATAAACGGCGAGTAATTTAAAATAATGATTATTTATACTTCAAGTGTAAATAATGGCGACAAACTGTGTGCGATTATATTCGAGGCTACTTTTTTTTTATTTGAGAGCACGAAAGTCAAAAATCTGCCCGCTGTATGGCGGGAATTCAGCACGGATGTGCCTGTGTACAGAGATCTAAATAGCGCCATACAATGACGCATATATCTCTCAGCATGTACTTTTCCTGTATTATCTTCTCCGCTACCCTAAGGTTGTCTGGAAGAGATCGCGATAAGACCGCCTGTTGTTTGCCTCTTTTTTTATGTTCAATCCCCCCCGGCTTTGAATTTGACCCAATACGCAATTTCTCGCTATATAAAGAAGTTGTGATTGGCCAATCAAAGTTTTCATTGGCTAACTCGTATTACCCCAGAACCCCGCATAACCCCGCTCTGATGCCATATAAACACCCATAAAAATGTCTTTTTTCGGAGCTAAGTAGTTATACTATATCACCATTCACTGGTGCTAGTATAGAACTTGCACACTTTGATTGAGATGAGACTTACATTATGGGCTTTGTAAAACGAGTAGGGACTACAGACGGGTCAGTAATGTATTCGAGGCCGACGGAACAATCAGAGCTGAGGAACTGAGATCGGGAAGTCGGGAACTGATAATGTTCGCCGTTTATCACACCGTTACAAAGCATTTCGCTAATATAATATCTCATTAAATTAGACGACGAAGTTGTCCATTGCAATGAAAAAATTATTTGTGAGCGACGAACTCGTAGTCGACAAACATGGTCTCGCACCATAATTTTTTTAAATTAAGATCTCTCACCTTCACTGTCGGGCGATCTGTATTCATTTTTTATTAAGTCAAGTAGTGGCAGGCTCGACGTAAGGTTATTTAAATGTTGAGCTCCCGGCTACGATTACACGAACACCTCAATACAAACATGGCTCTCAAAAATTACCCTGATATTTCCCTTCCCCGGCTTTTTCGCAACGTAATTTCCCATTTGTTCAATCTAAGTTTTCATTGACTTAAACAAAGTTTTATTCGTCAAACGTCATGCGCGGTAAAACTAAAATAAACGGCTTGTAGTCATAGCTTGCTCCCAAAAATGTGGGGTAATTTTTTTCATAGCTAGCGATTTCCATTCCATGCCTATTACCGTTCACTGGCTCCCGGTAATAAAATCTCTAGTTGATTTATAAAAGTGTATTGATTCAGCCATTCACCCTAGGTCGTCTCTAACATGGTAGAAGTGCAGGGTCACTCTAATAACTACTTCTACTTCTTAAAATACTACGTGCAACAATATTTCATAGCATGATGTGGCTTACAAACAAACGGTGTCAAATCACACATCTTATTCCGTGTTCACCGTTAATTCATCAACAGCTGGCGCTCACAATCAGCAGCGTAAATAATCGCACGGCATGAAGCCGCGGGGTTAATGAGCGTATAATTATGACATAACGGTGTGACCGGCGGCCGGCGCCCTGTCATTAATCTCGTCTTTGGCCAATAGGCCAGTCAAGTCACGCAGGCCGGGAATACGGGAAATTCATGGGCTCGTGGATTTTATGTACCTTCGAAATTGACACTTATTGTCTGACGAGACTGTGGCCGCCTAATATAAACGGAATCTATATACATATACAGTAAATTTATTCATCAATTTTGTATTTAACTCGCGCACTAGTCGGTCTTTCTCCGTGATCATGAGTCTTATACAAAGAGTTCAGAATGCTTGTGCCAGATTTTGCTTCAAGATCCCTCCTCGTACTTTCGTTACACTATACTTGAATAATGAGGGTTTATTAAAAATTACCGCGCGTCAAAAACTCATATTTGCTTGTCTGCTCTTTGATACAATTAAGACAAGGCAGCCATCTTATATCTATAAGAAACTCATATGAGTTGATCTATATGGATCACGAAAAGTAGTAGCCACCTTCAAATGAGACCCTCACGTGCGATAGTGTTACAGGTCCTCCAGCACGCGTCTGCCGGTTTGTTTCTGGTCCCGCATAACTAAATGTTGGAATAATAAGTCACCACCTATTTGACAACTGAAGAGTATCTTTAAAGTCAAATATCGAATTTATTTTCTTAACCAACAAAAACCACAAAATTAAATATTTAAACTCCCTTAATTCTATTCTCCTATGTAATAAAAACTGGCACCCGCGCACACACAACTCACACACACAAACACACTATAATAGGTACGCTCTGTTCACACAAAATTAGCATAGTATTGTTTAATTTGTTATACTCTATAAATTCTTATTCAAAAGCTTTGCAAGACCATTAGTAAGTATGTAAGGTACTGGCAGAATACCAGCCCGCATCACCATGCTGAGCCAGCGCCTATTCTCTGCCATGACCCATGACACATGGCTTCCTGTCGACGTGCAACTTGTGTTGTTTAAGTTGCATGCCTTTTTAGGGTTCCGTAGTCAACTAGGAACCCTTATAGTTTCGCCATGTCTGCCCGTCCGTCCGTCCGTCCGCGGATAATCTCAGTGACCGTTAGCACTAGAAAGCTGAAATTTGGTACTAATATGTATATCAATCATGCCGACAAAGTGGTAAAATAAAAAGTGGAAAAAAATGTTTTATTAGGGTACCTCCCCTATACGTAAAGTAGGGAGTGATTTTTTGTTTTCATTTCAACCCTAACGTGTAATATATTGTTGGATAGGTATTTAAAAATGAGTAGGGGTCAAAATAATTTTTTGATAATGTAAATATTTTCGGAAATAAGCGCTCCAGAAGTTAAAAAAAATGTGTCCCCCCCCCCCCCCTCAAACTTTTGAACCATAAGTTTTAAAAATATGAAAAAAATATCAAAAGTAGAACTTTATAAAAACTTTATAGGAAAATTATTTTGAACTTGATAGGTTAAATAGTTTTTGAAAAAAAATTACAAAATAATTTTTGAACTAAGTTTGTAATTTAACCGTATAAGCAGGTGTTTATTGTACCTGTAATTTCTACAAAATCAAAATGAAATGACGTGCTTTCAAATAAAGTAAAAACGGTGAAAACCGGTTCACGCAATAAAGAATTATCCCATAAAAATCATCTTCCATACTTTATGCTCGCGCGCAATAGTTTACTCAATTTGCCGATAGATGTCGCTATACGTGGACGCTCATATCACATCCTACATGGCGGTGTTATTTTAACTCTTAAGTGGGGACACTTACTGTGACGGACGGAAAACTACGGAACCCTACACTGAGCGTGGCCCGACACGCTCTTGGCCGGTTTTTATTTTATACTTGTAATTTGCTTCCTGTTGATGATTATGCCATGTATATTTTGGGAATTATTAATTGAATTTTATTTATCTATCTATCATTAATGGTGTTCTGGAAGCGTCGGGAATATTGTTTTATAGTCAGATGCCTTGTTTCCCTTTCAACTCAGAACAATATAAATCATCAAATATACACCTTTCTTTCAGTAAACTTCCTTAATCATTTATATCACTGGTTCTTACCCACTCAGGAAGCACTTGAAGTGGCCTGCGAATTTATAAACAGCAACTTTTCTACTTCATTTGTCCAAGATCTTCACTCCCAAACAGGGCCCGATGCGACATGGCATAACTGACAGTCGCTTGCGAGGCAACTATGATATCACACTTTTGTGACAGTTGAAATTAGGTTGGAATCACTCAAGAGTGATATCTGAAATGGTGGCCATCAGACAAAACGCTAGCGAGACCTACTGACAGCTTGCCAGTTAGGTATGGACAGGATGAATATCACTCTATCCACTAGCGATACAAGTGTGACATCCACGTTTCACAGTTTGGCATGTCGAATCGAGGCCCAGTTGGTTGTCCCAGGCAAAGAAAAGTTATTTGGTCCGTTACGAACCACTACTTTAGTTCATTCGTATCAATCCGATGACTTGTGATCTGGAGTGCCGATAAAGCACGTGCACCCGACGACGCATAGCATACTAAACAGTTATGTCAATAGACCTGGTTGGGCTGGACTATTCAACGGTTCAAATGTTTTAATCAATCTCGATATTAGGTGCATCATTATCTTAACGTATATCAAAATTATTTATAATAAGTTACTCACATAATTTAGGTTGATTTAAGCAGGACCCGGGGTATGTCCTTAAACTACGTCCGGACCTGGGTATGTCCTTAAACTACGCCAAAAAGAGAGGTATGGGCACTGCGAATGGCATCTCGCTAAGTGTGGTAGGGCAAGTTCAGCGAATGTCATCGCTCAAATCTGGAGCAGAGCCCGACTGGGGAAGTACCTTACAGAAAACCACAGCCAAATAGCACTAGACCCTACTCATAGTGTTGTGTTCCTGCTGGTGAGTAAGGTTGCCAAAGAGCTCAAAGAGGACCCAGTGTGTTGACGATGAGGGACCTTCTTGTTCCTTTAGTCGTCAACACAGTGAATCCTCCTTTTTGTAAAGGGTCGGCAACGCACATGTGACTCCTTTGGAGTTGCAGGCGTCCATAGGTTACGGTAGCTGCTTACTATCAGGCGGGCCGTATGCTTGTTAGCGATTAGTATAGTTTTTTCTTCTACGCCTTGGTTTTCCAGACTAATTCTATACTTTTTTAAATTCAAGCGACATAGTGAAAGTTTCAAGCGAAGTGTGCTGTCGATTTCGAGAATCACAGTCATTTTCGATTATAATTAACTACAAATAAACGCCTTTGAAAATAATTAATTATTGTCATCCAATACATAGAATAATCGCGTTAATCGCAGGCTGGAGTCTGAAACTGTTGATTGCCGAGAATTTAAATTTAACATACATACTTTTTGAAATGTAATGATATAACTTTATCAGGCAACTAGGGGATAAGAACCTCAAAACTAGCATGTCATGAGTGAAACTGAAGACTTTTGGAAAACTCTACAACTACATGACAAAAAAGGGGTTAAAAGCTTTTAAAGACTCTCGCGGTCGAAGGACTAGTTAAAAAAAGGCTCGTGAAAATTATAATTTTTTACCAGTTTTTTTAGTTCTAAATCTCGCGCTAACAATTTAATATTCAGGCTCAAAAATCAAGAAGCCAAAATTGCGACCGTTAAAAATATTGTTATTTAAAGTGATGAATGCAAATTGCCTTTTCAGGCAGTATACGCACTTAAGCTTATAATGGGGGAGCACGATTTAGTATTCATAAGGAGCGAAATAAGAAAAAAATGTAATATCGCAGTGCCACTGGGTGATTTATACCGAAACGTTGTTGAAAGGTGCAGCTGCATTCTATTTTTATTTTTGTCTTTTTGCCTGGATGACACTCAGAGAAGTTAACTGATCCTTATTGCTTGTAATACCTCTATGTACATCCCAAATAAGACAAAGATTTAAATGTATTGGCTATTCCTGAAAGCTATTTATTTTGGAGGACCCCATTTCGTGTTCGGACCATTTGAGGTTTTGGACCTCGAGGAACCGCCACCGTTTGAAAAATATGTCTCATCCTCAACAAATACTTTTTTTAAAGGTATTCCGTAAATCCACGTAAGAGCGTAACGTCAGTTACCAATTGTTCGCTCGCTTTTTATAAATGGTACAAACTCTTATGGATAGATGTTATTCTTATCCAGGGGGGCGATTTTTGAGATTCGAGCGCTCGAATGTGACATTTAAAACTCTGAATAAAACTAAGAAAAAAACAGCAGTAGAAATTTAAAATCATGATTATTTATACTATTAATTTCATGCGTAAATAATGGCGACAAACCTTTGTGTGCGATTATATTCGAGGTTAAATTCTTTGAATTCGAGCGCTCGAATGTCAAAAATCGGCCCCCAGAGATAAATTATCGTTCACATTTGCGTCAGAAATAAATGAATAATCAATGGAATCGTTACTTGCGTTATCCATGGAATTGCCTAATTATAGTTTTCACTCTAATTGTCTGCGAAATAAAACCTTTAGTCAAATACAAATAAAGTTATGAAAGACTTTTTCCAGTCAGTTTCGACATAAACAGAGTGTTCAAGCCGAAACGAGTTACGTATTGTATAATATTTTAGACTAAATACCTATAGTAAGTTGCATTGCAACGTTACGTGCTATGAGTCACGATTATAATGCCGATAGAATGGCATATTACATTCTACAAATAGTTTTAGAAACAGACGAACTGTTTGTTTTAAGGTTTTTAATGCTAACAAATTTCAAAAAAGAGAATTATCACAATATTTGGGAAATTGGACATTCTTCTCATCTGACATTCTACTTATCTGGCAGTATGCTGATTTGGCATCCTATTCATCTTGCTAATCGGACATTTTATTTTATTATAGATCTCAACAGTACCTCCTAATTTCTTCTCGAATGATTTCTTCCTAATAAATCTGAACTCGGAAGTGGTTGCGTCCTACGTCGAGAATTTGCTTAGATCACCTTTCAACTGCATTATTAACATACAATACACCACTCTTTATTGTTCACCAATAATAAACACAACAATACAATGACAGATAACTAACATATTATAGCATTAGTCATCTAAATAACGAGGGCATCCAAATTTCAGCTCAGATATTAGGGAGTGGTTAAAAAATATACAAAGTTTATTCAAATGTAGGTACAGAGTGAAGCTAAGAAGAGATGTGTCAAAACCTGATTTACACAAACTTAACTTAAACACCATTTTAATGCGTACCTGGGTATCCTGTGCTTGGCGTTACTTAATGGATAAGTTAAGTTAACAAAGACTAGGTACAACGTTAACGACGTAACCACGTAACAAGTTGGAAACTAAGTACAAGGCGGTGGTTTTAAGCAAATTTGTCTAGTACGTTCGTTAAATTGGCGTAGAAAGCTCTTAAGATGTCCCAAGTAAATAGTATCGGGATTAAGGGAAGGAATTTGATTGGTCAATCTTGATTGAGTGAGACGGAACTCGTTGGATCCTTTTGGGTCTGCAATTGTATTTGGACCCAGAACTCGGGTATGAAATCGGGTAGGATGGAAGTACGGTATATTGGGAGCTGTGTGAACAGTAGAAACATTTTTGAAAATTCGTTGGGCAACGTGATGTGAAAAAGCCAGGCTTTAAAAGAGCCTGCGCTAAACGAGTCGAGCGCGGAGTTTTTGTGAAAACAGAAACATTTGGAAGTTAGATAATGTGTTCGTTTTAATTTACTTATTGGCTGCATAGTAAACTCACTAATTGGTAAATAAATACATTAATTGTTATTTTCAACCGACTTCGAGATTTCGAAGAGGTTCTCAGTTCGTCGGGATCTTTGTATTTGCATTTTTTATGTATGTTCATTGATTATTCGAAGACGGCTGGACCGATTTGGGAATTATTTTTTTTGTTTGTAAGAGTATACTTCACAGTTGGTCCCATTGTCATCAGGTCAGGATCTGATAATGGAATCCTGGAGAATCGAAGGAACTCCTTCAATATTATAAGCACACCTATATTGATTTGAGTATTTTTTACAGTAGCTAGGGCATTTCCTTTTGGAAAGGTGGAGGCTAAGTGAACTCGGTTCTTTTTTGTTTAAAATTATATTAGTACAAATTGTAATGGTTACAATATTGTTTCACCTGGAACTCTTCCTTATTCCTTATTCGAATTAATCTTGAATAGTCTATTTAAAACGTATGCTTGTCAATACAAGAGACTACAATATGGGGTTCCTCAAAAGTATTCAAAACAGTATCGTAGGTACAGCTTCCTGCAATACTATCTGCCTCAGCAAAGGTCGCAAAATATGTGACACGCTCTTATGACCCTACAAATAAGATTGTGTCCGATATTTGCGGGCTCCATTGAGGAAGATACTATTGCACGTGTCTGTACCTACAGGTTTTAAAACGGTCGGCAACGCGAATGTAACCCCTGCCATTGCAGACTTGCAGGCGTCCACAGGCCACGGTGACCCGGTACATTCAGGCGGGCTATATGCGTGTTTGCCGCCATGGCACAAAAAACTTTGTAAGATATTTTTATACTGGGGTTCTAATTTGAACAATCTGAGGATAAGAATGTGAGAAAAATTACGGCAGCGCTGTAATTAAATTCCGTTAAAATGGAGCCATTAGCCTTTTGAGGCACAAATTTGGATTGCGCTTGGTATTTCGACGGTTTAGGCTGTTTAATAAAGTTAGATTAATGCAGTGTCAGATACTATCTACAGTACCTACCTACTATTAATTCTATTATGGACGATTACAAGGTACCGCCTTCAATTAATGCGCTTAAGTACTTTGGAAACCTTTTATCCTTTGCCCCCAAACGGAACAAATGTAGATACGCTAACGCAACAACATAAACATACTTATAATTAATATATCTTCCTTACTAACGTTAAATAAGCACTAAAATCAAATATTTTATATGAAAATAATCAAATGTACAACCGAAACTAAATAACGATTAAATGAATAAAGTGCTTTAATAATAATAAGTACCTACTTTGGGAATATCCAAAAATATCAAAGTATCTGATTTAGCATATTTTCTCTAATGAGGTATAATTATTAAGGTTTACACTCGCGATCAAAAAAATCGACTCAAACTAATTTTTAATTTCATCGTTTAATATCTCAGGAACCAATCATGAGATCAAAAAAGCAACGGTACCATTTTAGAGCTAACAGTGTCAGCTTTCAATACGAGCATGTTTTTCGGGCGAAAAATTTCAGTTCATGAAAAACAAGCTAGCATACCAAGGAGGTGTAAAATTTGGGTGCAAAAATGACCTTAACAACGAAAGAAAAAACATTTTCATAAACGAATAACAATTTATTTTTATCTTTAATACCTGGTGTTACCACCAAAAACCTTTTTCACACATGCCATGCGTCTCTTCATTGACCTTATCAGCTTCCTGATGGTATCCTGGGGGCATGCTTCCCACTCTTCGACCAAAGCTTCTTTCAGGGCCAAAATTGTCTCCGGAGCAGGATTGCGAGCTCGAACCTTGCGTTTCAGGTAATCCCATAAGTGCTCGATAGGATTTAAATCAGGACTCAGAGGTGGCCACTTCAGAGTCGGGATGCCAACTGCGTCAAGGTACTCCTTTGTGACGCGGGCGGTATGACAAGGGGCGTTGTCTTGCATGAAATGGAACCCCTCGTCAAAGAACCCGGCGTAGGGGACGACATGGTCTTGCAGGATGTCGGTGATGTACCTGTCTGCATTCAAACCACCGCCTCGACCCCCGCCATCAACAAAAACCAGCTCGGTCCGCCCCTCCATGGAAATCCCCGCCCACATCATGACGGAACCTCCACCGTAGGCGACTGTTTCAGCGAAGCAACACTGGGCGAACCTCTCTCCAGGTCTTCGGTACACCCGTCCTCTTCTGTCGCTGCCATGGAGACACACTCTGCACTCGTCGCTGAAGAGTACGCGGCTCCATTGGTCGTAGGTCCAATTTTCGTAGGTCGCCACGAATTCCTTCCGAGCGTCCCGATGCCTCTGAGTCAGTTTGGGCCCAGTAGCAGGTCTTCTTGGGGTAAGGTTGGCTTCCTTGGGTCTCCGCCGAACTGTTGAGGTGCTAACAGGCACAACCCGGTTCCGCATCAGGTCTTGCTGGATGGCAACAGCGGTACGGTGGCGATTACGAAGACTGGAGGTGGCGATGAAGCGGTCATCCCTCTCCGATGTGCACCGCTGACGGCCAGATCCTTGTTTCCGTTTCAAGGTTCCAAACCGATAAAACCGACGATAAACTCTGGAGACAGCAGACTGGCTTAAATTCAGCTGCTCAGCAACAGAACGCTGCGAGAATCCTCGATTCACCAAGGTGACGACTTCGGTGGCTTCAGCTTCGGTGGTATCCATTTTTCGAAGGTGATTCCGGTGTAAGATTGCGAAGATGTGCACTGGTCAACTTCTGATAAGCGAATGATAAGAAATAACCGGTTACACCGGTTTTTATTGGTCTCAAGAGGGCACAACTCGTGCATATGTAAAATGCCATTTTGTACAAAAACTGCGATAACCTAAAAACTACGCAACTGAGATCGATGTCTTTTACTGTTTTTTGTAGCTGAATAAATTCGTAATCAAATTGCATTCAAAGTTTTATTAAAATATTTCCCGCTTTCCGGAAATACGACCAAAAGTAAAAAATGTTGCTTGAGTCGATTTTTTTGATCGCGAGTGTAGTCATTTAAAAAAGACTCCATGGAAAAATACGTATTTTTTTATGATATTCATAATAATATAGTTCCGAGAACATTTATTGCCATGACCTTATCTTAAAAGTTAAATTTAAATAAGAGATACAACCTTGCAAATTAAGGCAAGTTTAATTCATAACAAGCAATAAAAAGTATTCTATTTATATCAAAACACCCGTAATTGCATAAAAAAACCCAGCTTTAAACAATAGGTACATACTCTCTCGGTAGGTACTCTTTGTAATTAAAATATAATTATAGTCAAACGGTACTTACCGTTTTTTTAGTGCAGTCCAGCTATTCAATAATCAAAACGCAGTTTCACGCAAAACCACGCCGATATCGAGTCTTGTTAACAGATCACTTTCAAATCCTATGACACAATCCACAAGTTCAATAA
This sequence comes from Pammene aurita, assembly GCA_947086415.1. Lineage (NCBI taxonomy): Eukaryota > Metazoa > Arthropoda > Insecta > Lepidoptera > Tortricidae > Pammene > Pammene aurita. Next base: position 41,916,362 of record OX352294.1, read on the forward strand.
AAGTACACGATTATCACGATAATAATGCAGTTTCACTTTCAGTCCCGGTATAAAGGTCGAGGAAATTCCACGCGATCTCAGACAAACTTCCTCAGAGCCAAGCAACCCCGCCGTATCGCCCGAAAGCCGACCCGCAACTGTGATAACGACACTTCCCGCGAACCTTCCAACGTTCACTGTAACTAGCAACATGTGAACCTTATTACAAAGATATAAGGACCATGTTAGGATGATCAGTACGCAGGGTAGCGCCTCTCACAGCCCCTACCAACAGCGCCCTATTGCGTCCAAATAAGATTCACATTCGAACGCGCGTTGGAAACGCGTAACGAGTTTACAGCACGTAAATCGTAGTAGATTTGTTTTGCAGTACCGCCATAGTAATTCAGTTCTTCGCCCCGACGCACACAGAGCTTTTTCCCGATTTGGTTCCGGTTAAATAGAGCCTTTTTTGTACATGCCCGGTATCAGGAATAACCGCTATGGACAAGATGCCAACTTTCTAAACTAGACCTATAAGAGCGCTCTATCGGAAGGTGAATTACGTTGTTTTTATTGGAAGTTACTTTATCCGGGACAATAATAATAAACCATTTAGGAAATTGGATGTTCTGCGCGATTACTGTCTATTTCGTACGAACGTGTCGTAATTTCGCTGTTTTTTAGGGTTCCACAGCCAAAATGGCAAAAACGGAACCCTTTCGTCATGTCCGTCTGTCCGTCTGTCCGTCCGTCCGTATGGCACAGCCATTTTACTCGAAAACTATAAGACGTATCTTGTATGCCACTATTTAGTTATGTACCTACCTCTAGTTAAATTGCAGTAAAAATATTTTTAGGAGGGGCGCTCCATGTTGCACATCGATCGATATGTCTTTAAAAATAACATCGAGGTTTTTTGGACATTTTGAAATTAAGTTAATATTTTCAGAAATAATCTCTTCGAAAATCAGAAAAATGTGTCCCCCCTGTAACTTTTGAACCGTAAGTCAAAAAATAAAGTCAAATTTATGAAGTGAAAACTTCTTTAGCGGCGCTGTGCACTTTTTGTGATGGGGAAAACATTGAGTAACAGGAGAAGACATCCCTAAGAAATTATTTGTACCATGAGTTTTAGTGAAAATCACTACAAGTCTGACAGTGGCTGTTGGACCACAGACATGATTACACGCTAGTGTCAAAAAAATTTAAAAATCAAATACTAAACGTAAAGGCTTCTTGCGTGATAATAAACTGGAAAAATAATTCTAAAAATAGTAATAAAAGCCACGGAATTACATTCCATAGGTAAATAAGTGCAAAATTTGGTGTTACATTAATTTAAAATATTAATGTTGGCGGTGCGACGCCATATTCCTTGGCGCACAGATTAATGTCGCAGAAGTAACACAGCATATGTGACTACACTTGATATACCTTGACATTGTTACACTTGATATTGTTTGTTATTTACGTAATAAACATGTTTTAGATAAGTACGATAGGTAATGTTTAATTCATTAAACATATATTTATTGTTCAACAAGGGCGATTTTGCTAAAATTGTTAATGCGAGTAAAATACATAGAAACGGTTTATATCATTTGAATTTAAAACTTAAATATCGAAATATCACCCGTGTAATACGTACTTACACAATGTTTTTTCATTCGTGCGAAGAAATCAATGTAATTTTAAGTATATATCAAGGATCTTTAACCCCCAAAGTTCGTATTGAAAGGCGCTTGTCGGCGAAAATAGTATTTTACTCCATTCGTTCCTAAAACTCTAGGGTAAGGAGCAAAATAAACATTAGGTATAAATAAAACAATAATTTAGTTAATTACGTTTCCTTACAAAATTTCTATAGTGTATAGTGTTCAGTGACAGCTGTCAACCGCCAAACACAAAATTTGTTCTACATAGCTCATCTAGTAGAATACATAATAAACATAATACATCAATGGGGGAAAAAATGTTAAACTCGCGTCAGGTCACGTGACCTGATCGAATAAATCTATATTAATAATTCCGTCGAGGGGTACGGTAGACGCGAATGAAATTATGCTCAAATGAAAAAGCGTAAAAAAATAAAAGTTTTAAATCGAAGGTATATCGGCAAAATTCGGATTGTCGCGTATTTTGCATTGAAAAGTGTTAATTTAATGACAAATGGTCGGCCATATTACATATTTTAGTGGTTGACAACTTGACAGTGAGCGGTGCGTTCGGAAATTGTGAACTATGTTTACGTCCGGCGTATTTGACAGGTTAGTTGGTCAAAAGGAGGACGAAAGTAAATAAATTATTCTTAATTTCAAGTTTTCACTTCTGCCGGCACTCCCGGTGTGCAACCCGTTGTTTTTTTTTAGGAAATGCGCCTTATCACATACTGTGTGTTTTGAACATTATCGGTTCAGCCATTTTTGAGTTATCTCCAAAAAACTTCTTCCACAGGCATCAGATACGACCTTTTGGTATTCGTTTGGTTCTTATTCCATTGAAGGTACGGTACGCACTTGGCTGGTTATTTTGTTCTTAGATTGTGGATGTAGGTGATATTGTCCACTTTGGTGTGGATTACGCGGCCGCGGTCGAAACCTCGCAAGTGAAGCTAATTGGATAGTCAGTTGAAGTAGATAACGCCTTACGAAGGCTGGCCCTTATGCAACTAATCTCTTCAAAGGTATACTGGCAACCACAATTTGGAATTTATTGTACAAGAACACGGTTAAAAATTGAATGAGTCTTCTAATTCCTGTTACGGCATGTGGAAACAGTATATAGGTTAGGTATTAACCACAGAACAGAATAAGTATCTAAATATATTAAGCTAGAAAAGGGTAAGTAAAAGCTTAATCTTCAAATCCAGAGTTTGGGAGCTTCCAGGGTAGTTTTCCAGTTAAAATACGCAGTATATTTAATATACGTTCTGCTCTTGGCAAAATATACACAGTATTTTTCGTATGACGTTTTCACAGTGAACCACAGATAATGCAAACTAATCAAAAGGCGCCAAAGGCATAGTTTAAACGGGTTTAGACAATATTCAGCCCTAATGCCTACTTTCGAAGGTGGTAATGTTGGTACACAGCATTTGCAATAATAATTATCATCATCATCATATCAGCCGAAAGACGTCCACTGTTGAACATAGGCCTCCCCCAAAGAGTGCCACAATGACCGGTCCTGCGCCACCCGCATCCAGCGGACTCCCGCGACCTTTACCAGGTCATCAGTCCACCTTGTGGGGGGTCTACCGACGCTGCGCCTTCAGGTTCGGTATTCATAATAATTATGAATAGACGTAATGAATACAATAGAAAATATTTTAAAATTGCTAACCCAAGTATTTACTCAATAGTATGAAAACGCGCGAGCTGATTTCGTCATACTTTGTACCTACTTGATACGTATTTTTTTAGCAAAATTATAAGGTAAAAACACAATTTACAAGGATAATCGTTTGAGCTGCGCGGCGTCTTTGAAAAAGTTTTTTTTAGTTTTTTGCTCATTTACGTAGTTCAGTAATATTGATAGCTTATTGTGCGGTGACCTACCGAACAAGAGTGCAGCTAATGAAAGTTAAGTCTCAAACGCGCGTAACCACCCTTAAGTTGAACAAACGGTTATCAGGGGTCTCGGCCACCCACGTTTTTGTAAGGAGGCTATCACCTTACAATCAACAAGGCCTTAACCGAACAACGTTGCTTTTATTTTATTTTATCAAAAATGAATAAAATCATAAGTACACCTTGACATTGGCAAAATTCACCTCGCTAAAACGGGCGAGGAGTAAAAGCCTTTTATTAAAATAATTTTAAACAAAAAAGAACCGACTTCACTTAGCATCCACTTTTTCAAAAGCAGATGCTCGAGCTGCTGTAAAAAATACTCAAAGCACTAAGGTGTGCCTATAATAGTTAAAGAGTTCCCTCGATTTCTCCATGATCCCATCATCAGATCCTGACCTGGTTACAATGAGACCAACTGTGAAGTATACTCTTTCAAACAAAAAAAGAATTTTCCAAATCGGTCCAGCCGTCTTCAAATAATCGGTGAACATACTTAAAAAAAATAGCAAAAACAAAGATCCCGACGAATTGATAACCTCCTCCTTCGAAATCTTGAAGTCGGTTGAAAACACAATTTACTTAGCCACTATTCTTGGATCAGTAATTGCATGTTCCTCAGCGTAATATAATAGACAATATTTTACTTTACAGACCAATGCTCGACAGGTTGGAACATCACGATTCCATCCTTTGGATATTTAATCTTTAGTCAACTAAACACGTGAAGTACAGTCAACCAATATGATTCCTAGGCCAGTCTAGAACCTTGTCACAATACCTAGTTTGGTAGTGAATAGGTTACGTTTATACGTATCCACGGGCAACTGCCATTACGACAAGGTTCTACAGTGGCCTAGGAATCAAATTGGTTGACCGTACAAGCATTTGTGGCTTCTAACTTAATGTATTTTCCGTGGTACTTACTTATTATGTGGACTCGGGTTATACGTCCAAAGCCAAGTCAAATAAAACTTGAAACTGTAATGTCTGCGATGCGGAGAGGTTTTCGGATATTGAAATCGTAAACCCTCTGGGTCCGGAGTCCGGAACTAGGTCAGCAATGGGATGTGTAGGTGGGTTCACTTAAAAGTGGATGGATGCCAACGTCTTGGACTTGATATGGATTAAACTTAGTTAATATCGTTAGAGTCTAAAATAGGACATGTATACTCGGATAGTCCTATTCAATCGTATTAGTAGGAACCTACTCAAATATACGAGTAGGAGGAGTTTTCCCAAGATAAATACACGGTGCTCGTGAGCATTGCGAGAGATTTTAACCACGAATTCCTGAGGTCATAAGGAGTTAAATGTTATATGAATTTAGGTCAATTTCGCCAAAAAACAATTTATTTTTTTGTTGTTTTTTTCGATTTTTTAAATGCTTAAGAACATAAATGTTATTGGTAAAACTGTCGATTAAAATAAATTAGTACATTTTTTTTCGTAAAAAATAGTTTACGTAACGTATTCCATGGCACTTTGATATCTCTCAATAACAATGTCTAGACTAGAGTACTAGACCCCATAAAGGGTGAAATCGCCACCAAAAAGCGTTTTGCACTGAGTCACAATAAAAAATGTTTTTTTATTTAATTGGTAGTAACCCTGAAACTAGGCGAATTCCAGAAAAGTTTATACGACATTTTAGTCTCCAATTATGATCAGGAATACTCTGTTAAATCTCTCGCAATCCTCACGAGCACCGTGTATACACTAGTTTTCTTGTTTGCTTTATGTACAGCCACATGGTGTCACCCTCTTTCATAGACAGAAAATTCATAGAATTTCGTTTCTCAGAAATTATTTCATAGATTATTTGGTTCATATACTTTCTGTTCCAATATTATTGTTTCATAGACTATTCAATTGGTTAAAACATATTTCACAGACATTCAGTTCCATGTATATTGCTATCAAACTTTTTTAATTTACAAAATTATCGAACACTAGAATCATATTTCATGTATTTTTGTTTCGTAGACACAGATTTCATAGATTGTTGTTTCATAGTTACTGTTTTATATAATATTTAGTTCCAGTATTTTCTTTTCCAATATTATTATTTTAGTATTTATGCACTTCCTTTACATTAATTGCAAAGAATATACATAATGATATTAGATCTGTTACACACACAAAAACAAATCCAGAAACAAACGGTTGCCGTAAAAGTTGGCTAGGTTAGGTTAGAATTGCGGCCCCCCAGAAATAAATTGTTGCCAGAAAAGTTGGTTAGGTTAGGTTAGAACTGTGACCCCCACAGAAACAAACTGTTGCCAGAAAAGTTGGTTAGGGTAGGTTAGAACTGCGACCCCTACAGAAATAAACTGTTGCCAGAAAAGTTGGTTAGGTTAGGTTAGAACTGCGACCCCTACAGAAACAAACGGTTGCCAGAAAAGTTGGTTAGGTTAGGTTAGAACTGCGACCCCTACAGAAACAAACGGTTGCCAGAAAAGTTGGTTAGGTTAGGTTAGAACTGCGACCCCCACAGAAACAAACGGTTGCCAGAACAGTTGGTTAGGTTAGGTTAGAACTGCGACCCCCACAGAAACAAACTGTTGCCAGAAAAGATGGTTAGGTTAGGTTAGAACTGTGACCCCTACAGAAACAAACGGTTGCCAGAAAAGTTGGTTAGGTTAGGTTAGAATTGCGGCCCCCCAGAAATAAATTGTTGCCAGAAAAGTTGGTTAGGTGAGGTTAGAACTGTGACCCCCACAGAAACAAACTGTTGCCAGAAAAGTTGGTTAGGGTAGGTTAGAACTGCGACCCCTACAGAAATAAACTGTTGCCAGAAAAGTTGGTTAGGTTAGGTTAGAACTGCGACCCCTACAGAAATAAACGGTTGCCAGAAAAGTTGGTTAGGTTAGGTTAGAACTGCGACCCCTACAGAAACAAACGGTTGCCAGAAAAGTTGGTTAGGTTAGGTTAGAACTGCGACCCCTACAGAAACAAACGGTTGCCAGAACCGTTGGTTAGGTTAGGTTAGAACTGCGACCCCCACAGAAACAAACTGTTGCCAGAAAAGATGGTTAGGTTAGGTTAGAACTGTGACCCCTACAGAAACAAACGGTTGCCAGAAAAGTTGGTTAGGTTAGATTAGAACTGCGACCCCCACAGAAACAAACTGTTACCAGAAAAGTAGGTTAGGTTAGGTTAGAATTGCGACCCCCACAGAAACAAACTGTTGTTAGAATAGTACAATTAGAATAGTAAAATTAAACATATTGCTAAATTAAATATATGAAATGAAATACATTAATAAAAGATACATTTTTTTATTTGAGTTTAATAATCAGCTTAATTGATATGAAAATTCTACAGTTTAATTCTGTTTGAATAAAAACATATAGGATTTAATGTATATTACAATAAGTATTGAGAAACTGAGTCTTCTATGAAACGAAAATATTAAGTTTGATAAAATCAGAAACAACATTTTATGAATATGCAGGCTTTGAAACAAATGTTATACAAACTAAATACTATACGGATTAATAATATTTGATTTAAAACGTAATGAACTGAAATTCGAAAAACTACTTATCTGAACAATAAAAAATATACAAAACCAGATTCTACAATGTAAGAGCTCTGACAAATGATCACTCTATGAAATGAAAATATGAGAAACATTTTCTATGAACCAATATTCTGCGAAAATGTAGTCTATAAAACAACGTACAACCAGAACGGTGTCACCCTCTTTCATAGACAGAAAATTCATAGAATTTCGTTTCTCAGAAATTATTTCATAGATTATTTGGTTCATATACTTTCTGTTCCAATATTATTGTTTCATAGACTATTCAATTGGTTAAAACATATTTCACAGACATTCAGTTCCATGTATATTGCTATCAAACTTTTTTAATTTACAAAATTATCGAACACTAGAATCATATTTCATGTATTTTTGTTTCGTAGACACAGATTTCATAGATTGTTGTTTCATAGTTACTGTTTTATATAATATTTAGTTCCAGTATTTTCTTTTCCAATATTATTATTTTAGTATTTATGCACTTCCTTTACATTAATTGCAAAGAATATACATAATGATATTAGATCTGTTACACACACAAAAACAAATCCAGAAACAAACGGTTGCCGTAAAAGTTGGCTAGGTTAGGTTAGAATTGCGGCCCCCCAGAAATAAATTGTTGCCAGAAAAGTTGGTTAGGTTAGGTTAGAACTGTGACCCCCACAGAAACAAACTGTTGCCAGAAAAGTTGGTTAGGGTAGGTTAGAACTGCGACCCCTACAGAAATAAACTGTTGCCAGAAAAGTTGGTTAGGTTAGGTTAGAACTGCGACCCCTACAGAAACAAACGGTTGCCAGAAAAGTTGGTTAGGTTAGGTTAGAACTGCGACCCCTACAGAAACAAACGGTTGCCAGAAAAGTTGGTTAGGTTAGGTTAGAACTGCGACCCCCACAGAAACAAACGGTTGCCAGAACAGTTGGTTAGGTTAGGTTAGAACTGCGACCCCCACAGAAACAAACTGTTGCCAGAAAAGATGGTTAGGTTAGGTTAGAACTGTGACCCCTACAGAAACAAACGGTTGCCAGAAAAGTTGGTTAGGTTAGGTTAGAATTGCGGCCCCCCAGAAATAAATTGTTGCCAGAAAAGTTGGTTAGGTGAGGTTAGAACTGTGACCCCCACAGAAACAAACTGTTGCCAGAAAAGTTGGTTAGGGTAGGTTAGAACTGCGACCCCTACAGAAATAAACTGTTGCCAGAAAAGTTGGTTAGGTTAGGTTAGAACTGCGACCCCTACAGAAATAAACGGTTGCCAGAAAAGTTGGTTAGGTTAGGTTAGAACTGCGACCCCTACAGAAACAAACGGTTGCCAGAAAAGTTGGTTAGGTTAGGTTAGAACTGCGACCCCTACAGAAACAAACGGTTGCCAGAACCGTTGGTTAGGTTAGGTTAGAACTGCGACCCCCACAGAAACAAACTGTTGCCAGAAAAGATGGTTAGGTTAGGTTAGAACTGTGACCCCTACAGAAACAAACGGTTGCCAGAAAAGTTGGTTAGGTTAGATTAGAACTGCGACCCCCACAGAAACAAACTGTTACCAGAAAAGTAGGTTAGGTTAGGTTAGAATTGCGACCCCCACAGAAACAAACTGTTGTTAGAATAGTACAATTAGAATAGTAAAATTAAACATATTGCTAAATTAAATATATGAAATGAAATACATTAATAAAAGATACATTTTTTTATTTGAGTTTAATAATCAGCTTAATTGATATGAAAATTCTACAGTTTAATTCTGTTTGAATAAAAACATATAGGATTTAATGTATATTACAATAAGTATTGAGAAACTGAGTCTTCTATGAAACGAAAATATTAAGTTTGATAAAATCAGAAACAACATTTTATGAATATGCAGGCTTTGAAACAAATGTTATACAAACTAAATACTATACGGATTAATAATATTTGATTTAAAACGTAATGAACTGAAATTCGAAAAACTACTTATCTGAACAATAAAAAATATACAAAACCAGATTCTACAATGTAAGAGCTCTGACAAATGATCACTCTATGAAATGAAAATATGAGAAACATTTTCTATGAACCAATATTCTGCGAAAATGTAGTCTATAAAACAACGTACAACCATTCAGAACACAATAGGTGTGCCTATAATATTTGAAGTCAGGGTCCACTCGTTAGTTTAATTCCAAGAATAGCGTAGGCTCTATTTTGTACGAAATTGAGAAGAAACTAAGCTTTACTGAGATTACTCCAGTTTTCTCATAATATTTCAGTTAAAAACTGTGTTTGTATTGTTTCATTTCAAGATATCTGAATGGAAAGTAGGAAGAGTCTTCAGTAATATATGGACATAAAAATCTTATTATAAGTACTTACCTGAATATGCAATGTCATTTTCTTTGTATTTAGTATTGCCAAAGACTATAATTAATCGTAACGAGTAGCGTAACTAGCGTGCCATAGTAACGCTAGATGGCGCTGCAGCGTAATGTCATTTCCTCCTACTATTTTTAGGGTTCCGTACCTCGAAAGGAAAAAACGGAACCCCTATAGGATCACTTTGTTGTCCGTCTGTCTGTCTGTCTGTCTGTCTGTCTGTCTGTCTGTCAAGACCATTTTTCTTAGGAACGCGTGGAGGTATCAAGCTGAAATTTATATAAAATACTCAGGTCTATTGTCCCTTGAAGCTGTGAAAAAATCAAACTTAAAAGCATACAGTCGTTTATGCTGCAAATTTTAGAGTTTTTCGGCACTCGCAAAACCTACGGGATAATTCCCGTGAACTCAGAAACTTGAAATTTGGCACGAAGCAACGTCATCTAGCATACACTATGGAAAAGTTACAAAATTAGACATTTTTAGTAAAATCATACATAAAAATATTTTTTTTAATTTTAAACTTACTACCTTTTTCCTCGTAAACGCGTGGAGGTATTAAATTGAAATTCATAATAAATACTCAAGGCTATAGGTCCTTTCATACGTAGGAAAAATCAAACTTTTATGTCAACGCAATCAAAATAAATAGCAATTTAAGTCGCATATTTTGAAACTGAGTACTCAAAACCTAAAGGGTACTTCCCGTAAATTCAGAATCTTGAAACTTGGTACGAAAAAACTTCATATAGCACAGACAAAGGAAAAATTACTAAAAGTAGACATTTTTAATAAAATCATACAATAAATATTTTTTTTTAATTTTAAACTTACTACCTTTTTCCTCGTAAACGCGTAGAGGTATTAAATTGAAATTATTAATAAACATACTACAACTTTTGCTTGTTATAGGTTTGCACGGAACCCTCGGTGCGCGAGTCCGACTCGCACTTGGCCGGTTTTTTTGTATCTTTGGGTTGCTCTCGTCCAGATGGCGCTTCAGACTTGGGCCTCAAAATGTGCTTAGACTGTGGCTGTCTATATTATTTATAGTATCTGGTATTGTTCTAACTTTACTGTCAAAACTACGTTCATGCAATATAACAATTTCCATACATCCCGAATGCAACGCTCGCTCTCAAAAAGAGAAACAGAATATAGAATTTCAATAGATATGACATGTCACTCGAAACGCCATCTTTTATCGTCGCCTTGTTTCTACGCATAGACATAGAAGATAATAGACGAGCAGGCTCAAACAATATTCTCCGAAAATGGCTCTGTCAATTCCGGTATTTAAACAACCTACTGTATAGTTTCTACTACAAGTATGTGACTAGTATAAAAATAAAAATCGTTTATATCAGAATTTTAAAGATTCCATAGTTCAGTTAGTAAAACTTAACTTAACTTAAAACTATGTTAAATTCGATAACCTAAAGAAAAACAACAACTAACACACTACAGATTCAGCCGCCCCACCCCCCTCCCCGCCTCATCTATCCCATAACATGCAGATCTATGAAGCGGCCGAGGACGGCAGAGTCCAGCCTGTCGGCTATCATCTTATAACTATAACTATATATAACTTGAGCTCCATATCCACTATGTAGTATAACTTGAGCTCCATATTTGTGTCATGCATTATCGGTAGTCTTACTTACGCTGGTATATTTTTAACAAAGCGTTCGGTCGGTAATTTGTGACTAGCATAGCAATGTCCGTAATATCAGGGAGTGGCGACAGGCATAAAGACCGTTGAGCCATAGTTCAGATTAGCACTCGACAAGGAAAATTTAAAGAAGCTGACTGTCAACTCTTTGTCGTGGTCTTTCCATGCCGTGACCAAGAAAAAGGAGTAGAAGGTATAGGCACAGAATAGCTAATAGTACTACCGTAGTATGGGTTGCTTTTTACTGTACGTATTTCTACGTGACTGTGATTCTCTGTAGTATATGAGTTCACTGTTTCCACGGGAATATTTAGATCGAGGACAGAATAAGTTTTGCATCGTGCTTGGAATTTTAATAAATGTAAATAGGATTATATTAAAATGTATGATACGATTGGTCTGGTATGTAGATGATTGCGTTGGCCCGAACTTGTTCTATACTTGCTCCTTTGAATGTTGATCAAAATTAAAAGATATAAGTTTTTTTTTATATAAGTTCTGATATTCTATCTTCTCTCTCTTCCTCCTAGCGTTTTGTTCTGGCTTGGGGTCCGCTTGACAACCTAATCTCATGAATTTTCGTAGGCACTAGATTTTACGAAAGCGACTGCCATCTGACCTTCCAACCCAGAGGGGAAACTAGGCCTTATCGGGATTAGGTCCGGTTTCCTTACGATGATTTCATTCACCGATAAGCGATTGGTAAATATCAAATGACATTCCGTACATAAGTTCCGAAAAACTCAGCGATACGAGCCGAGGTTTGAACCCGAGAGCTCCGCTTTGAAAGTCGGACGTCTTACCGCCTATCAGTGCTTTTTTTTTCAAGTTCTTAATCTACCTATATACTCGAGGAATATAAACGAACCCTTCGTTTAGAAATTATCGTAGTTATTATTATTTCCTTTATTTATTTCTCTTCTTAATTTAGGTTTTTATAATATTTTTACATAAGTAAAATATAAAAATATATCTAAAACACACAATAACAATATTATTAGATTGTACAACAAGTACATAAAAAGCATTATTTTACGCGAGGCGTTTATCCATCCGAGCGAGCTTGCGAGCGAGTGTAAAGTGGGTTTTATGGACGAGTTTTAAATTATTTATCGTTAATCGTGAAACTATTTCAAGTTGTAACAAAAATACTACAATGAAAATAAATATGGTTCCCGCTAATATTTTTTTTTCTTTTATCTTTTTATCTTTGAATTATAGAAAACACAGAATTAAAACAATTAATTAAAGCAAGAATATAATAAAAGAACAAGTTTCAGTATTATATTAGTACGAAATTTTACTACTCAATTAAATTGTGCAATATATTTTGACTATGTTTGGCTGTTGAGCCTCATTCTTAGTCTTAGAAGAAAATTTTACTTTATGCACTAGAGCTTAAAAATCGAATTGTGTCGTCCACGCGCGACTTAAAGTCGAACTTTATGAGCATGAGAAGTGAAATAGATATTTGTACAACAAGAGAAGAAAGTTCATATTTACTTCGAGTACTAATTTTGAGTCCTGAGCAAGCGAAAGATTCTATAATTCTAATTTAGAATCTTGAGCGTAGAGAGGGACTCAAAAGCACAAGATGTAAATAACTTTATTCTCATGTTGAACACACTATTTTTCACCTCAGCAGCAGGAAGACATGTAAAAATACAACCTGGGTGATGCTTAATCCTTCTTTGTCACTTTATTCACTCGTATTTATTATAATATTCTTACAATTGAGTTCAAAAACCTCAATAATAATTTAATAACACAAAAAATAATCAAAATAAATTAAATATTTTTAAAATATCTATACCGCCATTTTGACTTTTGTCAACTTTTTTTTATCTGCGTTCGGTAACTACTGTTTGATTACAATACGAGATATTGTTGTAAGTAATAATATTTTTCACATGATAATCTTGTATTTTTTCGTTTATACTTATTTGATTTTTAAATAAAGAACGTAAATTATTTCAATTATCACATTTAAAAATTAAAATTTGTATAAATTATATTTACAAATTAGTACTTGTGCGCGTTTCAGAACGTTACGTTCCGACTCTGTTTCAGGGGTCTGCTATCGGAAGTTCGGAATACGAATTAAAATTAAATAAAATTAGATTGAATGACATTTAAAATATTTCTGTCTCTCTCTATGTAGTTACTAACGAGGTGAAAAAGAGAACGCGAATAGACTCCCGAGTATTTCGAATTTGTATTAGACCTCGCGCGCGAAATTGGCATTGTAATATTTGTAATTCCAAGGTCACTTCAAGGTCATTTTGTCTCACGCTCGCAGCAAAATTGAGTTTTACTCACTCTTTTTAGGTATCAAAGAACCCTCCTTCCTGCTGCTGAGGTGAAAAAATATTTTTCATTGTCCATGAGTGTAATTTGGTGAGAAAGTATATACAATACAAAATGAATTGAAGGGTACACGGAAAGAACACGTCTTGTCACTTTGACAACATTTTGAGTTAAGTATAGCGTTTTTAAAATTTGGAACGATTCAATTAACCATACTATTTTCGTAACTAGATAGTTTTTATGAGTTAAGAAGTGGATATACGTTAATATTTACAGCTGTAACAGAAATTGTTACTAATAGTTCATCGCAAGCTCTACATTTTGATATAAAAATCTCGTTTTACAAAAAAAGTGACTAGACATGTTCTTTCCGTGTACCCTTCAATTATAAACTGAATACCTCATTGGGCGTCAATAGAAATATAAAATATTGCTGCATTTCTAGGCAAAAAAAGCATGTGACACATGACAAAATGTTATTAAAAGAAGTCGTATTTACTGTATATAATATAAGTAAGTATATAAAATAGTATATATATATATAATCGTATAATATAAGTAAGTATATAAAAGAAGTCGTATATAATATAAGTAAGTAATTGACGGATATTTATACCCAAAATTAATATAAATATCAAGTTTAAGTGTATCAGCTGACAATGAAACCATGTTTGTTGTTTAAAAGTGCGTGATTGCGAAGTAATGAAGGTAAATGCGTTTGTTTACATTATTTTACTATTCTATTGACCCGAATGTTTTGATTTACTATAAAAATTCCCACCATTCGTTCCCAAATATGAAAAAAAAATGTTCTTGTATATTTATTTTATTTTATTGTATGATCGTAATATTTACATACGCAAAATAATGAGTAAATAATTATGAAATAGGGAGCCTTTTGTCATTGTCCTCGAAATCAGTATACCTGCCAAACACTCTCAGGGCTTGTATATCGTGTCATAAACCTTGATATTATAACACTGGGTACCGGTAACTAAAACACCTAATCACTTGAGATCAACAATTGTTTATTTCAATCACAGTTACAGCTTGAAAACCAATATTCAACCTAACAATTCTCATCACCCGAAAAACCGCCAAAAGGAACTGACACTTGACAGCTTAAACGTCAGATCAATGACAGCTTCTTTCTTTTTTTTTTAGGTCCAAAACGAACTCTCATATCTTTACAACAGATTTAGCCAGAGTTATTAATTTTAATCGGTAAAAACAAACATACATTCTAAATAATTCGTTCAAATAAATGAAATTACATATTTTGGATGCCTTATTCGGCTAGAACCTTACAATATACAGTCTGTAAATTTTATACGGGCGTATATTGTAATGGCGATTAGTATTGGACCTAGGGAACATATTTACATTTATTTCTTAATGAAAATAAGAATATTTTTTTTCATACATAATAATTCAGCCCGCAATGAATTGCATCCATGACTATTAACTGACCGGTGCGTCATGTCAGTTATGTCAGTTTTAAATCAGTTGGATAGCGTACATTGGTGCCCGGTAGGACTTTAAAAAATCATTACACATAATTAATAACACTATTTAACAAAATGATTATATTATATGAGTCCTATTGCTGGATACTATAGGTGGATCAAGTATACGCCCGTATAAAATTTACAAGCTGTATAATAATGACAGATGGGTTATATACGCTCCAAAAGTGAAGCACTTAAAATGAGTGAATTCAAACAATTGTCGCTAGTCGCGCACCGGTCAGCGTGAGATGCGGACGTGCCAAGGAGCTCCCGTCACCCGCATGAGAAAAAGACAAACTGTAATTTTCTAGCAATAAGAGTGACAAAGATGTAATGATTGTCAAAATAGATAAACTTAACAGAATTCTTGCTGGAAGTATTTTTTCTGCTCATTTTGTTAGACCATCCATAGTAAATATCATAGGTCTTAGATGCGTTGTTTTATGATGACCATATCCCCAATTAACAATCCCGTAGTCCTAACTTGAAAATAGCCAACATCCCCTCAGACTCCAGGAACTACAGTCAATATACCCAGCATCGGCAGACGGCCGTTTCAGCGCCGTGACGAGCACTACACTTTTATGGCCCTGTTATTTTTTATGTGCACGGAACCCGATCGTTGGTTTAATGAGACGAGCCGAACTACTGATGATAACGTCTTTTGGGGCGAGGAAATTATTGTATACACTCGGTATTTGTTTTGGCATTTCCCGGTATTTGGGCCCAAAGACACCTGGCCGCAATTATTGAGTTTAGTGCCCCGGTGGTGGCTAACAATCTTACGGCCTGCCTGATACTTACCAAGAAAAAAAACCGGGCAAGTGCGAGTCGGACTCGCGCACCGAGGGTTCCGTACAAACCTGTAGGTATATAGGGGTAGCAACTTTAAAATTATTTAATATATTTTATTATATGATGTAACAAAAAATTTACGGTTTTCGCAATATTTCCTTTATCTGTGCTATAAGACGTTGCTTCGTACCAAATTTCAAGATTCTGAGTTCACGGGAAGTACCCTGTAGGTTTTGATTCCCTTGCGAGTTTCGAAAATTTGCGGCATAAACGGCTGTATCTTTTGATTGCGTTGGCTTAGAAGTTTGATTTTTTCACAGCTCTAAGGGACAGTAGACCTGAGTATTTGATATAAATTTCAGCTTGATACCTCCACGCGGTCCTGAGAAAAAGGGTCTTGATAGACGGACGGACGGACGGACGGACAACAAAGTGAGGGTTCCGTGTTTTCCTTTTGAGGTACGGAAAACGCCACCCTAAAAAAGGCCAAAATTTACCATCTGCGATTCGCCTCGGTCTTATTTTCTATGCGTTTCTTCTTGTAACACAAACTTAAACTTAATCTAATGTAGGTGCAATCTCCCTCCATCGTCTCATCTCACTCAGCACGTTCAGTTATAGATTCAAAGCTAATAATACCTAATCTAATCTTTATCGATATATCTTAGGTATTAATAGGGTTTTAATCATAGATATAAACAAAAAGGAAGATGAGTGACGTTCATAGTAAATAAAACTGAAATGTGTTCCAGCACCACTACCTACCTACCAACTTGTAAAATGCTACACACCGCTATAATGTATGTGCATCATGGGCAACAGTAAAGTTAACACGGTATGCAAGAGAGACCTCCATATTTTGCTCATTGCACAAAGTGTGACTGAGAGACTCTGCCACACGACTAATTCAATATAGGTCCCGGAACCTATATTTGATGGCACACAACCGTGCGCCTGGTACCATATCTCCCCTTTTGTATAAATTAATGGTTTTAATCAGTTAAAAAAACTGAGCTTTTAAAGAGTTGAAATTTAATGCCTTGAGGCAATATTTAAAATAAAGATTTCATAACAGATGTAAAATAGTATTACGTGTCAATCTTTATTGTACCTTAAGATGAGGCTATTAGATTTTTTTTAACTTCATCTTGGTCACCGTGATCACACGGACGCCTGCATCTCCACGAGTGGTACATGCCCTTCAAAAACCAGTACACTCCTGAGTTTTCCTATACAATCCTGGTCCCAATTTACAAGGTTTCACTGTATTTCGTTAGGTACTTTTGTAATCTCATCTTAAGGGTACATTAATCTAAACTTTCTATTAAAATTAGGTTTTACTCTACATCTAAATTGAGGCAGTTTTAAATCCATTATCCTTGTGGCGTAATACTTTCGTAATTAAAGTGTTAGAAGCGTCGGAACAAATATTTTAGCTTTCGGCCAGACGGGCCCTTCCTGTGCTGGAGGAAATCGAGCAGCCGGGAATTCTAAGTTGAAGTAGGATATAATATAACTGAAAATACCTAAAATGCACTTAATAAGTACCTACAGATAGACCAAACTTAAAGTATTTTTTTAGTTAATTAGAGTAATTTGACAGAACTTTATATACATTTACAAACCACTTTGTATGCCGGGAGTCGTCAGATTATTTCACTAAATTAAAAATACTACTCTAATTCTATACTTTCTCATATTTTACGGTGTGTTGATCGGTGGGAATGGTTTTATTTTCATGATTTGATGAAACTATGGAGTTCATCTCTAAATTCAAGTAATACATATATGCTATAGTTCAAAGTTGAAAGCTTTTATTGTATGTAAGAATCAGGTTACATTGTAGTTCTAGGATACAATTTCACATTTAGGTACACTGAGATTTTACCTTTGTAGGTGTACATAGGTAATTTTTTCTTTTTTATTAGCCTAAAATAGCGTCCCACTGCTGGGCAAAAGCCTCCCCGCTGATTTCCTCAACTATCGGTCCCGCGCTTTTTTTACATTTACAATTAACTATATTGAAATACTTATCTACTAGCAACACATAACTTATGAAAAACTCAGATATCGTTAATGGAGTAAAACATTTTTCTACTAGCCACATCTTGAGGTACCATCGGGTTCAAAATTGCATGGTCAATTTATCAATGAATTTATTCATAAATTGGCCATGCAATTCTGAACCCGATAGTACAATAAAGATTCCTGACACGTACAATTGTTTTACATCTGTTATGAAATCTTTATTTTTAAATCAATGTATCAACTCTTTAAAAGCTCAGCTTTTTGAACTGGTTAAAACCCTATTAATGCCTTCTTAGATCTATCTAAGATCTGAGTAGGTATTAGCTTTCAATCTATAACTCTGCAAAAACCGGAACGCACTGAGACGAGACGACCGACGGGGGAGATTGCACCTACATTAGATTAAGTTCAAGTTTGTGTTACAAGAAGAAACGCATAGAGAATAACACCGAGGCGAATCGCAGATGGCAAACGTATTTACAACGATTTAAAACGATGGTAGTAAACGACAACCTGTGATGGGCCAATATGTATGAAAGAGTCAAAAAATTCTGCCTTTAGGTCGCCGACTTACATATATGTCAAAAAATTTAGCTCGATTGGTCCAGTAGTTTCCAAATCAGTGACATGCAAACGGACGGACAGACAGACGGACAGTCGCACTGTAAGGTTTGCTTTTTATCATTTTGGTACGGGTCCATAAAAACAACAAATCAAATTAAAATTAAAAATCATTTCATTACTTCCCTAATTATTATTTTTTTCTACTCGTCGACTGTAATGTTTGAATTGAGGTTGTGTAGACCGAACTACTAGCGCATACTTTTCGATAGGGCTTATATGGTCGCATATTGTAGCATCGCCAACGATGGTACAAAGGATTTTCATACAATATTCTAGCACTGTTGCCCGAGCCCGCCCGGCCACGCCGCCGTCACCGGGAGGGGCTGGCACAATCTGCCGGGAGATTGAAGTTTCTCAATTGTATAGAGGCAGCACGTCTTTCAAAAACGGGTACTCAATCAAAACTTGAGTACTCAATTCTTACCGGCTTGCCTATATTGAGCACTCAAAGAAAAAGTATTCATAATCATGCTTTTCAATCTCGTACCTTTACTCGTATGGTACTCGACAAAGAAGCTTTTAATTAGGTATGTCACGATTGTATAAAATACTATTATTGAATAGGGTACCTGTTATATTAAACTCTGTTTTATTTATTATTTTAAAAACGATCTTAAATTAGTGTAAATTATGAAACGTTTTTCCTTGTTGCCAGTCTCTTCAGCAACTCAATTTTCGCCAACAACATAAAAAATAGAACTAATAGCTTATGTAAAAGTTAATCTGTCCGGGTTTTTCCTAATAGAACCTTGTCGTATGAATAATGCATGCACGCGGCGTCTATTGAGCGCTAAGCGAGCGTCTGGAGCCATTGTGATGCTCGTGTAGACTACTTCCACTAGACTCCACGTTATAATTTAATGCGTTTATTATTGTTTATGACTCGTGATAACCGATAAACTAGTAGTCTACCTCAAAGTATAATGTCCATATAGTAGAATATCCATATAATGTCCATATAGTGAATGGTCCATATAGTAGAAATTCAATAAACGCTAACATGTGGCCAAACCATTTTTTTCATAGTGGCACGCGCGCCTGCGGTTTACACACAAAAGATAAGACACTAAGTGGATGAGTTCAGTTCAAATTGTTTAGAGTATAAGAACTAGCGATTATTGCAAACGAGATGACCAGTATAACAAGACCCCTTAACAAAACTAATCAGATCAGAATCAGAATCTTAAATCAGGAGGTCTAAAACCTGATTCCAGAACCCCGCAGTCAATACAGCTCATATAAGAGCTCTATAATTAAAATCTCTGGTATATACATACAATCCCAACAAACATGAAGATCAGAAAGACGTTACAAAAGTCATCGCGGAACAAACCCTCAAAATCAAAAAGCCATCGAGATGTACGGGCGTGCCAGTAGCCAACTGACAGTTCTGGGGGGCTTAGCCAAGATGACAATCGTTTGCAGAAAACGAATCGAATCGCTATCCGTCTCTCTAATCTCTCTATCGCAGTAATGAAGAGTGAGCGAGAGCATGTAGCGATTCGTTTCGTTTTCTGCAAACGATTGTCATCTTGGCTACGGGGCCTGTTGTGTCCAAAGTTGTCTATAAGAACATTCTTTGCGCTCGCTCGTTCGATAATGCAGTCTTATTACAGGAGTATATAAATAGTTATTCAGTATGGCCAAAGCACCTCGTTTGTGATCGCTTAAGGTTTTATAAACAGCTGGTATGTGGTGACAACGACTTGTTTTCTACACTCCGTCTAGTTTGAGGTAATCTATGTCTACACTACAGGCTAAGTCGTTGCTAGCAAGGTTTTGTTAGCCACGAACCGAGAATAAAGCCATTGTCGGTGTCGATACTAGGATTTAAACATGCAGGCTAACCTTACACGTGCCTATAGACTTTATCATAAGGCAGGAAGGGTGATAATGGCGTGTTAGTAATATGGGCAGTATAATACAATTGCAGAGCTTTTTGTGGAACTAGCGTACCTCTATTTTTTTTTTAAGTTTGATAACGTTTTCGGTCCTGATGGGTTAAATATTTTTTTTTCAATGTTTTCAATGTTTGTATTTGATTTAATGACAAACTATTGTATGAGTGGAATGTCCCACTTTAAACACATGCAAAAATAATTATGATTTGGTGACATTTTCTTAATTTTTACAAAAAAATCTTAAGTAGGGACAGAAACATGCATACCTAACATTTACTTATTGTAAAATATATATTATATCTTATCTTGAATGCATGTTATGTATACCATGTGCAAAATTGTATTATGTAACACACTATCATATAATCTGTGGTAACACTTTTAGAAAAGCCTCACTCTTTTTATAAATCACTACATTTTTGATATATTTTTCACTGAACAATTTTGCTTAGGCATTGAGGATGGTGACAGAGCAGCTGATAATACTCAGCAACAGTACTACTTTTTTATATATGTGATTACATTAAAAGATATCTATTCTTCAATTTAGGCACATTACTATACACTTTTGAACGTCAGAGAAAAAAAAACTACCACCGGTTCTAACCCTATACCTCTGACCCGAGAAGTATTATGTTATGACCGAGAAGAAACTTCGCGGAACTTATTTTTTCAAAACAGTAATACATTAGATCTTAAAGATACACAATAATGCGTAGTTCTTCAAGAAGACATATCAAAACAGCTTGAGAGACAGATACTGTACCTATTGTTTAATTATAAAGAAAACAAAATCCAAATCTGACTGCTTCACAAAATGTTTGATATGGTTTCCTACCTGAACTGTGTCCTCTAAATATTAAACAGGCAAATATATAATTGATACTGATTTGAACCAAACTAGATTTTAATTGGACTCGTTAACGATCGTAATTGTAGATATTGTCAAGTGATTTGTTTGCAACCTTCCCCGGGATCTACAATGGATCTCATTAAGCGGATCCGTTCAATATTGAGGAAGTCACGGTCAAGTGAATTTGGACAAATTATAATTATGCTTAATTACGCTGATTTCGTGTGGAACTCGCATGATCAAAATTTAATTAATGAGATTGCCACAATTTCTAACCTCGATAGGTTATCTCATCATCAATTTTAAACTTCGATAAGTTTAAAATATATTTAGACGGCGAACTTGATGGATTTGAAGTTAAGAAAGTAAACATAGGTGATGATATTAGGCTAGGTGACTCTTTAAGAAAGTTTCCTTTTAAGGGTTCCGTACCCAAAGGGTAAACACGGGACCCTATTACTAAGGCTCCGCTGTCCGTCTGTCACCAGGCTGTATCTCATGAACCGTGATAGTTAGACAGTTGAAATTTTCACAGATGATGTCTTTCTGTTGCCGCTATAGCAAGAAATACTAAAAATCAGAATAAAATCTATATTTTAGGGGGCTCCCATACGACAGACATCATTTGTTTGCCGTTTTATAGATAATGGTACACCCTTCGTGCGCAAGTCCGACACGCACTTGGCCGGTTTTTTATAAACTAGTGTTATTAACAAAATTGATGTCATGACGACTGCAAATATTTATCAATTTATTCTTTTAGGCTCACCCATTTTCCCCTCTGCCATACCACTAGCATTTGAGGTAAGGAGACAGCTCCTCCTTAACGCAAAGGAAAAACTAGAAAACATCTCCGCTCACGTAGCAATTCTCCTAATGCGTGTCTGCTTTGCGGTACCCAAAATCACCTATTTTTTACGCACCGTACCTACCTGGCTTTTCCCAGCACTCGTTGACTCCTTCGACTACTCATTAAAGGAATCAGTAGAGTGCCTGCTCAATGTCGCACTCAACCCAGAGCAGTGGGAGCTAACATCTCTCCCCATCAGGTCTGGTGGTCTGGGAATTCGTCGAGCACGGGACGTCAGCCTTCCGGCCTTCCTGGCTTCGGCGAGTGGGGTTGTGGACCTTGTCACTGATATTTTCTCACTAGAAGGTGCCAAGGCTTCCATACCCTACTCATCCGAGGCCTTGTCGGTCTGGACGGCACTGAACCCCGGTGCCACAGTTCCCAAAAAACCGGAATGCCAACGGCTATGGGATGACGTAGGGGTCAAGCGTATCTTCGACGGACTTTTAGAGAACGCTGAGGGCGTGGACAAGGCCAGACTTAAAGCAGTGTCAAGGCCGGAGTCAGGAGCTTGGCTGCACGCACTGCCCTCACCCCACTTGGGAACATTCCTGGACAACGATTCTATTCGTGTGGCAGTTGCTCTCCGCCTGGGCTGCGATGTTTGCGAACCTCACATATGCATCTGCGGCTCACGTGTGGAGAGCAACGGTCATCACGCGTTGAGCTGTCAACGTTGTGCAGGAAGGTTCCCACGCCACCACGCCCTCAATGAAATCGTTAGGAGGGCACTCGTCTCCGCAAATGTCCCCTGCATCCTTGAACCGCCAGGCCTGAGCCGCTCAGATGGCAAAAGACCCGACGGCCTGACCTTGGTGCCGTGGAAGTACGGAAAGTGCCTGGTATGGGACGCAACCTGCGTCAGCACTTTCGCCGCCACTCACCTTGGTCGAACCGTCAGGTCTGGAGGTGCAGCTGCTGAGTTAGCGGCACTCCGCAAGCGGGACAAATATTTAGCTTTATCAAACTATTTATTTGCACCGCTTGCGGTGGAAACTTCGGGATGCTGGTGCAAGGAGGCCCTAATATTTTTAAGGGAAGTGGGGCGCCGGCTACAGGAGAGAGGTCTCGACCCCCGCTCCGGGTCCTTCTTGTTGCAAAGGCTGTCTATCGCGGTCCAACGCGGCAACGCAGCCAGTGTGATGGGCACCTTTGGACCAGGAATGACTCGGGGTGGGTTTTTCGACTAAATTTCTTGTTTATCTCCCCCCCCTTTTTTATATGAAAATTGTATACATTTGAAAATAAATAAAATTTAACACACACATACATTTATACAATATACTCTAATATAATGAGCACAAATAAATCGTAATATATTTAATAACCTACTATGATTTTATATTAAATCCATTTATTTCATGTCAAATATAAAATACACACAATTATAAAATCCAAACACATAAATCACTAAAAACTAAACCTTAAAAATCTAAATAAAGCCTAAATTTATACACTATTATAATTCTAAATATTATACACCTCACCGAAATCCCCCACTTCAGGCATTGACCCCAGAATACTGGCGGCGTTGCCCCTCTGCACCGCCAGACTCAACCTCTGGGCAAAGAAGGAGCCCGCCCTGTAGTCCCCCGAGACGCCTATGAGACATTCCGACACCTTTTTAACGAACTGTTTGGTGTCGGACGACCATGGACCCATGGTTTCAACAGCGAGCGCCGCAAAGTCATAGTCATTTGCTAAAAATGAGTATTTGCGGCGCTTTAGCGTTTGAGATTGGTCAGCGGCTGCCCCAGGTTTCCGAGCCGAGCCCTCGATGTGGGACGGAGCCAACGTGTCCACGCAGGTGGCATCCCACGCCAAGACGCAACCCAGGCTCCAGGGTACGAGAGTGCAGCCATCAGGTCTCTTGCCATCACCTGAAGAGAGGCCCGATCGCTCCAGACTCGCAGGAAGAGAGGCAGTGGAGAGGGCACGTCTAATTAAATCGTTAATTGCAGCATGCCTGTAAAGCCGACCCGCGCTCCGCAGACAGTGCAATCCATGACGGCCCATTGTGCCCACAGGATCGCCACAGCGGCTGCATGAGTGCGGCTCACAGATTTTAACACCAAGGCGAAGGCATGCTGCAATACGCATTGCTGAGGGATCCAACACACCTACTATGATTAGTTATGTTTATTTATTTTCTTATTTGATATTTCTCACAATCTTTATATTTTTTCACCCATTATTATGAAAATAAACTTTAAAGCGCGAGTGGACAGAGACGAGTCAAGTGACTCGTTTTAAATGCTTCACTATTGGAGTAAACATAGCAGACCTCTAGTTATTTTATGTATATATCACACAAAAAAATTTTTTTTTACCTACATTTAACCGAATTTTCGACTTTATCTTTGATTTTCTTTAAAACAAGATTTACAAAAGTTAGCTTGCAAAAACATTATACGGTATTAAGTACTGTTATACAGATAAGATTACACAGAAACAATTAAGAACATTATGATCAAATTTTCCAGTAGTTACATTTGCAGGTAGCGGTAAAATAAAAAAATACTGTTGGAAAATATTCTCAAAAACAAACTATTTTAAACGCATCTTAAAGTCACGTGTTTTATCATGTAGCTACTTAGTGTCATGCCATTAAGAATGCTTACTCTCAAGCACACTGTACGCCATCTAGTAGCGACCCGTTAACACTCATCGTCTACTTAAAAAATATCCTAGAAAATTCCATGTCTTTTATTGCAGGACGATAATGTTGAAACCTGTATTATTTTCAAAAGAATCAACCTGCAAATAAAGAAACTGCAATGAATGAGGGCTAACGTTTTTTTACTCACCAGTTGGCGCCACTGTATGTATAGTAGAAGAACTAGAGTAGGAGGTCCTGAAATACAGGTGTATTTTTTATTTGTTAAGTTCGTGAAAACAAAATGTACGTTTACGTCACCACCTGGCCATAATGTGAGTTTTACCGCTCGCTACGCTTACGGTAAAACTCGCATTATGGCCAGGTGGGGACGTAAAATTGTGTACTCACCACGGGCAGTAAAAAAGAAAGCCCTCTATCGCATATTTACAACCCTCGCCTGCGGCTCGGGTCCCAAATACCTGCGATTTCGGGCTTTCTTTTTTTTACAGCCCTAGGTAAGTAATGTACTATTAAATAATATTAAACGTACTGTAAAAATATTGTCCACGCCGCCGTGTTGCGTAGTTCCGTTTTAATAAAAAAAAAAGGGGAATTTTCTTAGCTCCGCTTTTAAAGCATTCATATTCAATGATTCGTAACTCATATTTGCCATAATTAATATCAGGTATTGCAAGATATTCACAGCATTGTTTAAATTAGAAATAATTCTGCGAATTCCATTTAATAACTATGGCATTTGACTTTTCGAAGCCCTTCTTCCATACTATAAGTAAGCAAGCAAGCAAGAGGCACCTTGCGGAAAATTCATACGCGATAGTCCTCATTCCAATAATCTTCAAGCAAGCAAAGGTAAGGCTATCCTATGAGTGACGTGTTATATTCTTTGATGGAGCCCTAAAAAGAAAGTCGTCAAGTTACAATAATAAATAGCAGTGACAGTACATTCATTGTAGTAGCTAGTAATGGGAGTAGCGATTCCCATTACTAGCTACTACAATAAATACAAAATACAAATACAAATACAAATGCGTTTATTTCATTACTTTTTACAGTCACAGTGTTTACAGGTATCGAGGTTAGGCAAGTAAGTAGTCTATGTTAGTTATGAAAAGTTAGGTAACACTTTAAGAATATGAATCATATTTAATTAACATCATGTAATGAAAAAGGTGCGGGTACAGCTTGCTGGATTTAAACCCGCCCTTGGTCAGCTAATTGGAGAAATGCATAAGAGTTTCCCCCCATCTATCGACGCGGATTCGGTAAAATCCGGGTAAAAAAAGCTTTATATTCACGCAATAAGAGCGAAAAAGACGTCGACGCGTCGGCAGGCGTCGGCCCAGCCGATCCGAGCCGAACCATGCATTGTTAGCTCTTATTGCGTGGACATAAAGCTTTTTTCCACCGGATTTTGCCGAATCCGCGTCGATAGAAGAGGGGAAACCCTAATAAGAAACCCTAAATAATTTAGTAAAAAAAAACTACAAAATAAAACATGAGATAACATTTCCAGGGGTTCCATGACAACCTCTATTTAAGATTTCTTTCCAGTTCTGACGTTAATTTTTATGGAAGGGTTTCCGCCATTAGAGAAACAAAGTAAAGAGGAAATATTCTGCAAAATTTTCTTTTGTTGATGACAAAGCGAGGAATGTATTGCAATTTTCGTCGGACAAAGAATTTTGGGGTGAAAGTTTCCCTTCTTTCATGCAATTGTTATTGTCAGCAAGTCCCGAGATACGGATCATAGGGGTGCGTATAAATAGGCAGATTTTATGGTGTTCGTGAGCCTGAATATATAAGATGTAAATAACAATTCAGTAATCATTCGATTACCGGCCTCTGCTCATTTACTCCCTTAGAGGTTTAATTTCAATATTTTCTCTTAATGTAGAATAATAAAATAGAAAAATATATGCTATAAAATTGTTGTTTCTACCCTCAACGGCTTAGCTACTACGTTGTCTGTTATTCTGTTTAAAGCATTTATTTATTATGTATCCTACTAGATGTGACATCTAGAACAAATTTAGTGCGCCATGTTTGGCGGTTGACAGGAAAGAATCAAAGAGTAGTATAGACTTGTAGTGATTTTCACTGCAACTTTTGGGACAAAGAATTTCTTAGGGATGTCATCTCCTGTTACTCAATGGTTTAAAGATACTAATTATTACCAGCTGCCTGCGTGGTACTTACTTAACATCTGTCCCGTACGAAACGACCCCAATCCCTCGTTTTACAACGATGTTTTGCGGTATAAAAAGTACCGTAAATGTTAATCCAGATCAGTTAGGAGATAATATTTCTCACTTCTTTCCTAGTTTTATTTCACGGTGGTCAAAGTCAAAGAGATTTTCTGAGGATTTGAGTGAAGGTCTGTCCAGTTTTTATCACATGGTACAATATTTTCGACAAAATAACACTTTTGTCATAATAATTGACTAATAAGGAATATATATATATATAAAACCAATTAACCTCGAGAGCTTTCCAAGTAAACTCTGGCACCCCTAACGAGGTTAAAAAGTTAAAATTTCAGTAAATCTTAAAATCCATACCATTATAAATCGTTTTACAGAGTTGATTCTGATTACCAGAGCTCGGATTTTTCACGGCAAAACAAAACACTAGCGTAATTTAGCCAGTGCTTGAAATATTATTTTATCGACACCTATCGAGTCTTACTAGAGTATATGACAGGTATTGCCTCAGTACATTTTTTCTTTTTTTATTCGATGGTACACCTATCAGTGTGAATGTCAAAATTTAAAAACTAACAAACGTGCGAAAATTTCGAAAAACAGGAGACTTACTAGAGCTCAAAATCAATATTTTTGACCAGTCTAAGGTGACCTACTGGGGGTTAGAAGGTTGTGCATTAATTACCGGACATCCTGTATAAGTAATAAAATAACTTTTCATTTTAGCTTTGCCATAGTCGAGCAACAAAGAGGTAGGTCTGCATGTACAACTTAGAACGAAGTAACTATACCACCTCATTTAAAATGATAGAAACGACTGCAAATTTCATCTCACATGACATATGACATTCACACTTTAACTGTCATTTCATTACGTATAAAACGTAAATTGCATCTAGGTATTATTTATTTCGCAACGCATTGAATCCGACGTGTTGGATATACGTATAATAACTTAATATTGCAAGGTATCAATTAATACAAAAATGAGTAATGTACAAGATCGGATCAAAACGTGGATTGAAAATCACCCTGAGTTAGTCTATAATGAAGTGACCTCCACTATATACTGCTCTATGTGCGATATGCATCTAAAACTGAAGAAATGCAATATTGAGAATCATGTGAAAAGCAACCGCCACAATTACCGTTCGGGGCAACCAAATAGGAAACATCAATTTTATTTCGATTTAATTATTTTTCTTATTTCATGCAACATACCATGGGCAACAGTCAACAACAATAATTTTCGTCATTTTTTTAACAAGTATTTATGTTGCGACTGCTCTATGACTTCTTTACCGGACGAATCGACCCTGCAAAAAATTTATTTAAATCTCGTGTACAAAAAAACTATACAGGGTATAAGAGAGGTAAACAAAACCAATTATTTGTGGATATCTATAGACGAAACACCAGATTTCATGGGAAAATGTGTGACAAACGTGGTGATTTGCAAAAAAATTGTTCTAAGCAATTTTATCTTTTGGGGTCGAAGGTTTTAGAGAAGGTAAATGGGGAAACAATAGCAAACCTAATAATAAACCAATTAAAATTTTTGTTTCAAAATTCTTTCAATGACAACGTAAACAATTTGCTTTTACTTTGCACAGATAGTGCCGCATATATGCTTAAAACCGGTCGTATTTTAAAAGCAACGTTTCCTCGTATGAAACACATTACGTGTTTAGCTCATGGTCTGCACCGGGTTGCCGAAGAAGTGCGAGATAATTTCAAAGGTGTGGATGGGTTGATATCGAATGTCAAAAAGATATTCCTAAAATCTCCAGAGCGTGTACGCCTTTTTAAGGCAAAATATCCGTCCATTCCCCTACCTCCCGAGCCAATTATCACCAGATGGGGAACTTGGATATCAGCTGCGGTATATTACGCTCAATACTATGAGCAAATACGTGATGTCGTCTCCATACTTGCTAATGACTCGGCAGCTATAAGAGCTGCAAAAAAATGTTTTCAAACACGCAAACTACGACCGGAGTTAAATTTCATTCGCGACAACTACGAAGTAATAGCCTCTTCAATAGAACAATTGCAATGTTCGACTTTATCCATTGCGGAATCCTTCCTCATTCTGGATACTGTTCGTTGCTACGTAAACTGGAGTAAACTTTTACCAGTGATACGTAAATTTGAAGCCGTGCTCGAACGAAATCCTGATTACGAAATTTTAAGAGACATATCTGAAAATATTACCCGAACTGATAATGAATTCTATAAATTTGCTCCCTTGACGTCAACTGAAGTTGAACGTACATTTAGTGTACATAAATGGATTTATAGTGATAAACGCAACTGTTTACTCCCAGAGAATGTTGAAAAGATAATGATCATCTACTCCTATCACTATTACCCAAATAAAATGTCTTGTGCTGCTGTGTGTACTGACGTAGATTTTGAAGAAGAAATTGCGTCTGTTTCTAATATATAGTAACTTTATACAAATGTTTTTATTAGTTTTATTACATATTAATTTTATTTGGTGACTTTTATTTCTTCTAGTTCTGAATTAGCGATATCGATAAAATAATATTTCAAGCACTGGCTAAATTACGCTAGTGTTTTGTTTTGCCGTGAAAAATCCGAGCTCTGCTGATTACCTATATTTTACCCTTCCTAAAATATAGGTATGTAGGGAAGTAATACACACCTAGGAGTACATATGTCGACACGCAAACGTTCTACAAAGACGTGTATTCCTTCCAACTAATTGCAGAGAAATTCACAGTGTCCAGCCAGTCGTTACGTAAACAAAAGGAACAGTGGAAAACATTCATTGTTCACCCAATAGTACATAAACAGACAAGGAAAAGCTTTACCGGCCGCGCGCCGCGCCGGCAAAACGAGCGTATGGGCCATTTACTGCCAACGAATTTCACCTTTTAAAATAGGAAGGATGCGTGCACAGATTGCACAAATTACATAGACTCCGTATTATTAAAATAATAATGTACTAAAACAGGAGGTCATAAACACGATCGCTACTGAAATAAGCATTAGTTTATATTAGGGGAAGAATGGAAAGGATTAGCTGAACTGAAAGAAAGACGAATGAAGAGGTTCTGCGTGTGGTGGGAGAGAAGTTTTGTCTGCTAAATACTATAAGGAACAAGAGAGGCAATGATGCTAAGCCACCTGATGCAGCACAAGAACTTCTTCCTAAATATTTTGGAAGAAAGAATTGAAGAGATGATAGGCAGTGGATATGACATACGATTATCTACGCCAAATAAAGACGAACGCCTTGTATGAGGAAATCAAAAAAAGAAGATTGGCGATTACTTCACCGACAACAGCATAGCTCTTAAGTAAATGATGATGATGATAATATAAAGGATTAGGAGTGCCTACATGTGGTTACCGCGAGTTTTCTTACATGCTCCATCTATTCGTTTAAGTGGTCTGCGGACTATGTAACTGACTTTTTGCTGAACGTATGTGGTTAAATACTCGCTGCCAAGTTACTTTAAAGATGCAGATTGCAAGGGCTCGGGATGTTTGAGTCAAATAACCTTCAATGCGTCGTTTTACAATTGAGTAGTCAGTTTTAATATGTTTCAGTGCAACACTGATCAAAATTTCTAATATAAGAGTAGCTACCATAAACCAACGAGAACATACGAGGAATATTATAAAAGTAAAGCAAAATAAAAAATGGAAATCTGTAATCTAGGCGTGATGATATGTCGATGGAAGTATGGACTGTGTACAAGCTTGACTAACACTGCGGAGCCTAGATTATTACCTATTTATACCTAGGTCCCAGTATTTATGCCAACACCCACTCAGCCCGTCACTTTCCAGACTTAAAGACAAAACTTAATCAACGCCGACAAAACACAATCTCGCGCTGTACAAGAAAGGGAAGATTAAATTTGCCTACACACAAAAACAGTCTGATTCGAATTAAGGAAGTTAGATGTTGGATTTTGTTAACAAATAGATCCAGACGAGGTTTGTTTTATAAACTATGAAATAGTTTTAAAGCTGATTCGGTTCAGCTATTGATTGGTCTTGTCTGTGATTTGGTTCAACACTGGGAAAAGGTGCGTAATGAGGATGAATGCGTAAAACAACGCGCAGATAGCGGTGCCATCGATTAAGAAAACTCCTTTGAAATATCAAACCTAAGAATAAAAACTGTAGGTAAACTTACGGAAGACGAAACAAAATAAAATAGTAAGTAAAAAAATATTTTAAAAAAACAAGCTTTTATTCAAACACCTTAATTAAAAATGAAAATATAATATGTAAAAAAATATTTTTTAAAAACAACCTATTGTACAAAAAGTGAACTAAAAAGTAAAAAATAATTTATATTTTAGTGGCATTACTCACTTGGCCCTTGGCCGCGTTGTATGGGGGGACATCGTACGTGGTCACGATTCTCAGCCATGAGGGAACGACAAATAAGAAGAAGAAGAGTCATATATGTGTATAGTAGGTATATTTTAAGGTACAGAATAGTAGAAAAATGAGTTCGAGGAACGTAAGTATAAATAATCTCAAATTCTAATAAAGATTTAAAAGCTTGAGGCACTGTCTGATATAGAAGTTACTGTTTTTCAGTGCTCTGCTCGAACAGTGCAAGTTAAATAAAAGCTTGTAAAAACAGTTGAATCCATCGGACTCATTAAATCGAAAATCACACGTCTGCAAAAGTTACAACGTAAACAATCCTTTAAATTGTACCAAATTTAAACTTATTTTAATGGAGATATTGTCGTTTTTAGGGTTCCGTACCTCGAAAGGAAAAAACGGAACCCTTATAGGATCACTTTGTTGTCCGTCGGTCTGTATGTCTGTCTGTCTGTCTGTCAAGACCATTTTTCTCAGGAATGCGTGGAGGTATCAAGCTGAAATTTATATCAAATAGTCAAGTCTATTGTCCCTTGGAGCTGTAAAAAAGTCAAACTTAAAAGCCAACGCAATCAAAAGATACAGTCGGCACGACAGTTTTTCGGCACTCGCAAAACCTACGGGGTACTTCCCGTGAACTCAGAAACTTGAAATTTGGCACAAGGCAACGTCATATATCGCAGACAATGGAAAAATTACAAAAAGTAGACATTTTTAGTAAAATCATACAAAAAAATATATTTTTAAATTTTAAACTTACGACCTTTTTCCTCGTAAACGCGTGGAGGTATTAAATTGAAATTCATGTCAAATACTCAGGGCTATAGGACCTTTCAGATGTAGCAAAACTAAACTTTTATGTCGACGCAATCAAAAGAAATAGCAATTTAAGTCGCGAAACTGAGTACTCGCAAGAAACTCAAAACCTAAAGGGTAGGTACTTCCCGTAAACTCAGAAACTTGAAACTTGGCACGAAGAAACTTTATATAGCACAGACAAAGGAAAAATTACGAAACGGAGACATTTTTAGTAAAATCATACAATTTTTTTTTTTTTTAAACTTACCTACTACTTTTTTCCTCGTAAACGCAAAGAGGTATTAAATTGAGATTAGTAATAAACATACTACAACAACTTTTGCTTGTTATAGGTTTGTACGGAACCCTCGGTGCGCGAGTCCGACTCGCACTTGACCGGTTTTTTGTATGTTTTCTCGCTAAATCTTGAATAAATAAAACCTTAACGAATTTTCACATGCCTTATTTTTCGTAAATTATGTTTGAGTCTGCTGTAGATCTGTTACTTTCCATGTCTATGTTGAAGTTGAAACCAATCATAATGAGTGGGTTTTAGAACGTAGGTAGCATGTAAAACGCGTCACTTTTAGAAACGAGACAGTGGCTACTGAAATGCACTACCCCGTACTAAATAAATTTAAATCGCAGGCGGTTTCTTTAAATTTTTTCCTTAATTTCATCGCCCGATCGACTTTAGTACAAAATTAATCCCGGTACTTGAATGGCCAATGAAGGAACTTGATTGTCATTTGCTGTTATTGTTATTTAAACTGGGCTTACTAAAATGTGGGTCAGGGCGACATTTACTTCGGCACGTGAAAGATTACTCGAATTACTGGCCATTGAAGCCCAACAAGTTGAGGAATTATCTACTGCGGCTGCGGCAACTGATTTGAAGTAAAATGCTTTTAAAATAGTAAGTAACAACAATTGGTATAAGTAGTAATATAAAGTAACGACAAAAACAGTCCGGAATAACACTACGAGTATTCAAGACTACGAGAAGTATTACTATGTTTACAAGTTAGTAAATATGACGAATTGAAAAGGAATATTAGCTAAAAGAAAGTTTGAAAGTGCCCATTATTAGTGGTTGCCTCAATCAGCTCATGTAGTCCTTGTATTGGGCACTACAGCGAATACATCTCTCTTTTACTGTTGATTATTCAATTAGTAAATAGGGAAATAGACTATCGAATTTGGTACGAGGTGAGTAACTGCCTGCCTGAAGTAGGCCAGGTGCCCACAGAGAAAATGGAGGAAAACCAACGATTATGACAAGGGCCCCGCCAAGTGGTGACGTAACAACACTTAGCACTAATTCACGTAGAAATATCATGATTATGACCGTCATACGATGACCTGACAATCATACAAGTAGAATAGATCCCAGGTTACAATGCACCAACTCGAATCTGAAGCCAAGTTTCTGAAGCGGTGGCGAAGTAAACACAACAAAATCCTTTTCTTGTAACTACAACCCAATAAAGTTCCGCTGCTTTTTAAGCAATGCAGATAACATAGTGGTATCCTGAAATAAAACAGAGTTTCATCTCAGTAAGATATGCGAGACAGAATTATGTATCAGATCCGAAAACTTTCAATTTTCTTATGTAAATGGGCAGCGTTGTTTCAGCCAGTCTATCGGGCCGGATTGAGGAAATGCTGCCATTCTAGTATGACTCCAATTCGATTTGTAGTTTACATTTACAAGTACTCACTTTTATGTGCTCTTATTGATGGTTTATGAGTAAAAGAGCCCTTTTCTAAATACCTAAATCATTGAATTTGACCATTAGCGGCCCAGACACTATATATATTTTATTTTTATTTTTCAAGATAAAACTTAAGTATTACCCAAGTAACACATCAAAGCAGTATAACGGCCGTCTTACAGCATATCTGTATGCTTTTAGCATTTTGAGTTCGTTTTATAGTAGCATTATAAACGTTTATAGTGCTGATATAGGTCTTAAATGGGCACTAATTACCCAGCTTGAGATCCTATACAGGTCATTTAATAGCATTGCAGGCGCGTTATGTCTGCGCTATTAGCATTATCGTTGTCATGGAAAGTGCCAATCGCCTCAAAGAAGCATTAGTACGCTCTATTAAGTTGCCGACTGCATTAAAGAAGCCTTAATACGGCCAAAAAACTTGCTAATCGCAGTAAAGAAGCATAAGTACTCTCGATTAACTTGCCAGTCGCAATACAAACGCATTATACTAGCATAAGAGTGTAGTAAAATAAACCTTACGTCAATGCAAAAACGTCTCTAATACCGACGGAACAAATGTTATAATACAATGAACGTTGTGATTTAACTACTTTGTCTCGCAATATAAAATGGACGAAGACGGTACAAAAAACTGAATGAGTGACACGTCATATTTGTTTGCATCCTAACAAAATTTATAAAAGTTTTTGACACTTTTACGTTATTATATCCTTCAAATATGACTGCGCAATGTAGTTTACTGTAAATGTGTATATAAGTTTCATTGAAAATTTTCACGCGCCTTTGATTTATTGTGGTTTTGCTATAAAATATTATAAAAAGATATGCGTCAAATAAACAAAACAATTGTGTAATCCTCGTATAGAACGAGTTTTGCATTATTAACACAATAGTGTTGGTTGAGCAGTCTTAAATTAAGGTATATGTACCTACAATATATATACATAATAGTCAGCTATTTCATATAAATTGTATATACCTTGATTTTTTCGATCAATTATTCATTAGGTAGAAACGTGCTAGAGTACATTCTGTTTTTTAAGTTAATGCCTACTCTTTGGCTAATGTCAAACATTCCCGCACCGAAAACCCCGATGTATGGTAAGAATACACAATATTTTTTGGTCTAACGTTTTTTTTTATCGATTTTTGACCAGTTTTGAGTCGATATTCCAACATATTCACTATAGATAGAATTATAAGGCAAACGACTATCGGTTTTTGAATCTTTTATCTCCATTCTGTAGAGCCGGATCTTGAAAAAAATGAGCCGTTATTTTTTTATGATATTTTTAAAATATGGTCTAAAAAAACACTTTTATCGATATTCGAATGGTGTAAAGAATCTTACATATACGTAATCTACATATTAGGGTTCCTCTTTGATGTCTCTAAAAACTGTAGAGAGATTTTAATTTTTAACTAATTAAAACAAAATTTATGACCATAAAACCACTTTTTTAGCCTAAACCGGTTCGACTTTGATGTCAAATATCTCGTGGACAATGAATATTGAAGTAAATATAGGATACTATATTGTTTAAAGCCGTTACTGATAATATGATAAGCTATATAAATAATTAGAAAACTAAGGGAATCAGATCTAAGGTCGTTGGCGCCAGGGAGCCCCTTAAAATATAGGCCCTGTCCTTTATAACTTTTTTTTTTTTTTTTTTATACCACGACGGTGGCAAACAAGCATACGGCCCGCCTGATGGTAAGCAGCTACCGTAACCTATGGACGCCTGCAACTCCAAAGGAGTCACATGCGCGTTGCCGACCCTTTACAAAAAGGAGGATTCACTGTGTTGACGACTAAAGGAACAAGAATGTCCCTCATCGTCAACACACTGGGTCCTCTTTGAGCTCTTTGGCAACCTTACTCACCAGCAGGAACACAACACTATGAGTAGGGTCTAGTGCTATTTGGCTGTGGTTTTCTGTAAGGTGGAGGTACTTCCCCAGTCGGGCTCTGCTCCAGATTTGAGCGATGACATTCGCTGAACGTGCCCTACCACACTTAGCGAGATGCCATTCGCAGTGCCCATACCTCTCTTTTTGGCGTAGTTTAAGGACATACCCAGGTCCGGACGTAGTTTAAGGACATACCCCGGGTCCAAAAACTGAGACAACTTCGGCAATTTTTACCTAGTTTGGTATTACTATTTTCCAATTAAAACATTTTGCTAGTCTGTCACTGTGACCTCCACCCATTAAAAGCTGCCAGATGCCAGGATCTAGCAATAAGAATAGTATAGCAATCTAACCAGACGGGTTTTGTTGCTCTCATTATTGTGTCATATCTGACGTGGCTAGCTCTTAGTCCAATAGCAGCTCAGTGACCCTTAAAAAATGCCTTATTTATGCCTACAGCATTACACGTGAATAATTATGCTATTAAACAACATTAAGCATTTATTTATGCTATTGTAGAACCTAAGGCACTAAAACCGCTAAAAGCTGTATAGGGGCTGTTCATAAATTACGTCATCAATTTTTGATAGTAAAGCTGCCAAATAAAGTGACGTCATTAAAAAAATGCGTTTTAAGCTTAATTGTAAAATAAAAAACTATTTAGTAGATAATATTTTATAGCATTAAAAGTTTATAGAAACACGACTTTCATTCCTTTTTTACACATTGATGATGTGATTTTCGGAATGACCCCCCCCCCCCCCTCCTACGTCATGCTACCATCATCCGATGTCCAGACCCCCCCCCCCCATTTGAAATGACGTAATTTATGAACAGCTCCTTATAGTGAATTACTTGGCTTTATAATGGTTTATATTATTGCTATTATACTGCATTAGGAACGTATTACCTACTTATAAATGC
Source organism: Pammene aurita (assembly GCA_947086415.1). Taxonomy (NCBI): domain Eukaryota; kingdom Metazoa; phylum Arthropoda; class Insecta; order Lepidoptera; family Tortricidae; genus Pammene; species Pammene aurita. The sequence continues at coordinate 41,952,913 of OX352294.1, forward strand.
TATTGTACACCCTAAGGCATTAAAAATAGCTGAAAGCTGTATAGCGAATTTACGTGGCATTATAATGGCTAATATTCATGCTCTTAAACATCATTAAGCATTTATTTATGCTATTGTAGAACCTAAGGCACTAAACCAAACCGAAGCATTAGTGTAGCAAACCAAAACGCAACTGTACAGCATTCAGCTGTACAGTTGCATTTTGGTTCGCTGCACTAAAACTAAAGGCTTTAAAAAAGCATTTATACATGCCATTATACAACCGTTATACAGCTTAAAGCATTATATAATGCTATTGTAGAACCTAAAGCACTTAAGTGCTTTTAAACAGTCGAAAGCTGTACAGTTGCGTTGTGGTTTGCTGCACTTAAGCTAAAGGCTTTACAAAAGCATTTAGATATGCCATTATACAACCGTTATACAGCTCAAAGCATCATATAATGCGACAAGTTGCTCGGTGAACGTATATAAGAGTTTATACGGTCCTAAAGTTCGAAATAAGTTAACTATTCATATGTTATAATGCTTCCTGTGTTACTTGGGTAGGTTGGCGAATAGTGCGCTCTATAATATAAATAACAATTTTGTGTTATACCTACTTAGACATTACACAAACTTATTTAAAACCGAGTTAATTTGTAACTAATATTTACTCAACTAACTAACAAGGAAGGGTACCCAATTGTCCGGCTCCGATTGGATTATTTTTTATATATGTTATAGAGTAGTCAAAAATAGCTGACACGTAATTTTGACATTGGAAATGTCTTTTCGTTCGTTCCAGTAAATATAGGCCCCGATTTCACGAAAAAGTGCGATCCCCTTATACCACGGAAAGTTGTAAAGATATGATATTCAAAAATGGCTCAAAAGACTCATATTTAGAAGAGCTGTAAGGTGCAAAAATAATTTTTCGAGAAAATAAAAAAATAAAAAAGTTATGGCCGGAATAGTGAAAAAATAATAATTTTTTTATATAATTATTTTAAGACAATTTAGTCAGCTACAATTTAAGCCTAAAAAAAAGACGACAGGGTTAAGGGTCTGCCCTGTAGCCTAACCTTTTTGAAAAAAGTCAGAACGACATTTTTCACATTAATTTTTTTAACTGAGTTCAAGATTTCAAAAGAGGAGGTTCTCAATTCGGCGTGTATGTTTTTTTTATTTTGTTTTTTTTTTGTATGTGTTACTCCATAACTCCGTCATGTTTGAACCGATTTTGAAAATTCTTTTTTGGTTTTAAGTATATATTGGTCCCGTTATTGTCAATCTGATGAGGATCCATGAGGAATCGAGGGAACTCCTCAAATGTTAATGGCATACATGTAGTGATTTTTATCAACAAATCAGTTAAGCAAGTAAGATTGTTAGGACAAATTTTCGCCAAGCTCAAGTTCTGATGATGGGATCCATGAGGAATCGAGGGAACTCCTCAAATCTTAAAGGCAAACACATAGTGATTTTTGTATTTTTATCAACAAATCAAGCATTTTCATTCAAAAGACTGACATTTGATAAAGTGGAACTGCTGATGATGATCAGAACGGAACTCTTCAACAACGCATAATTCACGTTTGGCGATTTCTCCTCTGCGATGTGTTTGTTAAGCAAGTTAGATTGTCAGGACAAATTTTCTTCAAGCTCAAGTTCTGATGATGGGATACATGAGGAATCGAGGGAACTCCTCAAATCTTAAAGGCATACAATAGTGATATTTGTATTTTTATCAAGAAATCAAGCATTTTCATTCAAAAGAGTGACATTTGATGAAGTGGAACTGCTGATGATGATCAGAGCGGAACTCTTCAATGAGGCATAGTTCACGTTTGGCGATTCGTCCTCTTCGCTGCGTTTGTTAAGCAAGTTAGATTCTCACGACAAATTTTCGTCAAAGCTCAAGTTCTGATGATGGGATCCAGGAGGAATCGAGGAAACTTCTCAAATCTTAAAGGCATACATAAAGTGATTTTTGTATTTAAATCAACAAGTCAAGCATTTTCATTGAAAACAGTGACATATTGATGAACTGGAACTGCGGCTGATGCCATAAACATGTGAAATGTAAAATGAGAAAGGAATTCTTCGACGACGCATAGTTCACGTTTGATGATTTGTCCTCTTCGCTGTGTTTGTTAAGCAAGTTATTTCATTGTATACAGTGCACCATCTACAATAATCCTTCACCGGCTTCCCTTATTGAAGAAGTCGGTTCTTTTTCTTAAAAAATATTTAGCTATGTGGCTACCATTTCTCGAGTTGACTACGGATTTGTAATGTAATAATTTTTTTGTACTTTGAACATTATTATATCCTGCTTATTAATCTAAAAATTAAATATGTATACTTAGGCGCCACGGCGACAATTATTCAAACTTCGATATGCGTGTGGAATTTTTTCAATTTGTTTGTTCACAGCAGAGTTGGGCACACTTGATTAAAATCGGTGATTGATTACTAATCGCTGATTGAAACGGGCGCTGATTGAAACTAAATTAACGCTAATCAACTAACTTGTTCAATGTGATTGACGAATGTATGATTAGAGTGTTCTTCATCTGATTTATATTATTACTAGAATAAGACGTTTGTTCTGAATTTCACATATTGAACCAGATACATATGTAGAAATTATCCTATGACATATGTAGAAAGTATCCTAAATGAGAATGAGAATGAGAATGAGAGTGTAAGTGTGAGTGTGAGTGTGAGTGTGAGTGGGAGTGGGAGCGGGAGTGGGAATGGGAGTGGGAATGGGAATGGGAATGGGAATGGGAATGGGAATGGGAATGGGAATGGGAATGGGAATGGGAATGGGAATGGGAATGGGAATGGGAATGGGAATGGGAATGGGAATGGGAATGGGAATGGGAATGGGAATGGGAATGGGAATGGGAATGGGAATGGGAATGGGAATGAGAATGGGAATGAGGATGAAAATGAAAAGCGCATGTGGAAACCGCAGCTGTGTGATAGCTGCCTTAACGGTAGCCCAAAACCGCAATAAAACCGAACAGGCCGTTTCAAAGTTAAATGGGAGCATTCATTTGTAAACTCATACCAAAAACTAACAAAAAAATTGACGATATTTTGGTAAAGGTAACATTTGCCACTGGCATTTACGCTTTTATTGCTCAATATTGAATCTGCACTATACAACTTAAGTCGTAAGCGCCAACCGCCAAATGATACCTTGAGAAATATTGTCACAAATAGCCATTTATCCTAAATGTATATATGTACTATCGGGTTCAGAATTGCATGGCCAGTTTATGAATGAATTCATTGATAAATTGACCATGCAATTTTGAACCCGATGGTACATTAGTATAATATTATACTCACCTAGGTACCGCCTCTGTTTCGTCAGGGAAAAAAGTGAAGGAGCTAGTAGCTACGCAAAATCTAATCAAAATCTAATCATCTAATCAACTAAATCGTTAGTTTAACTAAGCAATCTGTCTTACTACGTAATCACTTCAGCTAATCATCAACGATTAACAACGATTATTCAGTCACGATTATTATCTTAAGCTATTATATAATTAATAGAAATATATTGATGCATATATTAAAATAGTCGATTATTTATGTGTCTGATTATAATTTTAACATACCCAATATTTATTAAAATCTATTATATATGTATATATATTTCGTATATTAAATATTTATAAATCGTACATCCACCCAAATGTTTTAATCAGAATCCAACCCTGTTTTACCTGCCCGTTCGGGAAAATTACAATTGCCTCCTAATCGCTAACTAGCCGTGCGCTCGGAATACCAGTGCAAGCGCAATCTCCAATAACGCACATTTGTTTCGGATCTCGGTGTCGAGTTACGCTGGTTCTAGAGCATTTGAATCGCTTGTACTGGGTGCAACCGTATAGAACTTAGAGCTTTTTTCGTATTAGTTCATATTGAATCTTATTGCGTGGTCCATATAGTAGAAATTCAAGAAACGCTAACATGTGGCCAAACCATTTTTTTCATAGTGGCACGCGCGCCTCCGGTTTACACACAAAAGATAAGACACTAAGTGGATGAGTTCAGTTCAAATTGTTTAGAGTATACTCATGTCGGTGGTCAATCAGATTAGAAAGCTCATGATTGAATTCGTAATCATGTTCATATGATTATGAGTAACGTTCTCATTTTTAGGGTTCCGTAGTCAACTAGGAACCCTTATAGTTTCGCCATGTCTGCCCGTCCGTCCGTCCGTCCGTCCGCGGATAATCTCAGTGACCGTTAGCACTAGAAAGCTGAAATTTGGTACTAATATGTATATCAATCACGCCGACAAAGTGGTAAAATAAAAAGTGGATTTTTTTTATTTATTAGGGTACCTCCCCTATACGTAAAGTGGGGAGTGATTTTTTTTTTCATTTCAACCCTAACGTGTGATATATTGTTGGATAGGTATTTAAAAATGAATAGGGGTTTGCTAAAATCATTTTTCGATAATGTAAATATTTTCGGAAATAATCGCTCCAGAAGTAAAAAAATATGCGTCCCCCCCCCCCCCCCCCCCCTCTAACTTTTGAACCATAAGTTTTAAAAATATGAAAAAAATCTCAAAAGTAGAACTTTATAAAAACTTTCTAGGAAAATTATTTTGAACTTGATAGGATGAATAGTTTTTGAAAAAAAATTACAAAATAATTTCTGAACTAAGTTTGTAATTTAACCGTATAAGCAGGTGTTTATTGTACCTGTAATTTCTACAAAATTACAATGAAATGACGTGCTTTCAAATAAAGTAAAAACGGTGAAAATCGGTTCACGCAATAAAGAATTATTCCATAAAAATCATCTTCCATACTTTAAGCTCGCGCGCAATAGTTTACTTAATTTGCCGATAGATGTCGCTGTACGTGGAACTCTCATATCATATCCTACATGGCGGTGTTATTAACTCTTAAGTGGGGACGCTTACTGTGACGGACGGAAAACTACGGAACCCTACACTGAGCGTGGCCCGACACGCTCTTGGCCGGTTTTAACTTTAGTTTCAATCACGTTAATTTTTGCCCAACTCTGGTTCACAGGCGTTATGTCGAGGATACTTATGTTAATCTAAGAATAAAATAATTATCATTCAACGTCGTAGTTTTATTTTATAACATTTTCCTTATCCCGACTTTCTCGTCGCTCAGCGACAATATTTTTTCGAATTCCGTAGATTCATTTCCAATGTGTTCGATAGTCGTGTGAGGCACGAAATCTGTGAATTTTTTTTAGCTGCTCAATTTCAACCTGTTGGAAGAAATGGTCCTCCAAAATACTAAAAAGTGACGAAACCCTCTAACTTCTGTTGAGAGTTTTGTTCAAGCAAACTGCGTTGTTATTACTAGTTTTGATATATGTTTGATATATATTGATTCAAGAGGAAGGTTTATATGTATAATACATGCTTAATATAGTAGAGAAACACTGATCATTTCAGAGGTTTCTAATATGGTGTCGTAAATAAACACTTTTTTGCGCTTACATTGCAAACGCTGGCTGAACCCTACGAGATAGATCAAAATAATGTACTACAGTATTGTACACCAGTACACCGTAAAAAGGTCTACAAAAAGTCCGCGATGGTATATGTCTATATCTAAGGGATAACCTACAATAACCATTTTTTTAACCCGTGCGAAGCCGGGGCGGGTCGCTAGTTGAGAATAAATCAAAGGCACCATGTTGATCTTATACTTTCCCGCATTAAGTTAAGAATTGAAATTCATCGCGACGCTCAGGCGGCCACTCTAAGATTCGCCTTAACCAAAGTACAAAGAAAAGCAGAGATTATTCTCTTGATAGGAAATAACTTGGCAGACTGTGGACATAGCACCTTATTGATTTTAGTCTAGATTAAATGTGGGTCCATTGACGTTCTAGAATCTAGATTATAAATTTTAATTGTTTTTATTTAGGTATACTATAGTCTGCGTGCACTACTTGGTTCGCGTAGAGGATGTTAGAAACTTTCAAAGGCAAACTTTTAAATCCTCTCCTAGTTTCACAACAGTATAAAAATAAATTATTTGTATTTCAAAGACACACAAACATTACCACTTGTTCGCACCTGAGTGCCGTACCAACTGCTATCTCACAATCTCCGAGTAATTCCGAATGTCACCGTCCTACGAAGCAAGCGGCTCAAACTTCTCTTTCGTGTATCGGGAACGCGCCGATTGCTATCTCACCGCCAACCGGTGCGCCGAAGGATGCCGAACCCGAGAGCCGCCGAAGATGCACGGGAGCGCTCGAGAACGACCGTATTACACCTACTGAGCCTAAGGTGGTAGCTGCGAGTACTATTGCTATCTCGCCTTCGCGCGTGGCACATGAGAGAGAGCGCGAATTAAGTCACAAGAGCGACGTACAAAGCAAGTCGACATATAATAAGAACAATAGCCCGGTGCGTTCGTTTCAAGCGGCTACTTGCAATGACATCGTTAATGAGCGTAATGAATGTAAACAACCTTTCTCAGAAATTTTAAAAAAGCCTGGTGAATGGAAGACTTATAAACCTGATGACCGGTGGGTGAATGCTCAAAGGGATCGTTTAAGGAACAGGCTTATAGGGCAGACGGGAACAGCGGCTACGGACCCGGCTGGAAAGTTTAAAGCCGTAATTGTTAAGGTGCCGTTGTTTATCAATTTTGTTGATAAGAATGCTTCTATCGCAGATATCTGTGAGTACATTTATAATAAGACGCATGCACGGGTTGAACTTGAGCTTATTGCTAGGAAATATGCGAGAAACTATAATTCGTATAAAGTTTTGGTACCCAGGCACAAGCTTGCGATTTTTATGGATGACAGCTTTTGTCCTGACGGGATTTCGTTTAGGCGTTTTGTTGATTTTAATCGAGACAAAGAATTAAATAAATAAGAAATAAGAATTTAAAGTATGGCTGATAAGTCTGGCCAATTTTCATCGACTTTATCGATGGCTACTTTCAATTGTAAGTCGGTGACGAGATCTGTGGAGGGCGTCAAAGAGTTGTGCAGTCAAGTGGACGTAATAGCTCTTCAGGAGACATGGCTGATGGACCATAATGTTCATTATATTGGTGATATCGACACAAAATTTGATTTTACGAGCAAGTCAGCGGTGGATTCTTCGCTCGGCATGCTAAGAGGGCGGCCCTACGGGGGGGTTGCCTTAATGTGGAGAAAGGGTGTCTTCACGTCAGTTAAAGTGATTCAGTGCAGTAGTGTGCGGTTGGCTGCTATTTGTGTGAACGCGGGGGGGGCGCTCGGTACTATTTTTTTCTGTGTACATGCCAACTGACGACATCACCAATCTTCCTGAGTTCACTGAATGTCTTAGTGAAGTGTGTGCAATCATCGAAACTCACTGTGCTGATTGTGTATTTGTACTAGGTGATTTTAACGCCCACCCCGGGGAGCTTTTCTTTGCTGAAATGTGTGATTTTTGTGTGGAACAGAGCTGGCGATGTGCTGACATTGAGTGGCTGGGCAGTGAGTCGGGAACATATACTTTCATAAGCGAAGCTCACGGGTGCACTAGGTGGCTGGACCACTGCTTGGTCACCGAGTCAGCATGGTTAACTCTAACGGATGTAATAGTTAAATATGATACCTTTTGGTCGGATCATTTTCCAGTTATTTATAAATGTAATATCAGTTGTAAGGAAACGATCACGTCAAATAATTTCCATGGGGTAAATAATAATAATATTACCTGGGGAGAAAGAAATACTGACCAAATAAAATTATTTTGTGACATTTGTTGTGATAAATTTAAAAACTTAGATTTTCCCGTAGTTTTAAGGTCTTGCTGTGATCGCTTTTGTAATGACTTGTCCCATCGTAGAGTATTAAATAGTTTGTATGATGACATTGTTACTACTTTGCAAACAGCCTCTAGAATGAGTAAATCTGTTGGAAAGGTCAAGCGCAAGCAGGTGGTAGGCTGGAATAAACACGTGAAAGAGGCGCATGCGCGTGCTAGACACATGTTTAAGCAGTGGGTTTCATATGGTAAACCATCTTCAGGACCTCTTTTTCAGGACATGTGTGCTTCTCGGAAGGTGTTCAAGGACAGGCTAAAATGGTGTCAGGATAATCAAGCTCAAATTAAAATGGATATCTTAGCCACACACCACAAAGCCAAAAACTTCAGCAAATTCTGGAAGTGCACTAATAAAATCGGCCCTAAGTCTAGTCTTCCTGCAAGTGTGGATGGAGCGTGCGAGCCGGCACATATTGCTAATTTGTTTATGGAGCGTTTTAGGGTTAATAGCCCTCTGGGAGACGGATCGCGGGTGGTCGATGCTGAGGTCCATTCGAGCGAGGTCCCTGTCCGGTTTACTTTCACGGAGGTAAAGAGTGTCATTCGATCAATGACTCGAGGGAAGTCACCGGGACATGATGGCCTCAGCATTGAGCACCTGCAGAATGCTGGTGATCACCTGCCTCGGGTACTGAAAATGTTTTTTAATCTGTGCATGAGCCACTGTTAGCTTCCGGATGATCTTATGAGGACTATCGTGGTTCCTATTGCCAAAAATAAAACGGGTGATGCCTATGACGGGTCCAACTACAGACCGATATCCCTAGCGACGGTGTCTGCTAAGGTGCTGGACGGACTGCTTGATAATCTTTTGTCTAAGCATGTCAAATCGCAGGATGCACAGTTTGGTTTTAAACCGATGGTGTCAACTGAGAGTGCGATTCTGTGCTTTAAGCAGACCGTCCAGTACTATAAGGAAGGAAAAACACCTGTCTTTGCCTGTTTTTTGGACCTGTCAAGGGCGTTTGACATGGTCTCGTATGACATTTTGTGGGACAAGCTCGAAAATGAAACAAGTACTCCGAGGGGGGTGGTTAACCTGTTTCGTTTTTGGTATGACCACCAGACCAATCAGGTCAGATGGGCGGGCGCGCATTCAGACATGTACAGGTTAAAGTGTGGCGTGAGACAAGGGGGTCTCAGTTCACCGAGGTTGTTTAACCTGTACATGGATGACTTGATCGCTAGGCTCAGCAGCACAGGTATTGGATGCTCAATTGCTGGTACCACTGTAAACAATATCAGCTATGCAGATGATATGGTGCTGCTGTGCCCGGCGATCAGCGCTCTAGTCAAACTGCTGAAGATATGTGAGGAGTACGCGGTGACCCATGGCCTAATATACAACACCAAGAAGAGTGAGCTGTTGGTCTTCAATGCCGGCAAAAAAGAGTATGCGTCATTGCCTGCTGTGTGTCTGAGCGGAGTTCCTCTAAATAGAGTGTCGCGTTTTAAATATCTTGGGCACTGGGTCACCGAGGACCTCCAGGATGATGCCGATATGGAACGGGAGCGCAGGGCATTGTCGGTCAGATGTAATATGCTGTCACGTAGGTTTGCGCGTTGTAACGGGGATGTCAAAAATACCCTTTTCAAGGCTTTTTGTCAATCCTTTTACACGTGCAGCCTGTGGACGAACTACACTAAGAAGACCATCAATACCCTGCGCGTCCAATATAACAACGGCTTCCGTATGTTGATGGGACTGCCACGTTACTGCAGCGCGTCGGGGATGTTTGCGGAGGCTAGAGTAGACGGTTTTAGTGCGATAATCCGTAATCGCACCGACTCCCTCATGCGCCGAGTACGTGACAGTTCCAACAGCTTGCTACGTCTCATCTGGGAAAATCCTGCTTGTGCTCTATGGAGGCACTGCAATGACCTACATATGGGTTCTAGGGGCATAGTTTATGACTTAATGTAATTGAAATTTGATAATTTTGGACATTTGGAATTTAATTTATATTTATTGTGATTTATTGTGATGGAATTTAATTTTTAATATTTATTTGTTTTTATTGTACTGTGTGACATAATTTAATTTAGTTTTTATTGTATTTGTGTTAATTTAATGTAATTTGTATGTGGTTTTAATTTAATTTATTATTTTGTATGTAATTTTATGGACTTGTGGTCTGAAATAAACGATTTGAATTTGAATTTGAATTTGAAAGACTATCTTTTTTTTCATAATGCGGCTGTTTTTGGGTATAAATTGAAAATTTGGTTAAAAGCGGGCATCACTATATTATCCTCAACAAAAAAAGAAAGGGCTTAACACGTCAAACTTATAACAATAAGTTTGACGTGTTTAAGTCTATCTTGGGAAGTGTTTCTAAAACGTATTAACCGATTTAACGATATGAGTGCATTTTTAATCGAGAGTGTTGAGTTGGTTTAAGAATCTAGATGCCGCTTTTATGATTTTATCGAAGGTTCCAAAATGTTAATTATTCAAGTAAAATATCACCTAAATATGAAGCAGTGCCTTGTAGAGTCTATAAATGAAACGCATAGTTTCCATTTTCTGCGTCGGCAAGTTAGTACAGCGAGGAATTCTGTCAACCGCGTAAAAGAGCATTATCTCCAATCCAAAGTAGTTTGAATTAGGAACTTATTGCATTACAATACGATTCACAATGGAATCAGTTTTCCATCGGTTGATGCGACTCTTATGTGGTGTTAGTGTGGCATTCCCTTCGGGCTAGATGTACGATGGCAACAAGCGACAATTCCCTTTGTCTCAAGACACTTGTAGTTTCGCCTGCTAAGAATGTACGTGGAATGTGGGATGATATTTAAGCTTAACATTTTGGTGACGTAATGGTTTATTTTTTCGATCTCCTGATCTTCTTCTTCTTTGCACATTGCCACTTTAGGTGGGGTCGGCTCTCCTAATTTTGCTGCGCCATGACATTCTTTCAAGGGTTGCCGGGTCAGGAAGACTTTCTATATTTGAAAGGCTGTTTATTATATACTGGTCCACCACGTTGCTGGAGGTCGGCCTCTACCCCTTGCTTTTTCTGGTAAGCACCTACCATTGCTTTCTTTACCACATACTCTTCATGACATGTCCATACCACCGCAAACGATATTAGCTTTTCGGGGATAGGGGCTACTTTAAAGGTTCCTGCATGCTATGTGTTAATTCCTGACCTTGTCAAGCTTTGTTACCCCTCCCGACCGAAGCAGACGAATCGAAGCATTTTGATTTCAGTCGTGTGTAGCTTGTACAATTGTCTCCTTCACTTACCAGCATTCAGCTCCATACAGCAATGCCGGCCTGACAGCGCTTTTGTAGACTTTCCCTTTTGTGCGTATCGGCATTCGAGGATCACAGGTCACGCCGTTAACAGGTCGCCTGCCAGGCGACATTAATTCTTTGGGCCACGTCCATCGGATACAATCGAGCCCAGATACTTAAATTGGGATGCCTTAGGTACCGGATTTTTGTCAGGGTATAATGAAATAACATATGGCAATTTGTGACAATGTATAAGAGGTAAAAAAAACCGGCCAAGAGCGTGTCGGGCCACGCTCACTGTAGGGTTCCGTAGTTTTCCGTCCGTCACAGTAAGTGTCCCCACTTAAGAGTTAATAACACCGCCATGTAGGATATGATATGAGAGTTCCATGTACAGCGACATCTATCGGCAAATTGAGTAAACTATTGCGCCCGAGCATAAAGTATGGAAGATGATTTTTATGGGATAATTCTTTATTGCGTGAACCGATTTTCACCGTTTTTACTTTATTTGAAAGCACGTCATTTCATTGTAATTTTGTAGAAATTACAGGTACAATAAACACCTGCTTATACGGTTAAATTACAAACTTAGTTCAGAAATTATTTTGTATTTTTTTTTCAAAAACTATTCATCCTATCAAGTTCAAAATAATTTTCCAAGAAAGTTTTTATAAAGTTCTACTTTTGAGATTTTTTTCATATTTTTAAAACTTATGGTTCAAAAGTTAGAGGGGGGGAGACGCATATTTTTTTACTTCTGGAGCGATTATTTCCGAAAATATTTACATTATCGAAAAATGATTTTAGGAAACCCCAATTCATTTTTAAATACCTATCCAATAATATATCACACGTTAGGGTTGAAATGAAAAAAAAAATCACTCCCCACTTTACGTATAGGGGAGGTACCCTAATAAAAAAAAAATTTTCACTTTTTATTTTACCACTTTGTCGGCGTGATTGATATACATATTAGTACCAAATTTCAGCTTTCTAGTGCTAACGGTCACTGAGATTATCCGCGGACGGACGGACGGACGGACGGGCAGACATGGCGAAACTATAAGGGTTCCTAGTTGACTACGGAACCCTAAAAAGGGATGAGAATACGGCTTATTTTCTGTAGCCGGATACTGCATATTGTCACAAGCACTTCACATCACATCTTATACAACTTCAAACTGACTTAAAAACTATGTAAAACTAAAAATCAATAGATATTAACATATAACAATGTGAGTAGAAATGCGTAGTTAACCTTCCTTCTGTTAGATCATGGGTTACAGTCAACATATATAGAGATGTAATGGAGGTGTGGCATAAGATAACGTTGGTCCAGACACAGAACAGAAGGCCCTTATACTTATTGAGCAATATATTATCGCGATCCTAAATGTACGACGGGGGGTGATGGGAGTAATGATTACGCAGAAAATAATCCAAACTGATGAAATTAGAATAAGGGAAAGTGTTGTGGTATTTATCTTTAATCGCTTACTAACATAAAGTAAGTCAACATCAGCCGAGGAATGTCCAGGCCTCGGTGCTTGGTGCGTAGCTAACATTTTTGTAGGAAAGCCGAAATGAATCTGGCTTTTGTTTTCTTAATGTTTTCTGTCTGAAAATTTAGTATTAATATTTGTACCCGGGTATGTCCTTCCGACCCGGGTATATCCTTAAACTACGACCGGACGCGGGTATGTCCTTAAACTATGTCCAAAAGAGATGTATGGGTACTGCAAATGTCATCTCGCTATGTGTGGTAGGGCACGTTCAGCGAATGTCATCTCGCTCAAATCTGGAGCAGAGCCCGACTGGGGAAGTACCTTCACCTTATAGAAAACCACAGCCAAATAGCACTAGACCCTACTCATAGTGTTGTGTTCCTGCCGGTGAGTAAGGTTGCCAAAGAGCTCAAAGACCACCCAGTGTGTTGACGAAGAGGACTTGTTCCTTTAGTCGTCAACACAGTGAATCCTCCTTTTGTAAAGGGTCGGCAACGCGCATGTGACACCCCTGGAGTTGCAGCGGCTACGGTAGCTGCTTACCATCAGGCGGGCCGTATGCTCGTTTGCCACCGTCTTGTTGTAAAAAAAAAAAGTTTCACCACTGAAATACCCAATGGTCATCTGTCACATCCTGAGCACCGGAACTGGTCACTCAGAGGCAGCGTCAGAAATAAACTGAGGAAGTAGGGGTCAGTGTGATGCCCGTAGTGTACAGTCGCCATCAGATATATCGGAGCGGCCAACGTGGTCACAAATATCTGAACAACGCCTCTATGTCAAGGCGGCAAATTGCATGTTCCGATATTTTTGAGTACCTTGGCCGTTCAGAGATATTTGTTGGCCACTGTACGAGTGTTGGGCGCCGCGAACATCGCGTCGAGCTTCCAATGGAAGTGAGCAGACTGAGCAGTGTCCACTGAGACCACTTCCATATGGTTAGCATGAATGAACGCATCGCTGGGCCGCGATTCGACACACGCTTGACAGACACAGCTCCAACCCAACTCAACTCAACGCTATAACGACATTGACATTTGCTATTCGAACAGATTTTCATTCAACATTGGTCTCACATTGGTCTCACATTGGTCAGACATTGGTCACACATTGGACCAATGCGCGACCAAGGGTACTCGAAATTAACAAATTGATCTCAACTGTGGGTTTTGCAAAAAATTTTGTTTTTTTTAGGGTTCCGTACCTCGAAAGGAAAAAACGGAATCCTTATAGGATCACTTTGTTGTCCGCCCGTCCGTCCGCCCGTCCGTCCGTCAAGACCCTTTTTCTCAGGAACGCGTGGAGGTATCAAGCTGAAGAGTCCCTTGGAGCTGTGAAAAAATCAAACTTGTAAGCCAACGCAATCAAAAGATACAGCCGTTTATGCCGCAAATTTTCGAAATTCGCAAGGGAATCAAAACCTACAGGGTATTTCCCGTGAACTCAGAATCTTGAAATTTGGTAAGAAGCAACGTCTTATAGCACAGATAAAGGAAAAAAAAAACCGGCCAAGTGCGAGTCGGACTCGCGCACCGAGGGTTCCGTACAAACCTGTAGGTATATAAGTAAAGGTTCACCCAATGCATTGACATAGAAAATTGATTTTGTTACAGATTAAAGGTATTATAGACCTGAGTATTTGATATGAATTTCAATTAAATACCTCTACGCGTTTACGAGGAAAAAGGTAGTAAGTTTAAAATTTAAAAAAATATTTTTTTTACGATTTTACTAAAAATGTCTACTTTTGGTAATTTTTCCTTTGTCTGTGCTATATGAAGTTTCTTTGTGCCAAGTTTCAAGTTTCTGAGTTTACGGGAAGTACCCTTTAGGTTTTGAGTTACTTGCGAGTACTCAGTTTCAAAATATGCGACTTAAATTGCTATTTCTTTTGATTGCGTTGACATAAAAGTTTGGTTTTTTCGATATCTGAAATGTCTTATAGCCCTGAGTATTTGACATGAATTTTAATTTAATACCTCCACGCGTTTACGAGGAAAAAGGTAGTAAGTTTAAACCCTAAAAAATTTTTTTGTATGATTTTACTAAAAATGTCTACATTTTGTAATTTTTCCATTGTCTATGCTATATGACGTTGCTTCGTGCCAAATTTCAAGTTTCTGAGTTCACGGGTTTTGCGAGTGCCGAAAAACTCTAAAATTGCAGCATAAACGACTGTATCTTTTGATTGCGTTGGCTTTTAAGTTTGATTCTTTCACAGCTCCAAGGGACAATAGACCTGAGTATTTGATATAAATTTCAGCTTGATACCTCCACGCGTTCCTGAGAAAAATGGTCTTGACAGACAGACAGACAGACAGACAGACAAACAGACAGACAGACAGACAGACAGACAGACGGACAACAAAGTGATCCTATAAGGGTTCCGTTTTTTCCTTTCGAGGTACGGAAGCCTAATTACGAAAACCGTTAATTTTTATTTACATCATATAATAAAAATATTTCTAATAATTTTAAAGTTACTACCCCTTTCCTCATGAACGCGTAGAGGTATTAAATTATCATATCAAATACTCAGGTCTATAATACCTTTAAGCTGTAATGGTTTGTACGGAACCCTCGGTGCGCGAGTCCGACTCGCACTTGGCCGGTTTTTTTTTTCAAATTTGACAGTTTTCATGAAAGGTACCATATGGTGGAAGGCGCTTACGTCGTACGTTGTAGTCATCGTACATCAGATTCAATATTGTATTCGAGTGATAAAAGCTTAAGCGCCGGCCGCCAATTGGTACCTTTTCCGTAGACTTTCACATATCTTAGACACGCTTGCGATTTAAATGTTATTTTACCATGACTTAATTAGTTTGGTATGTAGGTTTTAGGGACCTATTCAAGTCGTTAAAATGGTCAGGTGAAACATGGCTAACATAGGTAGGTATTTTTCTTTAATTATTTACAGTACCTATTATTATAGCCCTATTCTAAATACGTGGCAGGTATCCTTCAACATAATGGAGTGTTTAAATTTAGCTAAATAGTTAAATAATTTATACTTATATCGTTTATATGTAAAACAGAGTTTCTTATACTGTTCATTATTCTAAATACATTTAAAATTCATAAGCCAAAATAGCGCATTAATGGCGTACCCAATCCTCATAGCGCCAGCGCTTTAAAAACTAGGTCAAACAATTTGTTTAACATGATATTATAAAATTACAGCCATAGAATACTGACAGCGATGGCGCCCAAGGGGCCACAGAGTTTGTTTTTATTATTATTGTTTGCTTAATTCACTTTACAAGTGTTAAATTAACAATACAGCCCAACTTGCATACAGCCTTGGGGGGCGTTGCGATTTTAATAAAGAATTAAAATATTTGCTTATTATGTAAAGCCTGACCAGAAATATATGATCATGCGCCATGTTGCGGAATTTCATTGGAACTATTTTCTTACACTGGCAATATTTTTAATTGCATGCTGCATGATATGCATATGTGAGTGCATGTGATAGGCTGTCACTGTCATTGTGGCGGTTTAGTTGAATAAATAAAGTGTTGAATATTAAATAATTAAGGACAAAATTTCATCAAATTATCCACGCTCGGGAAATGAAACTATTTCGCTGTAAAAGATTTTCAAATTAACATCAGAGCTGACAGGTAAACAAATCAAGATATCTCCATATATACGCTCTATGACTAAAGTGAACTGTTGCCATTATACATTAGAATAATAACGCCCTCCTGACAATGATCATATATTTCTAGTCAGGCTTTAATAACTTAAGATATAAACAAACAAAATAAAAGCGCCCTAAAATAATTTACGCCAAAATCTTTTTAGGAGGGCAAACGATTAACATCCGCGTATAATTCGTTAAAACTTGACCCCGATTTAACCCATAGGTCAAGTCTAAAAAATATTTTTTATGCAGCTACACTGCTTTTAATTAATTAATTTTTCACATTTCAAAATTCTGCCTTTAAAAGTTTAAATAAATAATGATTATGGGACAATCTTACACAAATCAACCAAGTCCCACAGTAAGCTCAAGAAGGCTCTTGTTAAATAACGCCACTGCTTCCTATAAAAGATACGATTTCCAAACCCCATTTGAATTTATGTTCCTATACTTACCTATCTGTAGGTACGTAAGTATTGGTTTCAGTATCTGTTGTATAGTATTTTCCATGTGTTGTACACGCGGGGACTCACGAGCGAGGCTAATAAGACCACCAAGAATCTTATTCCTAAACTCCTTCGAGAAATAACATGAATTAATGTAACATCTCGACTTTGCCTATTTGTGGTAATTCCGGAAACACGAAAGGAATTAACTGCGCGGATTTTCTTTGATGTACATTGGATTGTCTCAAAAGTGTTGTTTAATGAAGATGGGATTATGAGCCTTATGACGGGGGCTTTAAAGAGGGATTTTGTTGACGGGTTTTAAGAGTAATGGAGGCATGAGATTAAAATGACGGATTGTAAATACTCGTAGTACACAAACGGTAGTTCATTTTGTGTAGTACCTAATAGGAATATCCGATTTACATGTCGGTAAACAACTAATAAGTCAGTTTTGCAACTTGATTTCTCATTAATTCCCGGAAAAGTAGGTACATGCTACTTAAAATGTTTAGGCAAATTGTTTAAGTGGTCGTTTCATTCATCGTGTAATTTCTTTTTCAAAAGATGTCACTTACCTTTCCTGTGGGGCAAGTACAATAGACACATGGTGGCCACGTCACGACCCGTTACGTTGATGAGTTAAATAGAACCCCTAAGGACAATACCTATTTGACAATATCATCAATTTATTGATATTAATTATTTATTTTTATGAAGTTAGAAGTTATGACGCACCGACCGATTTGCCTGTATTTAACGTTCACATTAGGTGGAACGTAACGAGCATTGCTATTTTAAATGGCTGGGCGCTTTTTTTAGATATTTTAATTTTTTTTATGTGTAGGTACCTAAATAACACAAATGTACAACTAAACAACACTGTAATAACACTGTAATTTGGAAATTTTGGACACAGTTCAGGTAAGAAAGTATATCAAAGTTGTGTGTACTTCGTTTTCAAAAAGTCAGATTTGGACTCATAAACATTCTTTTTTCTTTGGTATTTTTAACCGACTTCAAGATTTGAAAAGAGGAGGTTCTCAATTCGGCGTGTATGTTTTTTTTTTTTTTTTTTTTTTTTTTTTTTTATGTTTGTTACTCCATAACTCCGTCATGTCTGAACCGATTTTGAAAATTCTTTTTTTGATTGTAAGTATATATATACAGATTGGTCCCGTTTTTGTCAAAACGCAGTTCTGATGATGGGATCCATGAGGAATCGAGGGAACTCCTCAAATCTTAAAGGCATACATATAGTGATTTTTATATTTTTATCAACAAAACCATCATTTTCATTCAAAACAGTGACATTGGATGAAGTAGAACTGCTGATGATGATCAGAACGGAACTCTTCAACGACGCATAGTTCACGTTTGGCGATTCGTCCTCTTCGCTGTGTTTGTTTAGCAAGTTTAATTGTCAGAACAAATGTTCGTCCAGCTCAAGTTCTGATGATGGGATCCATGAAGAATCGAGGGAACTCCTCAAATCTTAAGGGCTTACACAAAGTGACTTTTGTATTTTTATCAACAAATCAAGCATTTTCATTCAAAAGAGTGACATTTGATGAAGTGGAACTGCTGATGATGAACAGAACGGAACTCTTCAACGACGCATAGTTCATGTTTGGCGATTCTTCCTCTTCGCTATGTTTGTTAAGCAAGTTAGATTGTCAGGACCAATTTTCGTCAAGCTCAAGTTCTGATGATGAGTTCCACGAGGAATCGAGGGAATTCCTCAAATCTTAAAGGCATACATAAAGTGACTTTTGTATTTTTATCAACAAATCAAGCATTTTCATTCAAAAGAGTGACATTTGATGAAGTGGAACTGTTGATGATAATCAGAACGGAACTCTTCAACGACGCATAGTTCACGTTTGGCGATTGGTCCTCTCCGCTGCGTTTTTTAAGCAAGTTATTTCATTGTATGGAATCTAAGTGCACCATCTATCTACAATAATCCTTCACCGGCTACCCCCATTGAAGTCGGTTTTTTTTCTTAAAAATTATTCTTAAACTATCCAATGGTTGGTTATCCTAAACTTGGTTTGATGTTTAGAGAACAACGCATTTATATGTATTTTTAAGTTTTGTTGTACTGTTGTTTTGAATGTAGTAATGTTGTTTTAATTCTTCTCGGGTTAGAGGTGTAGGGTTAGGGTTAGAACCGGTATAGTTTTTTTAACCGACTTCAAGATTTGAAAAGAGGAGGTTCTCAATTCGGCGTGTATGTTTTTTTTTTATGTTTGTTACTCCATAACTCCGTCATGTCTGAACCGATTTTGAAAATTCTTTTTTTGATTGTAAGTATATATATACAGATTGGTCCCGTTTTTGTCAAAACGCAGTTCTGATGATGGGATCCATGAGGAATCGAGGGAACTCCTCAAATCTTAAGGGCTTACACATAGTGATTTTTGTATTTTTATCAACAAATCAAGCATTTTCATTCAAAAGAGTGACATTTGATGAAGTGGAACTGCTGATGATAAACAGAACGGAACTCTTCAACGACGCATAGTTCATGTTTGGCGATTCTTCCTCTTCGCTATGTTTGTTAAGCAAGTTAGATTGTCAGGACCAATTTTCGTCAAGCTCAAGTTCTGATGATGAGTTCCACGAGGAATCGAGGGAATTTCTCAAATCTTAAAGGCATACATAAAGTGACTTTTGTATTTTTATCAACAAATCAAGCATTTTCATTAAAAAGAGTGACATTTGATGAAGTGGGACTGCTGATGATAATCAGAACGGAACTCTTCAACGACACATAGTTCACGTTTGGCGATTTGTCCTCTTCGCTGCGTTTTTTAAGCAAGTTATTTCATTGTATGGAATCTAAGTGCACCATCTAATAATCCTTCACCGGCTACCCCCATTGAAGTCGGGTTTTTTTTCTTAAAAATTATTTTTCTTTTACTTTGATATACTATCTGACATGAAAAAGTGCCCTTGTGGCCTACTTACGGAATAAATGTTTGCGTTTGAGTTGGAGTTTAACAATGTAATAAAATCTAGCCAGTCGATTATAGCCGTCTTCTAACTATCGCAACTTCTCTTGAATCTTGGTATATCAAAATTTAGTTACTTTTATTAGAATATTATTATTGGAAAAATATTTGATTACAACAATACGTTTAGTGAACTTACGACGCTATTTGTAATTTCCAGTGTCATATACTCGTACCTATGCCCTTCCTTGCCCTTTAGGCATTAAGTTCCTATCCTCTACCGAAATTGATATTAGGATTAAATTTACACTGTAAAGGTCAAGCTTAAGGTCAGGCTCCTCACGATAGATCATGTAACATGGAACAGGCGGCGATCGCACATTTACCCTCATCGGCAGGCCTGTGTATTCCAAATGCACCGAGCGAGGGCGAAGCGTCTCAGTGTTAGTAATTTGGAAACTTATGAACCCACAGACGATACACAAAACTAAAAAATATTTAATTACTATAAAAATAATAATTTGACCAAAAAGGTCCTTGATATGGCTGTTGCAGCCCAGGGAGCAGGTAGACCCCGGACAACCTGGATGGCAGTTGTTAGAAAAGACATGCAGAATGAAAATATAAGACCTGAGATGACCCAGGACCGAACGGCCTGGCGACGCATGATTAGAAGGGCCGACCCCAAGTAAATGGGAAGGAGCCAGGCAAAAGAAGAAGATAAAAATAATAATTTTAAACAAGAAAGAACCGACTTCACTTAGCCTTCACCTTTCCAAAGGCAAATGCTCGAGCTGCTAAAAAGAATTTTCCAAATCGGTCAAGCCGTCTTCGAATAATCGGTGAACATATATAAAAAAAAATAGGAACAAAGATCCCGACGAATTGATAACCTCCTCCTTCGAGAACTTCGAGTCAGTTGATAAGCGTTATTGTTAATTGTACCCAACTGGCTACAAGACGGGGTGAACAACTTATTTTTAGAGTCACGTACCAAACTTGGGTCACGTAACTATTTTTACCTTAAACTTAACATATCGCACAACAAGAAACCAGTAATACTTAAAACGCGATTGGAATGTTGCTGCTGTTGCATTTCTATTGATATGAGTTTGGACATTTTCGACTCAATTGGGCCAGTATTAAATGACCTTCTATAATGCACACTTGTTAGATTTTGTAGTCACGCTTATTCTGGTCTTTTCGGAGTTTTCTGCCCAAAATGTTCCATAATTAATCCAGTTCGAATTCTAAAGCCTTTTCAGTATTTTATAGGCTATTCGAAGTTTAAACTACTTCATATTTTACCAACCACAGGTCAACCGTGTGAGTTCGGAACAGACAAAGGTCCTGGGTTCATCCTAGCGTGTGTCAATGAGCAACTATGCATACAATATGAGTATCACAGTAGAGTAGCTAGTTCAAATAGTTTCAAATTCCTTCGACTAGGCTAGTAACTGCAAATATTTTAAATAATCTGACTTTATCTTTGAGACACGTGTGGTACTTAAAACCTTAGGCATTTTTACGTAACATTACATATTCTACGCCAATGTGTGGACTATTAAAAATATATAAATACTTCACCTACTTTAGTGAAGTGCTAGTTTAGTGATAGACTTCATGTACGTAGCCTACAAATGACACTGTCCGCTAACTACATCGTATTCCTTATTGCTGCGTGCGCAGCGGCAATGGATTCCTTTCATCCACTCTCTAACAAGTTCATATCGCTGATCAATTCGAAACAGAATTCCTGGAGAGCTGGTCGAAACTTCCCACCGGACACACCTAGTGCACACCTTCAAAATCTAATGGGTGTCATCGACGATCCAGTATTTTCAACGCTCCCTGCCAAAGTCCACGATAATGACCTGATTGCCAGTCTACCAGAAAACTTCGACCCTAGAAAGAAGTGGCCTAATTGCCCAAGTTTAAATGACATCAGAGATCAAGGATCTTGTGGGAGCTGCTGGGCTTTTGGAGCTGTGGAAACCATGACCGATCGAGTATGCACTTACTCAAATGGCACAAAAAAGTTCCACTTCTCAGCTGATGACCTGGTAAGTTGTTGCTGGTTTTGTGGATTCGGTTGCTTTGGTGGTATCCCAGCAGCAGCGTGGCTATACTACGAATATGTCGGCATTGTATCTGGAGGGCCTTACAATTCTTCTCAAGGTTGCAGGCCGTATGAGATTCCTCCTTGCGAGCATGGCGTACATGGTAGCAGGCCGAAATGTGACGGTTATCATCAAACGCCGACCTGTGTGGAAAAATGCAATGCTGGTTACAATGTAGATTATGCTAAAGACAAGCACCAAGCTAAAGTGACTTACTCCATAAGTGGAGAAGACCATATAAAAGCGGAATTGTACATAAACGGTCCTGTAGAGGCTGGCTTTAAAGTATACGATGATTTTATTCACTACAAGAGCGGGGTTTATTCCTACACAGCAGGAAATCTTAAAGGAGGTCACGCTATCAAGATCCTGGGGTGGGGCATCGAGAATGGTAAGAAGTACTGGTTGTGTGCAAACTCCTGGAACAGCGATTGGGGTGATAAGGGCTTCTTCAAGATCCTGCGGGGTGAAGACCACTGCGGCATTGAAAGTGGAGTTGTAGCTGGAGACCCTGATTTAACAGGATTGAATTAGTAAAATATAAACATTCCGGCTTATCCATTCACAGAAATTGTGTTATAATAATAATATAGTGAATCAAATCGAGTACCCCAAACCCTATAACTTTAAATTACTGATGTGGCGGCAGGAAAGTTATTACAATTCCGTACTTATTTTCCTTGACTTAATCCATGTATGCTCTTCTTGGCTTCCCTGGCTTCCTCTTTGCTTCAACTCTCCCTTCTAGGATGTTCTTAATAAATTCGTCATGTCGTAGCAGGTGTCCAAGCATGCTTCCTCTCCTATTTTCTATGGTTCTCAACAAACTACTCTTTTCTTTTATTCTACATAGAACATCTTCATTGTTTTTCTTCTCTTCAAAAATCAAGTCAATTCAAGGAAAAAATAAACGTCATGTCGTATCAGGCTATCAAGGAGAAAACACAGGACAGACATACAAGTAAATTGCTCCACCGACAAGAGGCCAGCTCTTAAATAATTGATGATGTTGAGAATATTATTAGAATAATTTCACGTTTTCGTTTTGAAATTGATAGTTATCGATTTCAAAATTAAAATTTCCTTTATTTTCCGTAAACATTTCATATATACCCAACAATTTTTTCAAGATTTTAGAATAATTTTGCAACTCGCACATCTGTACCCAACCGAAATAACATTTTGTTGTCCCCTACATCTCCAGATTGTCCTTTCCCGTATTTTAAATTACCCGTTTGTCCTCCCGACTGACCGGTACCCGGATATCTTGACTTTGATTGTTCATGATTGTTCGTGAAACGATTGCAGAATCATGCGTCCAGAAAAAAAAACTAAAGGCGAGTTTACACTTAGTCTGTGGCCTACGACAGTCAGTAACATCATGCTTCCAGTATTAATTTGTGATATTGAGGATCTGGATGACGTTATAGGCAACAGACTCATAAGAACTACATCGAACCTTGAGTGAGTGAGCCCTTAGTCCTTTATTATCTGGATCAGATCATCTTGGGCCAGAATAAATAGCGTCCTTAGGCGTACTTAGGCTACGAGATGGTCTGTTTTTCGGCAGCTGTACCGCGAGGTCCACATTGTCAGAATATATTTAGGTTACCTGAATAGGGTTTGCACGACGGATCTGAAATGTATAGAAGATCCGTATGATCCGGATCCGGTCTCCTTTCTATCCGGTGATCCGGGTCCGGATCAAACGGACAGAAAAAAGACGAGCGGTTGTAAACTGGAAACGGTCATCGACATACATTTGGACGATTATCGCCCGGAGTTGTTTTTCTAGTTTAGGTACCTACTCATGCGTGTATTTGCCATATTATCTAAAGAAAGACTACGGTATTTGTGTTCAAAGATTAATGATTGTTTATGTACTCGTTTTGGACCCTACTAAGAAGCTATTTGATATACAGCTGTACATGATATCATTCGAATAATCTTGTTTACTAATTGGAGTAAATAACAAACGGTTTATTATTTATCACAATTTAAATTCATTTGTAAATGAATGACCATAAAATTTAGCTAAATCTACGGCCATTTTTTTTAAATACCACGACGGTGGCAAAGACGCATACAGCCCGCCTAATTGTAAGCAGTTACCGTAGCCTATGGACGCCTGCAACTCCAGAGGATTCACATGCGCGTTGCCTTTAAGAACCTATACACTCCTTTTTTGAAGAACCTCATACTGAACAATCAAACAAAACGAACAAAATTAAACAAAATTCAAATTTTGTTTAATTTATGGTTTGTCAACAAACCATAAATTAAACATGGTGCTTGTATTGTCACAAATACGAGTAGTCTATAAAGGGGTCAAAATGTGAGTGTAGGTTTACTGACGCTAACAAGAATCATCCTTTCGTTATAATTATGACATCAAGAGTATCAAGACACACGGAAGTGGCATTGTTTGGTGCAGATGGGCAGCGGGAAGTGGTATTGTTTGGTGCAGATGGGCAACGAAGTTCATCATTGGACAAGGAATCAAGGTATACATTATATGTTTTTATTACATACGGTGTCATATGCACGTTGCCAACCCTTTAATATAAAAGTGGATTCACTATTGTAATACCTATCATTCTAGCTAATATTACCTACCTATGACATGTGATAATAGGTACATCATTAATATCACTATAGCTATTGCTAAATAAGAAAGCTAAGCTTGCAAATCTCTTTGCTATAGCCAGCAACTGTGATTTGAGTTGAATTAACCGTCCAGAAAGGCTACCGTATGTAAACGATGAAATTAGAAAATTGTTTGTCTGTGCGTCCCACCCCGACGTCTAACTATAAGACGGGTATAAAACAAATGTTTGCTAATCACTGTAAGCGTCCAAGCGTAATCTCTCTTTGTTTGCTAGCTGTGTGCGTAACCTTCGACATAGCGGTCAAGCGTCTCCCCTATCACTCCTATCAGCTTGTATAGGTACCAAATCCTATTATCAAGGAGCGTTGGCGAGTGTAGGAGTCGAACGTTATTTAAATGTTAAACAAAGTGTACTAAACAAGTGTACCTATGGTATTAAAAATATTATAACGGGTTACTCACGTAATTTAAGTCGATTTTTGCTCGACATGTTTCGGTCAATTTACGATGACCATTTTCACGAGCTGCCTTCCGCGACGGCAGCGCGACTGCTACTCTTCGACTTAAATTACGTGAGTAACCCGTTATAAATATTTTTAATATGTACCTATGGTTTTTACTATTTCATCCTATCTTATTCACTTAAACGAGAAGTATAACGGGTTGGCTTAAAGTAATGAGAATTTTCATATTGGAGAATCGAAAAATAAAGTCAATAGCTACAGGTTAATAAGTTGTATTTCCATAAACTAGAACATATTCAACATTACAAACAAACATTAAAATATAGGAAAAGTCCCTCCATCTTCAAACTTTCGTAACTTGCTTCTGGCTGTTCCACTCACACCTTGGACATCATACAAATTGACTTTTTGAAATTTAATATGTTATCCAAAATTGTATTTGATTGGTAAATTGGATTCCTACGCATCACTACTTACCATTCTTTTGAAAATTGCCAAATAATCTCTGATTGTTCGACGTTAAGAGACGTCACACTAGATTAAGCAAACTCTAAGTATGCCAAAAATAGTCAAAATTGTTTAAAAAGCAATCCGATACATTATGTATCAAAAGATGCCAACCCAGCAAAAGTCCCTAAAGCTCGACCAATCGAAGCTTCATGGGATATTTGTAGTAGGTTAGTATAAGGTTACGGGCAGGATGCCAGTTCTCCGAAACCATTAGAATTAAGGATAATATGGACAATTAAGAAATGTTGTCCAAGGTATGATGCGTATGGTCAGAAGCACGTTACAAAAGATCGTAGCTGGAGGGCCTTTTTCTATATAGTAGTGATTGTTTGTAATGTCTAATATGTTCCAGTTCCTCGTCAAAAAATCCATTAACCTGTAGCTATTGACTTTATTTTTAAATTTTTCAATGTGAAATTTCTAATTACTTTAAGCCAACCCGTTATACAAAGTAGATGAACCAGTTGATATGTTAGAAACTATTATCTATATATAGTCTTTTATAAAATCGTTACATAATAAAGAGCTTTTCAGTGGAGTACTTACTGTGTTTGTAAGGTAAGGTACGAGATTGAAAAGCTTAATTATGTCACTATTGTATACAATACTGTTTCTACGAGTGCTTAAAATAGGCAAGCCGGTAAAAATTAAGTTCGAAGAATGCCTTAAAATACAACCTGTTCCCTCTATACAATTTCTTAACTTCGATCTCCCGCTGGATCCGAGGACGGTCCTCCTCCCCGACCGTTGGTACGATTGTATGAAAATCCATTTCAACATGCGCGACGATGCTAAAATTTGCGACCATAAAAGCTCCAATGAAAAGTATTTATGCGCTAGTAGTTCGGTCTACGAAGTGTCAATTCAAGCATTATAGTTGACGAGTAGAAAAGCCTGTTTCAATCTTCTTCTGTCATCGACTCCTGAGATAGGATAGGATTGTATCGTTCGTGCGTATTTATCTATAGCTATTTAATGCAGTCAGCTGCAGAGATGGTTGACCTCCCTGCATATACAAAGTTTGTAAGTACATATACGTTTATTATTTTGTCAAAAACGGGACTTAATCGCGTACACTTACTTTTATTATTTCCCTGACGTTTCGAGCGTGCCGTAACGCTCGTGGTCGCAGGCAGACTGGCGAGAAATTGTATCAGCATCTCCTAGCTGCGCGGGTTTTTCGAACTACCCGCTGGTTGAAATTTTTATGCTTCCTAATTTCAATAGCCTCCCGTAATTGCCTGCTATAACGTAGACGTTCTGTGGAGAGGACTTTTGGATTATGGAGCTCAATCCAGTGGTTTAGTCCAGATTCCAACAAATGTTCGGCTACAGCAGACTTGTTTATTTGCTGAGTAAGTGTACGCGATTAAGTCCCGTTTTTGACAAAATAATGAGTGAAAATCGTGTAAGTTTAAATCAGTATACATATGCGTTTATTAGGACCAAGAACCAACCCTTAGGAAAGCCTAACCCCCTTGATAAACGTCTCTCCGGCCTCAATTTGTTAATGTATGTTTTTTCTATTTCTGACAAACATAACTGTCAAAGTTTTTTAGTAGTTTATGAATTTGGGGATAAAACTATAATCTATCCACCTTTATACCACTAATCTTTGTTGATGATGATTTATATTTGTTGTTTTATTTCATTATTAGGTAATAGTTGTTTATTTACTTTTGTATAGTTTTCGTCTGTTTGTTTTCTTCATGCTGGTTGTGTATTCATAGGTATTGTATTTAAGTCTAATGATATAAAATATATTGTTTATTGTTTATTGTTTATTGATTGTTAACACAGCATTACAGTCTTAAACTAATACACTGTGAAACTTAACACTATATAATATTAATATTATATTAAATTAAACTAGCGGCACACTTGACGGCCTATCATCCCTCAACTCGCAGAATCTTAAACACTCATTAATACTCATTATACACATCCATCCATCGCCACGCGAACAGGTCACACTCCGGTGCTGATACTAGGAGCGCGTTCAGCAGGGACAGGGCACGGACCACCGGCGAGTTCGCATAGGCGACAGTACGTGCCGACGGCACGGCCAATAGAACACATGTCCGCGGCCTAAGGGTTACATTTTTCAAATCCGGGACAAAGACTCTTACTAGCCGTTCCACCAGTTCAAGGCAGTCACAGTCACCTCGAAGGGCCCGACAGGTAAACAGCAACAGGCTTAGGTTGCGCCTGAACTCCAGGGAATTGAAGCCAAGACTTCCTAAAATGAATTTAGTGGGGTATAGGTACGGGTAATACCCAAATATCCTTTTGTACAGCGTTCTTAGAAACGTCTTTTGTACCTTTTCTAAGAGTAAAATGTAAGTGACCTCGTAAGGGTTCCAAACTAGTGCTGACGTCTCCAACTTGCTTCGTACGAGAGCATTGTATAGGATCTTTAAGGTAAAAGGGTCACGGAAATCCCTCGAGTTACGGGTGACAAATCCTAACCTACGGAAGCAGCTAGAAGCAAGCGCTTTGATGTGGTCATGAAAGGTTAGACGCGCATCAAATATAACGCCAAGGTCCTTCACTGAAGCCACTCTGTTGATGAGGTCGGATCCTAGAAAGTAGTGAGCATATGAGGGAACGAGGGATCGACTGAAAGTACAGACTTGACATTTGGCAGTATTGAAACTGAGTTTGTTGTTCAGACTCCATTCGAACACGGACGTAACATCTTCCTGCAGCGACTTACAATCCGCCTCCATCTCCACTCCATATACCAACTTGAGGTCGTCTGCATAGAGAAGACAACGAGCATTTCGGACAGCAAGTGGCAAATCATTCACCATGATTCCGAACAGGAAAGGGCCAAGGATTGAACCCTGACTGACACCAGAACGGGTATGGTATGGGTCCGATACGAAATGCCCATGCTGGACGTACTGCCTACGATCGCGTAGATAACTAGCGAAAAATTTCAGCAAATTTGGGCTGAATCCAATCACATCCAGCTTGTGCAACAGGACATCGTTATCGACGCGATCGAAGGCTTTCCGAAAATCAAAATATACCACGTCAACTTGAATACCTATGTCTAGGTGTTCTGAGATGGTGTCAGCCAGGGTCAAAAGGTTGGTGTCCACTGACCGTTTCGCTCTGAAACCGTGCTGTGTGTCACACAGAAAAGGTTTGACTTGTCTAGACAACGTTGTGTGAAGTATGGATTCAAAGAGCTTCGCAAGGGTCGGAAGAATAGCAATAGGCCTATAATTTTCCACACAACCTAATTCGCTCGATTTTGGGATAGGCCTTACTCGCGAAATCTTCCACTGGTTAGGATATGTCGCTGAGGAAAATGCCAAATTTAGCAGAAAGCAAATTGGGACATTTAGGTACTCGGAGCACCCTTTCAAGATGAACGCCGGGAAATTGTCCGGCCCTACTGCACTGTTCGGTTTAAGTTTCTTGACAGCCGTTTCTACCTCCCGCATCGTAATTTTATCAATCACGATATGATTGGGACAAACATGCGGATTATTTCTTTGCTCAAAAGCACAGTCCAGACGAGGGGGATTCGGCAAGAATACACTCGAGAAGTAAGTGGCAAAAGCCTGTGCGCATTCATGCCCAGAATATTCTTTCCCATCAAGACTGACCTGAGCGAATCCACCCTTTGACCTAAGACTGTTAACGTGTTTCCAAAACGCACGGGGATTGCATTTTAATTCAGACTGTATGAGGCCTATATAATCGCTGTACGCAACACGAACACGTTTTTTTATTTCGGCCCTTAGCTTGGAAAATTCCCTGTAAGCACTAACGCTTTTAGTAGACTTCCACTTCTTATGGTGGTTCGCTTTACACTTGATATCCTTAATAAGGTCTGCTGTGAACCATACTGGATATCGCCTAACTTTAGTATTGCATCGGATTTTTTTAGGTATGCAAGAATCAAAAATACTGTAAATTATGTTATAAAAGCAGTCTACGGCGAGGTTCACATCCTGATTATCAAGAACAGTTTGCCAGTTGGCTTCCGATAGTAGTTTGTACAGTAGCTTATAGTCACCCTTGGCAAAGTTCCAATCACGATGCCGATTTAAGTTGCTAGGATCGATACGCTCAGCAGGGAACTGCTGGAGAGCTTCATCCAAGGGTACTGAGACCTCTAGCGGTGGGTGGTAGGCGTCTCGTCGCGGTACAAGTCCTCCGTCCTATAAGACTTTATCACGTTACAATAAGGTTAACAACGTTTGAGTTAACCGTGTTAACTTCTATTGTATTCGTTGCCAAGCGAAGGCAGTCAAACGTTAAGGTAAACCAGTGTTACTGTGTCCGCAAGTACACAGTAAGTCTGTAACAATTAAAAAATGCGCATAAATAATTGCGAATATTGAGGGAGCACAGTTTTCAACCGTTTTCATTACTATTGCCGACCTTTTAGTTACCAGCTAGGATCACGAATAGGGTAGGTACTCGTCCTTGCGCTCGATTTATTAATCCAAGGAAATAAATTATTAAATTTTTCGAAATAATTGTATCAGCATTGGATTAGCTAACTATTTCCTTTTGTTAGGGTTCCGTACCTAAATGGCAAAAAACGGGAATGTCTGTCTGTCTGTCCGTCCGTATGTCACAGCCATTTTACTCGGAAACTATACAAGGTATCTAAATAAAATTTACACATAAGGTGTATTTACTTAGTTGTGTAGTTAAATTTGAAAAATTTTTTAGGAGGGGCGCTCCATATATGTAACTAAATTTCAAATTTTTTTTTTAACCGTGTATCAACATGTGACACATCAATCGATAGGTCTTTAAAAATAATATTGAGGTTGCTTTGACCATTTTGTGATTAAGTGGCCTAATGGTAAGCAGCTACCGTAACCTATGGACGCCTGCAACTCCAAAGGAGTCACATGCGCGTTGCCGACCCTTTACAAAAAGAAGGATTCACTGTTGACGACTAAAGGAATAAGAAGGTCCCTCATCGTCAACACACTGGGTCCTCTTTGAGCTCTTATCAGAACATTATGAGATTATGAGTTATCTCCAAAAAACTTCTTGCATAGGCATCAGATACTTTTGGTATTAATTTGGTTCTTATTCCATTGAAGGTACGAAACCCTCCTATGTGTGGTCCGACACGAACTTGGCCGGTTCTTTCCTTTTCAATTTTAAACTAATTATTCCGAAATGTCCAAAAAATTTTGGACACTTCGTTTTAGTGTTCCATTTAGGACCGGAATAGTTCATAATTCTAATTATAAATTATGTAAATTCTTAAAATCTGAAAAAGGGGTCGCTAATGTCAAATATGGCTATGCGTTCGACTCGTCTGCATTCAATAAGAATCGCACATCAACCGTTCGTTCGTACCGACTCAATTACACGCGACGCGAGCAACGCTTGGACTCGCTCTACTCGTCTCAGTCGGCGGCCCTCGCTCCTCGCCGCTTCACGTGTCAATCGAGCAACCATGGCGCCCGCCACCGCGGTCGTAACCGCGCTGCTCTTCGCCTTCGCAGCAGCGATGAGCCCACTCCACCCGCTCTCCGACGAGTTCATCGTCCTCATCAACTCCAAGCAGAACTCCTGGAAGGCCGGTCGCAACTTCCCGCTCAGCACCCCGCTAGCGCACATCAGGAAACTAACCGGCGCACTCAAGGATGACGCACTGTTAAAACTACCCGTGATAGAACATGACGCTGAGTTAATCGCGAGTCTGCCTGAGAACTTTGAACCGAGAGACAAATGGCCCAACTGTCCGACGCTGAACGAGATAAGAGATCAGGGATCGTGTGGAAGCTGCTGGGCGTTTGGCGCCGTCGAAGCGATGACAGATCGCGTCTGCACTTACTCTAACGGTACAAAACATTTCCATTTCTCTGCTGAAGATTTACTAAGCTGCTGTCCGATTTGTGGTCTCGGCTGCAACGGTGGTATGCCGTCTTTAGCTTGGGAATACTGGAAGCACTTCGGACTCGTATCAGGAGGCTCATACAACTCCACTCAAGGTTGTCAGCCTTATGAAATCCCACCCTGCGAGCACCACGTCCCCGGTAACAGATTGCCTTGCAACGGCGATTCGAAGACTCCTAAATGCGTGAAGAAATGCGAGGCGAGATACGACGTCGAATACGGTAAAGACAAGAAATACGGTAAACATGTTTTTTCTGTCAGAGGAGGCGAGAATCATATTAAAGCTGAGCTATTTAAGAACGGGCCTGTCGAAGGAGCGTTCACTGTATACGCTGACTTACTGAATTACAAAAGCGGGGTGTATTCGCATACATCAGGAGACGCTCTTGGTGGTCACGCTATTAAGATTATTGGTTGGGGAGTAGAGAATGGCAAGAAGTACTGGCTGATTGCGAACTCCTGGAACAGTGACTGGGGAGACAACGGTTTCTTCAAGATTCTTCGTGGGGAAGACCACTGTGGTATTGAAAGTTCTATTGTGGCCGGTGAACCAGCGTTAGATGGATTATAATTTTAATTAAGGAAAGAAATTAATTGTATTGCCAAAGAAATTGTTATTTAGATTTAATTTGGTACATGAAATAAATATTTTTAGTATGAAAATAAGATTTTTTTAGATCTACCTACAATAAATTTAATTAAATTATTTCTCACAAGTGTAAGTATTTAACAGCTTACTGAGTGCCTACCGCGAGCTCCGAAAATCGAATTTTCGTTATCTGCTTCTCTTTCGCTCGTATATGCAAGTGCGTTATAGTTCAAAATCTGTAAGAATGAACTTTTGACACTTCAGTATTGACGTCATTAGTGATGAGGCTAAGTATCGTTTGTCAAATTTAGCGATTATTTATGAATTGTTGGAATCGATTTTACTACAACCGATTTTTTCTTGTTATAGTCTGGCAAACCATTTCTGTCAGTAGAAACGCGCGGCAAATTCAAAATACGTACATGTGGCAACCCTTTGTGATGAGACACCGTATTTCATGACGAACATTTAAATTCACATTGAATTTGTTTCTAGTGCATTTCACTCTCTCATCTTAAGCGCGAGTGAGATAGAACTCCTGCAACGTTCCTAATTATATTTAAATTCATTTTTAAGCCATATGTCAATTGCCTCAACCAGATTATCTGTTCCAGTTGATGACATATCAGATGAAATATATCCGTCTCCTTTTTACACACCGTAAATGTTACCTAATGAAAGGGGCGGAAATACCACCTAAAATTAAAAACATGAAATTTAATGATCATTGCTGCTTTTTTCTCTGATTCTTAGTGTTGTCATACTTTGTTCGTTGTACATTGCTACTGCGTTCGTTGGCTGGCCAGACTATATATGCATATATATTTTGTATCACAAATCTTCTCAAATTATAACAATAAGAATAAGAGAATAAGAATAATGTTTATTGACTTAAACCTAATACAAGTGTAAGTAATATTTGCACAGTACGCTAATAGCTTAAGAGAGACTTATGTATTAGGTTTGAAACAGTTTCACCGGAACTAAGCCTCTGTCTCCCGAACTAGGCGGATGCCTGTGACTCGGAAGTCAGTGATTCCACCGAGAATATGAGTTGAGATGAGTTGTATGCAGTTATGCCTAATATACAAAAATAAATTAAAAAAGGAAAACTTAACTATAACAAAGCAGAAAATAAAATTATTTAGG
Organism: Pammene aurita; assembly: GCA_947086415.1. Lineage (NCBI taxonomy): Eukaryota > Metazoa > Arthropoda > Insecta > Lepidoptera > Tortricidae > Pammene > Pammene aurita. The sequence goes on from OX352294.1 coordinate 41,985,859, forward strand.
AAATTATGTATGGCACTATAATAATTCCATAATTAATACAATATGATAAGAAAGTCTTATATTGTCTATTGATTACATAATCGATTTTATCGACTTACGGAAATGTTATATGAATCGGAACAGCAGACCTGGTCACAACACTAAATTTAAAAAAAAGGAGGCGTAGACCGTAACTGTTTGCATGCTAAATTGTTATCGTAAAATATTCAATAATTAAGATATGAAAAAATTTCATATTAATTAAGCTATGTTTATACAAAGTGAAATATTGTGTTTACGTACATGACAAGCTGTAAAATCGTTATGGGATTTTGTTTATAATTTCAAAGTGTCTTGCGCGTTTACGTTCTACGGGCGTTGCGATGTGTCAAAAGTTCATTCTTACAGATTTTGAACTATAGAAAGGGGGATAGCTAAATTTTAATTTTCGACGTTCGACGCCCCCTGTTATCATCAATGTTCATTACCATTTCTTACGAATATTGCGTATTCTTTTTGTTGTTGCGAATCAATCCGTTATTTACTGATAAGCTGTGAGAATAAGTAATTAATGTATGTAAACAAGTTGCCTTTATAGCCATTCCTCACTCACAACCTCCAACCGCACTTTATCTACATACAATCCTACAGTTGATCATGGACTAAGAGCTAGCCGCGTCAGATATGAAACAATAGTGAGAGTAAAGAAAACCGTACAGTACGATTGCAATGGTATCAATAGTGCTAGATTCGGGCATCTGGCAGCTTTTGATGGATGGAGGTCAGAATAACAAACAAGCAAAATTTTTAGTAGGAAAAAAGTAATACCAAAATAGGTAAAAACTGCCAAACTTCCCTTATTTGTAGAGGACGGGGTCTAGATTTTTACATTAGAACAAAAACATTGCATATTATTAAGGAAACAGAAACAGTAGGCGACAAACTATGAATTACATTATACGTCGTTTTGAACTACTTTCCCCCATCAGAAAGTTTTGGCAGTGATTTAATCTAATTATTTACATAACTTCTCATAACACTGCATCAAAACCAGAACTCTAGGATTTGTATTCTTAAAGTGGTTTGCATTCTTTGACCTCCACCACTTTACAACTGCCAGATGTCCGAATCTAGAAATAAGCATAGTATAGCAAACTAACGAGAGGAGTTTCGTCGCTCTCATTATTGTGTCATATCTGACGTGGCTAGCTCTCCGTCTATCAGTTCGGTCGGGGCGAGCCAAGTGCGCCTATTGAGTCAATTCGATAAGTCAGTTAGAACCATTAGAAGCCCTCACACCGTGACCACAGATTTCTCTGTAAGGAAAGGAATATTTTAGTTACGGTGGAAGTTCGTCTGACCCTTTACTTACAGTTTTATCCATATTACACAGGTAGTTACCTCATCCGACTGACTATACACGGTGTAACATGAGGAAACCGAATAATTTTAACAGCGTATTCCTGATCATAATTGGAGACTAAAATGTCGTATAAACTTTTCTGGATTTCGCCAAAAAAAAAAATTTTTTTTGCTCTTTTTTCGATCTTTTGAATGCTTTTAAACATAAAAACAAAAATATTATTAGTAAAACTGTGGATTAAAATAAATTAGTACATTTTTTTCCGTAAAAAATAGCTTACGTAAAGTATTCCTTGGCACTTTGATATTTGTCAATAAGAATGTCTAGACTAGACCCCATAAAGGGTGAAATCGCCATCGAAAAAGCGTTTTACACTGAGTCACATTAAAAAATGTTTTTTTTATTTAAGTGGTAGTAACTCTGAAACTAGGCGAATTCCAGAAAAGTTTATACGACATTTTAGTCTCCAATTATGATCAGGAATACGCTGTTAAAATTATTCAGTTTTCTCATGTTACACCGTGTATAAATGTACTTAAATAAAAGGCTTTGCTTAGATTGTATATGTATTCGGTGCGGTTGCTTGCACTAATTTGGACGCCCAGATATTAATTTATACTCGTAGTTAGGTGGGTATCATCGCCCCTTGTGTTATATCGCGCCTCGCTGTTTTTGTTGATAATTCGGAACAATGCAGTTTATTATGCATGTGGTACGCGGTTAGTCATTATTTCTTACTCATTTCAAGACGTTTTTAACGGTTCTAAGGTAGGTAGGTGGAAAAGTTACGTTACATACATATCGTTTGTAAAACTTACATATTACCAACTTGCATATTACTTACTTTACGGCGTTATAAAGTTTATATCGAATAAATTAATAATTCTTAGTCATATCATCTGTGAAGTTTTTCAAATTATCATCAAAATTAGAAAACAATGCAAATTTCGTATAAAACTGGCATTAAATTAACCCACTCAATTAATCATGATTAACAGTGAAAACACGCATTAAATTAAACAGATGTGTCATACTTAGCCTCTTTGTATACAACAATAGTTATTTGTGCAACAAGAGAGGAAAGTTGGTTTTTCTTGCGAGTGTTGATTTTGAGTCCCGAGTAAGCGAAAGATTCTATAATTGAATTCTGGAGCGTAGCGAAGGACTCAAAAACACGAGATGTAAAATAACTTTGCTCTCGTGTGACACATACAACTTTTCACCTCAGTAGTGAGAACATATTAAAGGTAAAAAATATGTATTTCGAATTTGTAATAGACCCCGAAATATGAAGTGGCAGTTCATGGCCTTCACTAAATTAAAAAAACTACTTTGTCTCACTCCCTAGAGTGACGAAAGTCGCACTTTCATCACTCCAGGGAGTCACTTACAGCTTAGTAGTAGTCGTCAACTAAGTATTAAAAGAATAAGTACTTCATACTATACTCGTAGCTGATAAACTTCATGACATTATGTAGCCACACACATTAGAATGGGTTAATATGCCTAGTTTAATCAATAAAATTACTGAAACTCAATCCTCAGTTCTCGACTATTGCCCTCGCCTTGCTCGATTATTATTGCGATAAGTATTTATGAGACTTTATTTAGTTAGTCGCAACGATCGAGTCGTCAACGGAACAATCGTCTTGCATAAAGGCAATGTATAAGAACCTACATCGTACCTAGGTGGTCAAGATTCTTATCTTTCCAAGATTTACAAGTTACCCGTCATCGTGCCGGTAAGTAAGGTTGCTAAAGAGCTCAAAGAGGACCCAGTGTGCTGACGACGAAGGACCCTCTTGTTCCCTTAGCCGTCAACACAGTGAATCCTCTTTTTTGTAAAGGGTCGCAACGCGCATGTGACACCTCTGGAGTTGCAGGCGCCCATAGGCTACGGTAGCTGCTTAACATCAGGTGTGTAACGTATGCTTGTTTGCCACCGTCTTGGTATAATTTTTTTTTATTTAATTTATAATTTCCCGCTCTTAAGAGATATTAAAAAAAACTTTAATGACAAAGGGTTATTACAGGGTCGAGGACTAGGTATATGACGGACAAAGATGCATGGTCCAAACCAGAAACTACTACAAAATCATCTAACATTTAGAGGACACAGTTCAGGTAGGAAGGCATATCAAACGTTTTGTGAAGCAGTCTGATTTGGATTTTATTTTTATTTTTTATTAGACAATTTTGTCCGTCTCACAAGCTGTTTGATGTCTTCTTAAGAAGATAGAACTACTGTTTTGAAAAAATAAGTCCCGCAGAGTTTTTTGCCGGTCATAATACTTCTCGGGTCAGTGGTGTAGGGTTAGAACCGGTAATAGTTTTCTCTCTCTCTGACGTTCATAAGTGCATTGTTATGTGCCTAAATTGAAGAATAAATATGTTTTATCTTTTTTTATTTAGCGGTTCCTAAATACCTACTAATTTTAAAACATTCAAAAACAACAGCTAGTAAACATTTATAATGTAAGTAGGTAGCCGTATCTGCCTACTCAGTTACGGACCACAACAGTTCTGAGAATTAAGGAAATATTTGCGAATTACCAATTATTTATGAGTAAGGCATGATAACAACAAATAAATAACAGGAAAACACTTGTGCTTAAAGTTATAGTTGCGTTTGCACACGACTTAAAATGGTCTGATACGGCTTCTCGTGAACAAAAGATTTCCCTGGGCATGATTATTCCTAAGGACCCAAGGATGGATTTGAAATGTGGAGCCATCAAGATATATATTTTTAGGAGGAGGAGGCTCTCAACTTTATCTTGATATCTACATCAGTTAAGCTACTAGGCCAAGTTTGGTATCGTTTTCGTATAAATCGGGGATGCCGAATTCATTTATGGTATCATTTTGACACCGTTCCGAAGCAAAAAAGTAAACCGACGTAATAAATTTTAAAATGTATATCTACGTGGGACCTATGGTTTTGAGCGTTCGAGTTATGGCTTCGGACTGCGAGTCGGACTCGCGCACCGAGGGTTCCGTACAAACTTGTAGGTATAACTTATATAACTTTAAACTTTAAAAAAATATTTTTTATGTGTGATTTTACTTTTGTAATTTTTCCATTGTCTATGCTATATGACGTTGCTTCGTGCCAAATTTCAAGTTTCTGAGTTCACGGGAAGTACTCCGTAGGTTTTGCCAGTGCCGAAAAACTCTAAAATTTGCAGCATAAACGACTGTATCTTTTGATTGCGTTGGCTTTTAAGTTTGATTTTTTCACAACTCTAAGGGACAATAGACCTGAGTATTTGATATTAATTTCAGCTTGATACCTCCACGCGTTCCTGAGAAAAATGGTCTTGACAGACAGGCAGACAGACAGACGGACAACAAAGTGATCTATATGGTTCTATAATGGTTCTGTTTTTTCCTTTCGAGGTACGGAACCCTAAAAAACAACGTGACTTGCCTATAGTGCCGATATTCCCTATCCCTCCTGCCTAATATATTAGAGTTGAAAATACACGATTTTTAATCTTCGGAGTTCGCGGTAGGCTTATGCCGGAATAAAATTAAGTAGTCACGACGGTTCGACTTGACGGAGCCACCGCAGCGTATAACAGAGAGAGGCACAGCAGGCTTGCTTGGAAAAATAAGACAAAATAATTACGAAATTATTTATTTGGAAAACCCAACGGCGGCCACTTCCTTCTAATTACGATATGATTTATTTCTTAAAGATTATAAAAGACAAAAATCTAACAGTAAAATCTGTACGAATATGACTGTCTAAAAACTAGTGTTCCGCCTCGAACTGAGAACTCGCGAGTTTCTTACAAACGAGATGACCAATATAATAAGACCCTTTTCGAGCTCCATGACTCCTTGGTCGATCCTGCTCATATACGAACTCTCAAATTATAGATTAGATTAGATTAGATATATTTATTTCTTAAAGAAAAAGACATAGTATTTTACACATGAAAACAAAATGCTTTCACTAAAAAGATCGTCATATAAGAACTATTTACAATACAAATCTATAAAACAATGTATCTCTGCTACAACCCCAACAAATTTCAGAAAAGCGTTACTAAATTTATCGCAGAACAAACTGCCGAAACGTCCCACTAGCCAGAAGTTGTTTGTAAGAACTTGGTTTGCTTACGCTCCGCTCGTTCGACAAGATTTTGAAAGTGGTTAGCGTCAATAAACCGACACGACTCCGGAAAGACAGAATGACAAATCATTCTCGACTTAAGTTTTAGACGCGCGGGTTCGCGTTCTTATATGATTGTGAATGACAGGGGAAGTACCCATTTAGAATTAGAATAGAATAGAATATAGTTTATTCGTAGACACCCACAGAGACATACATAATACATTGGGAAAGAAGAAGAAAAATAGAGAAAGTGCCACGAAATCAATCATCAGAAACAGAAACATCAACATCAGGCAGCAGGATTTCAGGCAAAAACATCGAAAATAGTGAGGTCAACCGTCACAATATCTTTAAAACTCATGTATTTGAAACTGCAGTTCAAAAGCGGGCGTACTGATCCTGTCGCAATAGTCCCCAGTACTTCATTAGAGGGGTGAGCGCTATTTAAAACAGCTCTCATGTATTCGTTACACGATTATACCGACTTACCCCGCCGTGCCGAGACCGCGCTTACGTACTTAACATTTTAATGAAATGCGAAAAACGAATACTTTTAGTCGGAGAGGGTTAAGAGCGGACTTTCCTAATGGCTGGAGTTTGCAGTTGTAATGTATTGGCTTTGAATTTAAACTGTATTTGAGATTAAACTTCGAGCGAGCGAGAGTTTCTATTATATTCCATTTATATCAAGTCGGGGACAAATAAGCATACTGCCCGCCTGATGGTAATCAGCTGCCGTAGCCTATGGATGCATGCAACTAGAGAGGTGTCACATGCGCGTTACCGGCTAAAGGGACAAGGTCTCCCGTCGTCAATACAGTGCATCTTTTTTGCATCCTTACCGAAAACCACAGCCAAATAGCACTAGACCCTACTCATCGTGTTGTGTTCCTGCTGGTGAGTAAGGTTGCCAAAGAGCTCCAAGAGGACCCAGTGTGTTGATGACGAGGGACCTTGTTCCTTAGTCGTCGACACAGTGAATCCTCCTTTTTGTAAAGGGTCGGCAACGCGCATGTGACACCTCTCGAGTTGAGGCGTCCATAGGCTACGGTAGCTGCTTACCATCAGGCGGGCCGTAAGCTTGTTGGCCACCGTCGTGGTATAAAAAAACCAACAGTGTAAGTAACCAATTAACAAAACCCCAAAAAACAAACAAAAAACAATGTGACTTATTCAGCCGTTCGGTTAAAAAAAAATAGATAAAATATTGTACCTCATTGGCCAAATGACCAAGTCACGTGGTATTGTTTAGTTTTAAGGGTGTTCATTGGTTTGTGTTATCCGTAATTAAATTATTAGTTTTACAATTTCAAAACGTTTAACATGACATTTAACATTTTCGTTTTTGCAGCTAGATGTCAAATTCAGGAAGAAGAAAATCTTGTGTAGTAGTCGCCATCAAATATATCGGAGCGGCCAAGGTATATACTCAAATATATCTGAACAGCACTTTATCGCCTTGACAATAGAGGCGTTGTTCAGATATTTGTGACCACCTTAGCCGCTCCGATATATTTGATGGCGACAGTACTTGTACTATAATCTATGCTTGTACAGTCGCCATCAGATATATCGGAGCGGCCAGGGTACTCAAAAATATCTGAACATGCACTCTATCGCCTTAACAATAGAGGCGTTGTTCAGATATTTATGACCACCTTGGCCGCTCCGATATATCTGATGGCGACTGTACTATTAGTTATTTTGTGACTTGGTCTGTACCATTTTATGAGCAGGTTTTAAACTTATGCTTCATTACTTGTTTTTTTTTTCTAGAGGTTTTATAGTCTGTTTCGTGGGCGTCACGTACAAACATGTAGTATATAAGTGCGAGAGTGACGTATGGCACGATACGTTCCTATCTGCACAGTAAAAAATATGATGGTTACAATTGGTTGATAAGAGTTTATGAATTATAATAGAGTGAAACAACTTTATATTTAAATAACATTTTATTAATTCTCAATTTCATGTTTAATGCTTATATTATATACTTCTAGAGCTATCATTTAACCTATATGTATATCACAAAACATGACTTTTCACTTGATTTTGACTGTCCAGTTACAATATTTATTCAAGTACATTGTAAAATAAATAATTTAAAATCAATATTATATTGTTACAAGATTTAATGCCATATCAGTAAATCTTTGTCTAACTACGATTGTAATACCAGAGACAAGTAAATAATACAAAGTATCAGTCTCCATACAAAGCTACGTTACTCATCAGTGTAGTAAAATACTCACGGAACCCTGACATAACCCCTAATTAAGCAAGCCGTGAGTAACAGGTTCTCTAGCGGATATTTTGTTATCCCTAAGACATTGTGCGAGTTGAATATTTAGCTCATATTAAATAAATAAATACGGGTAACTCATGTTTTCTAAGTGGAATATTGGTCGACATGTTTCGCTCCATAACTAGGAGCTTATTCAGGCAGGAGTGTGGTGTCACCCTCCATTTGACAATGCTGCTGTGCGCGCGGGGAGTGTCTCCCCTCCCCGCCCCTTAGCCATCGCGAATGGCTCATGAATAAGCTCCTCGTTATGGCGAAATATGTCGAGGAATATTCCACTTAAAAACGTGAGTTACCCGTTTTTATTTATAAAGGGGAGGGGGGGGGGATGTCAGCCCTACAAAAACATTGTCACTTGATCAAATGAATTATATGAAACGGCCTTCAGGGTCTCGATGTTAGCAAGTGTAATCCAAACATTCATCAGTTTCATCACTGACTATAGACAGATAGCTAAAGAGTGAAATAAAATTTCAAATTAATAATAATATAAAAATAATAAGACTTTAAGTAAGGTACGTAATATGAGCCTTTGTTGAAATAATATTTACATAAAATATAATTTTTAAGAAAAAAAAACCGACTTCAATGGGGGTAGCCGGTGAAGGATTATTGTAGATAGATGGTGCACTTAGATTCCATACAATGAAATAACTTGCTTAAAAAACGCAGCGGAGAGGACCAATCGCCAAACGTGAACTATGCGTCGTTGAAGAGTTCCGTTCTGATTATCATCAACAGTTCCACTTCATCAAATGTCACTCTTTTGAATGAAAATGCTTGATTTGTTGATAAAAATACAAAAGTCACTTTATGTATGCCTTTAAGATTTGAGGAATTCCCTCGATTCCTCGTGGAACTCATCATCAGAACTTGAGCTTGACGAAAATTGGTCCTGACAATCTAACTTGCTTAACAAACATAGCGAAGAGGAAGAATCGCCAAACATGAACTATGCGTCGTTGAAGAGTTCCGTTCTGTTCATCATCAGCAGTTCCACTTCATCAAATGTCACTCTTTTGAATGAAAATGCTTGATTTGTTGATAAAAATACAAAAGTCACTATGTGTAAGCCCTTAAGATTTGAGGAGTTCCCTCGATTCTTCATGGATCCCATCATCAGAACTTGAGCTGGACGAACATTTGTTCTGACAATTAAACTTGCTAAACAAACACAGCGAAGAGGACGAATCGCCAAACGTGAACTATGCGTCGTTGAAGAGTTCCGTTCTGATCATCATCAGCAGTTCTACTTCATCCAATGTCACTGTTTTGAATGAAAATGATGGTTTTGTTGATAAAAATATAAAAATCACTATATGTATGCCTTTAAGATTTGAGGAGTTCCCTCGATTCCTCATGGATCCCATCATCAGAACTGCGTTTTGACAAAAACGGGACCAATCTGTATATATATACTTACAATCAAAAAAAGAATTTTCAAAATCGGTTCAGACATGACGGAGTTATGGAGTAACAAACATAAAAAAAAAAAAAAAAAAAAAAAAACATACACGCCGAATTGAGAACCTCCTCTTTTCAAATCTTGAAGTCGGTTAAAAAATAAATAAGCCTTTTTTCCCATTTACTTGTCTCTGATAATATCTAAATATAATACTTACGTAAATAATGTTTTTGCCACGACATAAATTACAATAACAAAATCCTATATCAAATCAATAGAAAGATTAAGTAGTAAATTTATTGGAATGCCGGCACCTTCAGTCCGTAGTAGCCATTTGTTAAGGGCATAGACAAATGTGTACAGTTAACGCCAAAAATATGTATACACGTTTGCACTTTACTCCATTGTAATAAGGTACAAAATTGTATACATATTTTTGGCGATGAATGTAAAAAGACGTATGCGCTACACACGTAGTGGAATTCAGTTATCGTGCACAAAAATCAGTCAGAACGCGGAAAAATCTAACTTCCAGCTGAATTTAGTCTAGGGTCTCCATACAAAAATTCGGTAACCATAGACAAATTTCCGCCTTGCGGTTGATTTTTGTTTATGGTAGCTGTATTCCGCTTAGTGTGTTTTGCGCCGTTAAGTAGTGAAAAATATTGTAGTCGATAACTAATAAAATACGTTTATCTACACCCATATCATAAATCCTCTATTCCGCGTTCGGAAACCGTATGTAATTACCACCATTATTGCAACCAGTAATGTAAAATCTGTGTATTATTTGTGCCAGTGTTGTAAAAATGTATGATCATAACCACATCGATTTTGGCAACGTAATGAAAATCCAGCCCTCCTCCCCGTCCGTTCGCACAATCGAGTTAGCCATGGCGGCGCAATGGCGGTTATTCTAATAGTTTCCGAATACGTCATTTAGGATTTATAATATGTGTGTAGATAAGGCAGTGTATGTAACTGTACGTAATTAGGCCTTATTACGTAACAGTTACATAAACTAGTAAGTATTTGTAGTAACCGTATTGCCAAGCTTGGCAACCTAGTGATTGTGGTATTTCGTGAAGTGCCATCTATTTCAGTTCTCTGCAGCTACAACACTTTACACTACTCTCTTTGTAATATTTTGTATATGTGGGGCATGAAAGCGCCAAGCGTAATATGAATCATGTATAAATTTCGTCAATTATAACTTTAATTATTAACTAAATATGCAGTAGAGATCACTAATCAACTAATAAATAAAAATAATAAAAATATCTTAAACTATAAAACTATGACTATGATATGAAAATAATAAAAACATCTGCAGGTATCGACGCAACAGTAACGCGAGTACCATTAATATATTAATACCATAATAAATTAAATCAATGGTATTTTTTATCCCCAGATATGTTGACACCTACAAACCTTTTAGAACATTAATTGGAAAAAACCGCAGTTGTCACTCGCGTTACTTTTTCGAAGACCCTTCATACAAATTATGAAATCATGTGTAATTTTTTCTGCCAGAGAGACTTACAAATAATAATATGAAAACTGGATAAAAGGCATTTCCTCAATTAGATGCAAATTGTTATTTCGGAAGCCGACCTACGATTTAAATATCCTTATTGAATGTTTTTGCTGCCATTTAATGAAAAACTATTTAAGCCAATAAAACGAACAGTTTGTCAGAGATAACGGTACCTCCACAATTGATTTCTCACTGTAGTCGCCATCAAATATATCGGAGCGGCCAAGGTGCTCAAAAATATCTGAGCATGCACTTTATCGCCTTGACAACAGAGGCGTTGTTCAGATATATGTGACCACCTTGGCCGCTCCGATATATTTGATGGCGACTGTACATAAAGGAGTTACGTATAATGGAATTTTCTACCAGTTTTAAAACACAATTTACAAGTTTTTTTTGTTGTGTGAAAAACTGACTTAACTATTTTGCGCAAAGGTTAGGATACAATGAACGAGGAGCAACAACCTTCGCTTAGCTTGCTCCACTTTGGGGACAAGCTAAGCGAAGGTTCAGAAATCATGTGATTGTTTGGGGGGGGGGGGGGTGTAAGAAAAATATCACGAATGATCACGATGGTGGGGGGGGGGGGGGGGGTCAGAGAAGATATCACGTGTAATTTTTATGAAAGGCAGGAAAGCCGAAAACAACAATATTACTCAAAAATTTAATCAGATCAAATAATCCGCTGTATTCTTTATATGTATTAAGATATAAGCAGATTTTTACGATACGTTTTTGAGAGATAGCATCTTGAACATATACGCAATACAGTAGAAACGACATCAGACTTGCTTAGCGTCTAGGTGCGCTTCATAATTATGACGTGATCTTGAGGCGGAGAGGGGGGGGGGGGGGTCAATAATAGGCCAAATGTGTCCACATGATTTCTGGACGAACCCTTTCAATATAAGCAGTACAAAAAAAGACAACCTATAAGACAAACTAAAGAAATCTTAGCGGAAAGAGTACATAGGAAAAAGAATTCAAATGTTCGGACGAAATTGGTAACGAAAACACAATTTTATATGTTTTTTGGCACGAGGACACAGTATACATAATTTCAGTATATTTTACATTGATATCGTTTTTGTTCCGACTTTAATAAAAACTTGGTGTTCTCCATTTGCACTGTCTAGACGTCTACGTTTCAATTTCGAAGTCTCGAACTCGCACTACAGTTTTTACGCACGAAAGCAAACGAGTTGAATCCTAAATCCTCTCTATTTTATGTAAATCTAGAAGTTTGAGGACTATGTTCAATAATTTGATACGAGTTTATTCAAGATCATAATAAAAAATCTCACTTCAATTTATAAATGCGGAAGTGAGTTCATCTTTTTCCGAGGTCGTATGATTAAAATAATATAACGGACTCTTGAAACATATTAAATTAAACGTAGCTTTAACCGGTTTAACTAAGATGGGTTTTTAAAATTGGAAGAACATTGTTGTTAGTGGTTTTAAGTTATAAAGTGGTACCGCAAAATCATATTTGAGCTCGTATAGCATATTTTTGTAACGGTTATGCGAAACTATTTGATTTGTGTAATGTTATAAGCAGGGATCGTTACCGGTATTACAAAAATCAAAATAGCGCCCGACTTATGCAATGTTTACGTGATATTATTAAATCTAATTTAGGTAAACGTAATAAATTATCAGATTGTACAAAGAATATTCAAAAATATTCATTAGCAACCGAGATACCGAAATTGAATACCGGTTAATTTGTATGAAAAAAATACCGGTATTCGATCCCTGGTTATAAGTAGAGGCCGGAATTCACGTAGCACTTTTGAGCTGTCATAGGGACTTCTCGTTTATCGACTTCCGATATACATATTTTATCGATACATTATAGAACACAACATATTAAATTAGAGGTAAAAAACAGTTGGTCTTATTGCTAAAAATCTCTTGGAAGATAGTTGTAGATAGTGGGTAGTTGAAAATGTGAAATAAAGATTAGCAATAAAAACAATAAAAAGTTAAGTTCTTTCGAAAAATGTGCATAATGCAAAAATCCACAAATTAAGTATTTACTTATAATAAATAATAATATTATACAAAAAAATCCAAAGATCGCTCCTGTTCAATAAGATGAAATTGCCTGTTGTTTACTTCTACACATAATCATATATTGGAAGTCGATAAACGAGAAGTCCCTATGACAGCTCAAAAGTGCTACGAGAATTCGAATACCGGTATTTTTTTCATACAAATTAACCGGTATTCAATTTCGGTATTCAACTTATAAGTGTAATAGTTTAGGACAGAATCGTACCGTGACCTCCTGTTTGAGATAATTTTTCAGCGTATTTTTGTACACATTTGACGACAGCTGCGAAAGTATTAGATTAGTGAAGTGTTACATGTGCAGTAAGTCAGGACTCGGAGTCGTACCGGTCGCGCGGCGTGAGCGGGTCCGCGTCGCCGTCGTGTCGGAGCCGGAGCCGGAGCCGGAGCGCGGCGCGGAAGCTGTCCCGCAGCCGCGAGCCGAACGTCTTGTAGTCTAAGTGGGCTTGCTGGCCGAAGTCGAAGTCGGCCACCTCTATTGTGTATCTGAAATTGGTTGAAATATGTATTCAATGCTATTTTTCTAAGAATCCGAGATTCTTGTGCGACATAATCTTAAAACAGTAGGAAGTGAAAAACTCCACAAAATTAAAGGGGTGGCTTTTTAACTAGCAACCAACAAACGAGTTAGGTATATGTATGTAAAAATATATTTCTAAAACGACTTGTAAAGGTCATTGCACTTTAACAATAAAATATCTAAATCTGAATAGAATCTGAATGCCTACGTTTTGCATACTGTTTTGAAAACTAAGTGCTAGCGGACTATGCGCTAATCTCTCATCTCATTTGATAGCAAATAACATGAGAACATGGGACACGCGTCATTGTCTGTCTGTCTGTCCCACTACACTAGCCAGCGTTACTAACTTGGAGCGGTGGCGGTAGTAGACGACGCCGTCATGTACCTCCCCCCCCCCTAAAATATGACCTTTAAACATTATTAACGAACTAATATGTAACTAAAATAAATATATAACTAATTAACGTGAAAGGAAACGTAATGGCCAAACGCGTGATCAGTCTAGTGATAGGACACCCATGTTGTACCGCAGTAATCCATTTTCTTTTAACGTGAGATCAGTTATTCTTCGGACTCCGGAGGAAATAGCAACCTAACCCCTTGTAACCCCTAGAAGGATAATAAAACACATAAATGTACCTGAATTACCTAACGAATAAGTAATAGAATGAGAACACAAGAAACAGAGTCACTTGGTATAAAAATTTCAGAATGATAATTTTTTTTATTGTAAAGTGTAAGGTAAAATGTTTAAAAATAAATAAATTTTTTTGGTAATGATCCCCAACGGCCTATTTAGTCCTTAGGATAACAAGGATGTAGCAAACTTCCTGGAATAAGTCCATTTTAAAACCTACATATATTATAGAATTTACTCCTATCATCTGAGTGCTTAGATAAGCGTGAATATCACACTAAGGTACTACATCCTTGCCCGATGAGGTATTAAGGCTCCTTACTACCGAACAGTTAAGTCATTCGGGCTTGCCTATCCCTACCTGCCTAACCCTAGGAGTTTAAGACCCTTCAAGCGACTCTACTAACGGTTTGGAAGCTTAGGTGACGTTGTGATGAAGAAAACCGCCGAAATATTCATCGTCAACCTTTTAATCTCATTTAACAACATGAGAGCAAATCTAAACGCCAATAACCCTTGTCCAACCCATAAACTGTAAACTGAGTCATCATTTCTGAGTTTTCTAACATGTAGAACCAAGAACCAACCTTAGTTGTTGACCACAAATTTTATGAAGTCAAACTAACCAATTTAAGCATTATGTAACTTTGAAATAATACAATGGACTGCTCTGCTTGCCACTGACCAAATCAGACTACTGTTTCAGAATGATTTGTTATTCAGAGTTATATGAATACTATAAAACCAATGAAATGTTTATTTATACCTTTATTATACCAGAAAACTCACAAATAGACTTGAAAATATCGCAAAAGATTAGAATGCTGCTTTTAAACCGTTAAAATCAGGATATTATCCGAAAAACCATTATTTATAAAGAATGATGCTTTCAAAAATATGAAAGGCTTTAAGAAAATGCCTACTTCCCCGTTGTGTATGAATTTAATCTATCACTAACCCCATCTGCTAGTATTTCTGGAATATCTGTCGTACTTACCATAGCCCAAATATTCCAGACAATACTCAAGTGTATCCCTAAACCTAAGCTGTAAAAGTTCGGCCAATGAATCCGAGATTGCAAAGCTATCAATATGGTGTTGTGCAGATCTCCCCCTCCACGACTAAAACGTCAGGGCGGTGGAAGTAAGATCGGTCCCTATCTGGTGTATATAAAGAATATTTACATATATTTAACAAGACCCGACCACGATCTCTGTAAGGCTTCGACAAGTCTTGTCACAAGCTGGCCAGCAACTTAACATCGAATTGAGGCCCTTATCTAACCTTACAGCTGGCCTCTCGTGTTCAGTGTGGCACCACATGGTGATGTAACGTTACTGTGTTGGTAAAAAGCAACGCCGAGCTTCCACATGCTCGTCACAAAACTAGAACTCCAGCTCTATCTCTGTTGACACCAGTTAGGTTGAAATAGAGCTGAATAACCACACTTTTAGGTTTAGACAGTAACTGGTTCTATTATTTAAATAAACACTCAAGAAAATTTACATGAAAACTCCCATTAACATAAGTTAAAAACAATTAAAAACCACAAGAAATAGTAAATGAAACTTTCACCGCCGCAAAATATCTAGATCTACATTTCCGAGGTACTTTCAAAGTTTCCCGGATCCGCAAAGTCTAGATTTAACTCTGAGCCGAAACAAAATCATATTGATTTTAATTCTAGCCCGAAGCTTCGCAACACTGAAAATTTCACTCACACGTACCAATAATAACGATTTCCAAAACCAGTCACTTATCCGTTCGACAATTAAGAATTGAATGTCCCAGCGCGTCCCTTGCACCCCTATTTATAACTTTTTATGCCGACATAATGCCGACTCAATGCGGACGTATTGCGGACAGCCTGCTCAAGTCAAAAAGGTCTTATATCCTATTGCCCTTTTTAGTTCATTTTAAATCTTATTCCTTCCGTTTAAGGTTCGGGCTCATTTAAATTCCATTCTTTTCCAAAATTTATATTAAATTAATTTAAATATCAATATGACTCAAGTCAACTTGATCATAACTCTCTTTTGCCTTCTATTTATTATATGTCTTCTGCTATTGACTTAAGGTTCAATTTTATTTGTTACCCCGTCAAAATTAATAACTTAAATCTATGTTCCTATGCAAAACGTTTGACGGAGAGCCAACCACAAAAATAACGACCTGACAATGAAATCAATGAAGTCTCCCAATAAGTCCTTCACACTATGCCCACTTTATATCCGGAATATCTGGCAACTGTAAAGTGGTGGAGGCCAAAGAATGCAATCCACTTTAGTAAATCAAACCCTGGAATACCGGGTTTGATGTACTATTATAGTTACAATAGTTTCCTAAGTACCATGTAAAACCTTGCCTTATGTAAAACCTTATGTATCACATTATTATGAAGCAATTAATGAATAAATGAAAGAATTACGAATTATTATGAGAAATTATATATAATAACTAATTATCCGATATACCTCGGCGATCCTTTACCTATTCTGGCATTAATATTTTCCAAATAAATAATTTCGATAGTCTGTCACTTCGACTTCCACCCATCAAAAACTGCCAGATGCCCAGATTCAGTATCAAAGATAATTTAGTAATTAATCCAGACGGGCCCTGAACGCTTCCTCCACCATGCCACTTCCAAACCCAGGTCAGCTCCTAGTCTATCAGAATCAGAACAAAACAATTCCTGGTATTTTAAATTAATTCCCAAATTTATTAAACAACTATTTATTGATTTTCTAGGAAAAGCTGGATCTTGACGCGTGAAAAGGGTCGTAACTCTTTTTGCCTTTCTGTCCTTTATTTATCTTATGCCATTTCCATAAGGTTCACTTTTATTTGACCTCCATTCATGGGAAACAAATCAATAAAATTATCCTTGACTCAAATGAAAAGGATCGTAATACTCTTTGGCCTTCTGTTTACTTTATGTTTTCTGCCATTGTATTAAGGTGTAAATTTATTTGACAGCGTCTCACTGACCTGCATTTTAATAATATGAATTTTATTGTTTGTCAACTTTCTTCTCCGTAGTTGCTATGAGAACCAAACAAAGTTATGTACATGGCAATAATAGTACATAATATATCTATTTTTGATATACGGAATGTTGCCGCTTGATGTTTCTTTGGATTAATTGGTTATTGTATTGAAGTAATAATTTGTCACGCCCGGCCCATTACTAAGCAATTTTCGTGATTCTTAACCTTTATCTTTGAATGAAAAAATGATAATAAAGATCCTTAATGTTCATATTTTAATAGACAACCATGTCCATAATACATATTACAATAGATAGTACCTGAACGAGGTATGTATTTAGTTACAGTCACTTGTCTGTCTGTCTGTCTGTCTGTCCCACTACACTAGCCAGCGTTACTAACTTGGAGCGGTGGTGGTAGTAGACGACGCCGTCACTTGTCTGTATGTCTGTCTGTCCCACTACACTAGCCAGCGTTACTAACTTGGAGCGGTGGCGGTAGTAGGCCACGCCGTCACTTGTCTGTCTGTCTGTCTGTCCCACTACACTAGCTAGCGTTACTAACTTGGAGCGGTGGCGGTAGTAGACGACGCCGTCACTTGTCTGTCTGTCTGTCTGTCCCACTACACTAGCCAGCGTTACTAACTTGGAGCGGTGGCGGTAGTAGGCCACGCCGTCACTTGTCTGTCTGTCTGTCTGTCCCACTACACTAGCTAGCGTTACTAACTTGGAGCGGTGGCGGTAGTAGACGACGCCGTCACTTGTCTGTCTGTCTGTCTGTCCCACTACACTAGCCAGCGTTACTAACTTGGAGCGGTGGCGGTAGTAGACGACGCCGTCACTTGTCTGTCTGTCTGTCTGTCCCACTACACTAGCCAGCGTTACTAACTTGGAGCGGTGGCGGTAGTAGGCCGCGCCGTCACTTGTCTGTCTGTCTGTCTGTCCCACTACACTAGCCAGCGTTACTAACTTGGAGCGGTGGCGGTAGTAGGCCACGCCGTCACTTGTCTGTCTGTCTGTCTGTCCCACTACACTAGCCAGCGTTACTAACTTGGAGCGGTGGCGGTAGTAGGCCACGCCGTCACTTGTCTGTCTGTCTGTCTGTCCCACTACACTAGCCAGCGTTACTAACTTGGAGCGGTGACGGTAGTAGACGACGCCGTCACTTGTCTGTCTGTCTGTCTGTCCCACTACACTAGCCAGCGTTACTAACTTGGAGCGGTGGCGGTAGTAGGCCACGCCGTCACTTGTCTGTCTGTCTGTCTGTCCCACTACACTAGCCAGCGTTACCAACTTGGAGCGGTGGCGGTAGTAGGCCACGCCGTCACTTGTCTGTCTGTCTGTCTGTCTGTCCCACTACACTAGCCAGCGTTACTAACTTGGAGCGGTGGCGGTAGTAGACGACGCCGTCACTTGTCTGTCTGTCTGTCTGTCTGTCCCACTACACTAGCCAGCGTTACTAACTTGGAGCGGTGGCGGTAGTAGACGACGCCGTCACTTGTCTGTCTGTCTGTCTGTCTGTCCCACTACACTAGCCAGCGTTACTAACTTGGAGCGGTGGCGGTAGTAGACGACGCCGTCACTTGTCTGTCTGTCTGTCTGTCTGTCCCACTACACTAGCCAGCGTTACTAACTTGGAGCGGTGGCGGTAGTAGACGACGCCGTCACTTGTCTGTCTGTCTGTCTGTCTGTCCCACTACACTAGCCAGCGTTACTAACTTGGAGCGGTGGCGGTAGTAGACGACGCCGTCACTTGTCTGTCTGTCTGTCTGTCCCACTACACTAGCCAGCGTTACTAACTTGGAGCGGTGGCGGTAGTAGACGACGCCGTCACTTGTCTGTCTGTCTGTCTGTCCCACTACACTAGCCAGCGTTACTAACTTGGAGCGGTGGCGGTAGTAGGCCGCGCCGTCACTTGTCTGTCTGTCTGTCCCACTACACTAGCCAGCGTTACTATAGTTCAAAATCTGTAAGAATGAACTTTTGACACATCGCAACGCCCGTAGAACGTAAACGCGCAAGACACTTTAAAATTATAAATAAAATCCCATAACGATTTTACAGCTTGTCATGTACGTAAACACAATATATCACTTTTTGTAAACATAACTTAATTAATGTTAAATTTTTTCATATCTTAGTTATTGAATATTTTACGATAACAATTTAGCATGCAAACAGTTACGGTCTACGCCTCCTTTTTTTTAAATTTAGTGTTGTGACCATGTCTGCTGTTCCGATTCATATAACATTTCCGTAAGTCGATAAAATCGATTATGTAATCAATAGACAATATAAGACTTTCTTATCATATTGTATTAATTATGAATTATTATAATGCCATACATAATTAGTAGATATCAATTATTAAATGATCATTTCTAAATAATTATATTTTCCGCTTTGTTATAGTTAAGTTTTCCTTTTTTAATTTATTTTTGTATATTAGGCATAACTGCATACAACTCATCTCAACTCATATTCTCGGTGGAATTACTGACTTCCGAGTCACAGGCATCCGCCTAGTTCGGGAGACAGAGGCTCAGTTCCGGTGAAACTATTTCAAACCTAATACATAAGTCTCACTTAAGCTTAATATTTGCATAGTACGCTAATGCGTGAGGTTTAAGTCAATAAACATTATTCTTATTCTCTTATTCTTATTGTAAAAAATCGGTTGTAGTAAAATCGATTCGAACAATTCATAAATAATCGCTAAATTTGACAAACGATACGTCTTAGCCTCATCACTAATGACGTCAATACATAGGCTGCTATTTATATATCCGGAAACCGGGATTACAATCTTCTTAAATAGCATATTTGACCTCCATGGTAAAATTTGAACTTTTTTAAGTACTGGCCGGTATATTTTTTCTTTCTTATTAACGCTCGTGTTTTGTTTTTGACGGGTTTTAAATGTCATCTCGCAGCAAGAATGGAACTCACTCGTGAAAATATTCGTGCTATGATTTATTATGATTTTCGGCGTGGTTTAACGCAACAACAGTGCATAGAACAACTAACTTCAACTTTTGGTGATGAAGCCCCATCTAAAACTACTGTGTATCACTGGTTTAGTGAGTTCAATCGTGGACGTAGTATGCTTACGGACGAAGTTAAGGCAGGTCGCCCGAAATCGCTCGTTGTACAACAGAATATCGAGGCTGTGCGAAAACTTATAATGGACGACCGACATGTTACGTACTGCGAGATAGAGGCGACTCTGGGTATTTCTATGACCAGCATTAATAGCATATTACATAATTATTTGGCTGTAAAAAAAATTTGTTCGCGTTGGATACCCCACAACTTAACAAAAGAGCAAAAAGATGCTCGCGTCGAATGGTGCAATAAAATGTTAAAAAAATATAACCGTGGTGACTCAAAAGCCGTTTATAACATCTATACAGGTGACGAATCCTGGATCTATGCATACGATCCCGAAACGAAGCAACAATCAACGGTACGGGTGTTTCAAAATGAGCCGAACCCTACGAAAGTTACTCGTGCAAAAAGTACATTGAAACAAATGGTGGCCTGCTTCTTCGGTATTAATGGCCATGTAGCTTCAGTGCCACTAGAAAACCGTAGAACGGTTAATTCAGAGTGGTACACGACCATTTGCTTACCGGAAGTATTTGAACAAATTCGTAAAACTAACCAGCGACGAAGAATCATTCTTCATCATGACAATGCCAGCTGTCATACGTCACGCGAAACAACTCTATTTTTGGAGGGTCAAAATGTGGAATTAACGGGTCATCCGCCGTACAGCCCTGACTTGGCACCCAACGATTTTTATTTATTTCCAAATATAAAGAATAAATTACGCGGTCAACGATTTTCGACCGCTGAAGATGCTGTCGACGCATTCAAACAACACGTTATGGAGGTACCTCAGGCGGAGTGGCAGAAGTGCTTTAAAAATTGGTTCACGCGAATGCAAAAGTGCATAGATCATCAAGGGGAATACTTTGAAAAACAATAAAACCATTTTCAGCCGTGTACGTTTGTTTGTTTTTTTGTTTCCGGATATATAAGTAGCAACCCTCGTACTGAAGTGTCAAAAGTTCATTCTTACAGATTTTGAACTATAACTTGGAGCGGTGGCGGTAGTAGGCCGCGCCGTCACTTGTCTGTCTGTCTGTCCCACTACACTAGCCAGCGTTACTAACTTGGAGCGGTGACGGTAGTAGGCCACGCCGTCACTTGTCTGTCTGTCTGTCTGTCTGTCCCACTACACTAGCCAGCGTTACTAACTTGGAGCGGTGGCGGTAGTAGACGACGCCGTCACTTGTCTGTCTGTCTGTCTGTCCCACTACACTAGCCAGCGTTACTAACTTGGAGCGGAGGCGGTAGTAGACGACGCCGTCACTTGTCTGTCTGTCTGTCTGTCTGTCCCACTACACTAGCCAGCGTTACTAACTTGGAGCGGTGGCGGTAGTAGACGACGCCGTCACTTGTCTGTCTGTCTGTCTGTCTGTCCCACTACACTAGCCAGCGTTACTAACTTGGAGCGGTGGCGGTAGTAGACGACGCCGTCACTTGTCTGTCTGTCTGTCTGTCCCACTACACTAGCCAGCGTTACTAACTTGGAGCGGTGGCGGTAGTAGGCCACGCCGTCACTTGTCTGTCTGTCTGTCTGTCCCACTACACTAGCCAGCGTTACTAACTTGGAGCGGTGGCGGTAGTAGGCCACGCCGTCACTTGTCTGTCTGTCTGTCTGTCCCACTACACTAGCTAGCGTTACTAACTTGGAGCGGTGGCGGTAGTAGACGACGCCGTCACTTGTCTGTCTGTCTGTCTGTCCCACTACACTAGCCAGCGTTACTAACTTGGAGCGGTGGCGGTAGTAGACGACGCCGTCACTTGTCTGTCTGTCTGTCTGTCCCACTACACTAGCCAGCGTTACTAACTTGGAGCGGTGGCGGTAGTAGACGACGCCGTCACTTGTCTGTCTGTCTGTCTGTCCCACTACACTAGCCAGCGTTACTAACTTGGAGCGGTGGCGGTAGTAGGCCACACCGTCACTTGTCTGTCTGTCTGTCTGTCCCACTACACTAGCTAGCGTTACTAACTTGGAGCGGTGGCGGTAGTAGACGACGCCGTCACTTGTCTGTCTGTCTGTCTGTCCCACTACACTAGCCAGCGTTACTAACTTGGAGCGGTGGCGGTAGTAGACGACGCTGTCACTTGTCTGTCTGTCTGTCTGTCCCACTACACTAGCCAGCGTTACTAACTTGGAGCGGTGGCGGTAGTAGGCCGCGCCGTCACTTGTCTGTCTGTCTGTCTGTCCCACTACACTAGCCAGCGTTACTAACTTGGAGCGGTGGCGGTAGTAGGCCACGCCGTCACTTGTCTGTCTGTCTGTCTGTCCCACTACACTAGCCAGCGTTACTAACTTGGAGCGGTGGCGGTAGTAGGCCACGCCGTCACTTGTCTGTCTGTCTGTCTGTCCCACTACACTAGCCAGCGTTACTAACTTGGAGCGGTGACGGTAGTAGACGACGCCGTCACTTGTCTGTCTGTCTGTCTGTCCCACTACACTAGCCAGCGTTACTAACTTGGAGCGGTGGCGGTAGTAGGCCACGCCGTCACTTGTCTGTCTGTCTGTCTGTCTGTCCCACTACACTAGCCAGCGTTACCAACTTGGAGCGGTGGCGGTAGTAGGCCACGCCGTCACTTGTCTGTCTGTCTGTCTGTCTGTCCCACTACACTAGCCAGCGTTACTAACTTGGAGCGGTGGCGGTAGTAGACGACGCCGTCACTTGTCTGTCTGTCTGTCTGTCTGTCCCACTACACTAGCCAGCGTTACTAACTTGGAGCGGTGGCGGTAGTAGGCCACGCCGTCACTTGTCTGTCTGTCTGTCTGTCCCACTACACTAGCCAGCGTTACTAACTTGGAGCGGTGACGGTAGTAGACGACGCCGTCACTTGTCTGTCTGTCCCACTACACTAGCCAGCGTTACTAATTTGGAGCGGTGGCGGTAGTAGGCCACGCCGTCACTTGTCTGTCTGTCTGTCTGTCCCACTACACTAGCCAGCGTTACCAACTTGGAGCGGTGGCGATAGTAGGCCACGCCGTCACTTGTCTGTCTGTCTGTCCCACTACACTAGCCAGCGTTACTAACTTGGAGCGGTGGCGGTAGTAGACGACGCCGTCACTTGTCTGTCTGTCTGTCTGTCTGTCCCACTACACTAGCCAGCGTTACTAACTTGGAGCGGTGGCGGTAGTAGACGACGCCGTCACTTGTATGTCTGTCTGTCTGTCTGTCCCACTACACTAGCCAGCGTTACTAACTTGGAGCGGTGGCGGTAGTAGACGACGCCGTCACTTGTCTGTCTGTCTGTCTGTCCCACTACACTAGCCAGCGTTACTAACTTGGAGCGGTGGCGGTAGTAGGCCGCGCCGTCACTTGTCTGTCTGTCTGTCCCACTACACTAGCCAGCGTTACTAACTTGGAGCGGTGGCGGTAGTAGCCCGCGCCGTCACTTGTCTGTCTGTCTGTCCCACTACACTAGCCAGCGTTACTAACTTGGAGCGGTGACGGTAGTAGGCCACGCCGTCACTTGTCTGTCTGTCTGTCCCACTACACTAGCCAGCGTTACTAACTTGGAGCGGTGGCGGTAGTAGGCCACGCCGTCACTTGTCTGTCTGTCTGTCTGTCCCACTACACTAGCCAGCGTTACCAACTTGGAGCGGTGGCGATAGTAGGCCACGCCGTCACTTGTCTGTCTGTCTGTCTGTCCCACTACACTAGCCAGCGTTACTAACTTGGAGCGGTGGCGGTAGTAGACGACGCCGTCACTTGTCTGTCTGTCTGTCTGTCCCACTACACTAGCCAGCGTTACTAACTTGGAGCGGTGGCGGTAGTAGGCCACGCCGTCACTTGTCTGTCTGTCTGTCTGTCCCACTACACTAGCCAGCGTTACTAACTTGGAGCGGTGGCGGTAGTAGGCCACGCCGTCACTTGTCTGTCTGTCTGTCTGTCCCACTACACTAGCTAGCGTTACTAACTTGGAGCGGTGGCGGTAGTAGACGACGCCGTCACTTGTCTGTCTGTCTATCTGTCTCACTACACTAGCCAGCGTTACTAACTTGGAGCGGTGGCGGTAGTAGCCCGCGCCGTCACTTGTCTGTCTGTCTGTCTGTCTGTCCCACTACACTAGCCAGCGTTACTAACTTGGAGCGGTGGCGGTAGTAGACGACGCCGTCACTTGTCTGTCTGTCTGTCTGTCCCACTACACTAGCCAGCGTTACTAACTTGGAGCGGTGGCGGTAGTAGGCCGCGCCGTCACTTGTCTGTCTGTCTGTCCCACTACACTAGCCAGCGTTACTAACTTGGAGCGGTGGCGGTAGTAGCCCGCGCCGTCACTTGTCTGTCTGTCTGTCCCACTACACTAGCCAGCGTTACTAACTTGGAGCGGTGACGGTAGTAGGCCACGCCGTCACTTGTCTGTCTGTCTGTCCCACTACACTAGCCAGCGTTACTAACTTGGAGCGGTGGCGGTAGTAGACGACGCCGTCACTTGTCTGTCTGTCTGTCTGTCTGTCTGTCTGTCCCACTACACTAGCCAGCGTTACTAACTTGGAGCGGTGGCGGTAGTAGACGACGCCGTCACTTGTCTGTCTGTCTGTCTGTCTGTCCCACTACACTAGCCAGCGTTACTAACTTGGAGCGGTGGCGGTAGTAGACGACGCCGTCACTTGTCTGTCTGTCTGTCTGTCTGTCCCACTACACTAGCCAGCGTTACTAACTTGGAGCGGTGGCGGTAGTAGACGACGCCGTCACTTGTCTGTCTGTCTGTCTGTCCCACTACACTAGCCAGCGTTACTAACTTGGAGCGGTGGCGGTAGTAGGCCACGCCGTCACTTGTCTGTCTGTCTGTCTGTCCCACTACACTAGCCAGCGTTACTAACTTGGAGCGGTGGCGGTAGTAGGCCACGCCGTCACTTGTCTGTCTGTCTGTCTGTCCCACTACACTAGCTAGCGTTACTAACTTGGAGCGGTGGCGGTAGTAGACGACGCCGTCACTTGTCTGTCTGTCTATCTGTCTCACTACACTAGCCAGCGTTACTAACTTGGAGCGGTGGCGGTAGTAGACGACGCCGTCACTTGTCTGTATGTCTGTCTGTCCCACTACACTAGCCAGCGTTACTAACTTGGAGCGGTGGCGGTAGTAGACGACGCCGTCACTTGTCTGTCTGTCTGTCTGTCCCACTACACTAGCCAGCGTTACTAACTTGGAGCGGTGGCGGTAGTAGGCCGCGCCGTCACTTGTCTGTCTGTCTGTCTGTCCCACTACACTAGCCAGCGTTACTAACTTGGAGCGGTGGCGGTAGTAGGCCACGCCGTCACTTGTCTGTCTGTCTGTCTGTCCCACTACACTAGCCAGCGTTACTAACTTGGAGCGGTGGCGGTAGTAGGCCACGCCGTCACTTGTCTGTCTGTCTGTCTGTCCCACTACACTAGCCAGCGTTACTAACTTGGAGCGGTGACGGTAGTAGACGACGCCGTCACTTGTCTGTCTGTCTGTCTGTCTGTCCCACTACACTAGCCAGCGTTACTAACTTGGAGCGGTGGCGGTAGTAGGCCACGCCGTCACTTGTCTGTCTGTCTGTCTGTCCCACTACACTAGCCAGCGTTACCAACTTGGAGCGGTGGCGGTAGTAGGCCACGCCGTCACTTGTCTGTCTGTCTGTCTGTCTGTCCCACTACACTAGCCAGCGTTACTAACTTGGAGCGGTGGCGGTAGTAGACGACGCCGTCACTTGTCTGTCTGTCTGTCTGTCTGTCCCACTACACTAGCCAGCGTTACTAACTTGGAGCGGTGGCGGTAGTAGACGACGCCGTCACTTGTCTGTCTGTCTGTCTGTCCCACTACACTAGCCAGCGTTACTAACTTGGAGCGGTGGCGGTAGTAGACGACGCCGTCACTTGTCTGTCTGTCTGTCTGTCCCACTACACTAGCCAGCGTTACTAACTTGGAGCGGTGGCGGTAGTAGGCCACGCCGTCACTTGTCTGTCTGTCTGTCTGTCCCACTACACTAGCTAGCGTTACTAACTTGGAGCGGTGGCGGTAGTAGACGACGCCGTCACTTGTCTGTCTGTCTGTCTGTCCCACTACACTAGCCAGCGTTACTAACTTGGAGCGGTGGCGGTAGTAGACGACGCCGTCACTTGTCTGTCTGTCTGTCTGTCCCACTACACTAGCCAGCGTTACTAACTTGGAGCGGTGGCGGTAGTAGGCCGCGCCGTCACTTGTCTGTCTGTCTGTCTGTCTGTCCCACTACACTAGCCAGCGTTACTAACTTGGAGCGGTGGCGGTAGTAGGCCACGCCGT
Organism: Pammene aurita; assembly: GCA_947086415.1. Taxonomy (NCBI): domain Eukaryota; kingdom Metazoa; phylum Arthropoda; class Insecta; order Lepidoptera; family Tortricidae; genus Pammene; species Pammene aurita. The sequence goes on from OX352294.1 coordinate 42,012,144, forward strand.
CACTTGTCTGTCTGTCCCACTACACTAGCCAGCGTTACTAACTTGGAGCGGTGGCGGTAGTAGGCCACGCCGTCACTTGTCTGTCTGTCTGTCTGTCCCACTACACTAGCCAGCGTTACTAACTTGGAGCGGTGGCGGTAGTAGGCCACGCCGTCACTTGTCTGTCTGTCTGTCTGTCTGTCCCACTACACTAGCCAGCGTTACTAATTTGGAGCGGTGGCGGTAGTAGGCCACGCCGTCACTTGTCTGTCTGCCTGTCTGTCCCACTACACTAGCTAGCGTTACTAACTAACTTGGAGCGGTGGCGGTAGTAGACGACGCCGTCACTTGTCTGTCTGTCTGTCTGTCCCACTACACTAACCAGCGTTACTAACTTGGAGCGGTGGCGGTAGTAGACGACGCCGTCACTTGTCTGTCTGTCTGTCTGTCCCACTACACTAGCCAGCGTTACTAACTTGGAGCGGTGGCGGTAGTAGACGACGCCGTCACTTGTCTGTCTGTCTGTCTGTCTGTCCCACTACACTAGCCAGCGTTACTAACTTGGAGCGGTGGCGGTAGTAGGCCACGCCGTCACTTGTCTGTCTGTCTGTCTGTCCCACTACACTAGCCAGCGTTACTAACTTGGAGCGGTGGCGGTAGTAGGCCACGCCGTCACTTGTCTGTCTGTCTGTCTGTCCCACTACACTAGCCAGCGTTACCAACTTGGAGCGGTGGCGATAGTAGGCCACGCCGTCACTTGTCTGTCTGTCTGTCTGTCCCACTACACTAGCCAGCGTTACTAACTTGGAGCGGTGGCGGTAGTAGACGACGCCGTCACTTGTCTGTCTGTCTGTCTGTCTGTCTGTCTGTCCCACTACACTAGCCAGCGTTACTAACTTGGAGCGGTGGCGGTAGTAGACGACGCCGTCACTTGTCTGTCTGTCTGTCTGTCTGTCCCACTACACTAGCCAGCGTTACTAACTTGGAGCGGTGGCGGTAGTAGACGACGCCGTCACTTGTCTGTCTGTCTGTCTGTCTGTCCCACTACACTAGCCAGCGTTACTAACTTGGAGCGGTGGCGGTAGTAGACGACGCCGTCACTTGTCTGTCTGTCTGTCTGTCCCACTACACTAGCCAGCGTTACTAACTTGGAGCGGTGGCGGTAGTAGGCCACGCCGTCACTTGTCTGTCTGTCTGTCTGTCCCACTACACTAGCCAGCGTTACTAACTTGGAGCGGTGGCGGTAGTAGGCCACGCCGTCACTTGTCTGTCTGTCTGTCTGTCCCACTACACTAGCTAGCGTTACTAACTTGGAGCGGTGGCGGTAGTAGACGACGCCGTCACTTGTCTGTCTGTCTATCTGTCTCACTACACTAGCCAGCGTTACTAACTTGGAGCGGTGGCGGTAGTAGACGACGCCGTCACTTGTCTGTATGTCTGTCTGTCCCACTACACTAGCCAGCGTTACTAACTTGGAGCGGTGGCGGTAGTAGACGACGCCGTCACTTGTCTGTCTGTCTGTCTGTCCCACTACACTAGCCAGCGTTACTAACTTGGAGCGGTGGCGGTAGTAGGCCGCGCCGTCACTTGTCCGTCTGTCTGTCTGTCCCACTACACTAGCCAGCGTTACTAACTTGGAGCGGTGGCGGTAGTAGGCCACGCCGTCACTTGTCTGTCTGTCTGTCTGTCCCACTACACTAGCCAGCGTTACTAACTTGGAGCGGTGGCGGTAGTAGGCCACGCCGTCACTTGTCTGTCTGTCTGTCTGTCCCACTACACTAGCCAGCGTTACTAACTTGGAGCGGTGACGGTAGTAGACGACGCCGTCACTTGTCTGTCTGTCTGTCTGTCCCACTACACTAGCCAGCGTTACTAACTTGGAGCGGTGGCGGTAGTAGGCCACGCCGTCACTTGTCTGTCTGTCTGTCTGTCCCACTACACTAGCCAGCGTTACCAACTTGGAGCGGTGGCGGTAGTAGGCCACGCCGTCACTTGTCTGTCTGTCTGTCTGTCTGTCCCACTACACTAGCCAGCGTTACTAACTTGGAGCGGTGGCGGTAGTAGACGACGCCGTCACTTGTCTGTCTGTCTGTCTGTCTGTCCCACTACACTAGCCAGCGTTACTAACTTGGAGCGGTGGCGGTAGTAGACGACGCCGTCACTTGTCTGTCTGTCTGTCTGTCCCACTACACTAGCCAGCGTTACTAACTTGGAGCGGTGGCGGTAGTAGACGACGCCGTCACTTGTCTGTCTGTCTGTCTGTCCCACTACACTAGCCAGCGTTACTAACTTGGAGCGGTGGCGGTAGTAGGCCACGCCGTCACTTGTCTGTCTGTCTGTCTGTCCCACTACACTAGCTAGCGTTACTAACTTGGAGCGGTGGCGGTAGTAGACGACGCCGTCACTTGTCTGTCTGTCTGTCTGTCCCACTACACTAGCCAGCGTTACTAACTTGGAGCGGTGGCGGTAGTAGACGACGCCGTCACTTGTCTGTCTGTCTGTCTGTCCCACTACACTAGCCAGCGTTACTAACTTGGAGCGGTGGCGGTAGTAGGCCGCGCCGTCACTTGTCTGTCTGTCTGTCTGTCTGTCCCACTACACTAGCCAGCGTTACTAACTTGGAGCGGTGGCGGTAGTAGGCCACGCCGTCACTTGTCTGTCTGTCCCACTACACTAGCCAGCGTTACTAACTTGGAGCGGTGGCGGTAGTAGGCCACGCCGTCACTTGTCTGTCTGTCTGTCTGTCCCACTACACTAGCCAGCGTTACTAACTTGGAGCGGTGGCGGTAGTAGGCCACGCCGTCACTTGTCTGTCTGTCTGTCTGTCTGTCCCACTACACTAGCCAGCGTTACTAATTTGGAGCGGTGGCGGTAGTAGGCCACGCCGTCACTTGTCTGTCTGCCTGTCTGTCCCACTACACTAGCTAGCGTTACTAACTTGGAGCGGTGGCGGTAGTAGACGACGCCGTCACTTGTCTGTCTGTCTGTCTGTCCCACTACACTAACCAGCGTTACTAACTTGGAGCGGTGGCGGTAGTAGACGACGCCGTCACTTGTCTGTCTGTCTGTCTGTCCCACTACACTAGCCAGCGTTACTAACTTGGAGCGGTGGCGGTAGTAGACGACGCCGTCACTTGTCTGTCTGTCTGTCTGTCTGTCCCACTACACTAGCCAGCGTTACTAACTTGGAGCGGTGGCGGTAGTAGGCCACGCCGTCACTTGTCTGTCTGTCTGTCTGTCCCACTACACTAGCCAGCGTTACTAACTTGGAGCGGTGACGGTAGTAGACGACGCCGTCACTTGTCTGTCTGTCTGTCTGTCTGTCCCACTACACTAGCCAGCGTTACTAACTTGGAGCGGTGGCGGTAGTAGGCCACGCCGTCACTTGTCTGTCTGTCTGTCTGTCCCACTACACTAGCCAGCGTTACCAACTTGGAGCGGTGGCGGTAGTAGGCCACGCCGTCACTTGTCTGTCTGTCTGTCTGTCTGTCCCACTACACTAGCCAGCGTTACTAACTTGGAGCGGTGGCGGTAGTAGACGACGCCGTCACTTGTCTGTCTGTCTGTCTGTCTGTCCCACTACACTAGCCAGCGTTACTAACTTGGAGCGGTGGCGGTAGTAGACGACGCCGTCACTTGTATGTCTGTCTGTCTGTCTGTCCCACTACACTAGCCAGCGTTACTAACTTGGAGCGGTGGCGGTAGTAGACGACGCCGTCACTTGTCTGTCTGTCTGTCTGTCCCACTACACTAGCCAGCGTTACTAACTTGGAGCGGTGGCGGTAGTAGACGACGCCGTCACTTGTCTGTCTGTCTGTCTGTCCCACTACACTAGCCAGCGTTACTAACTTGGAGCGGTGGCGGTAGTAGGCCGCGCCGTCACTTGTCTGTCTGTCTGTCCCACTACACTAGCCAGCGTTACTAACTTGGAGCGGTGGCGGTAGTAGCCCGCGCCGTCACTTGTCTGTCTGTCTGTCCCACTACACTAGCCAGCGTTACTAACTTGGAGCGGTGACGGTAGTAGGCCACGCCGTCACTTGTCTGTCTGTCTGTCTGTCTGTCCCACTACACTAGCCAGCGTTACTAACTTGAAGCGGTGGCGGTAGTAGACGACGCCGTCACTTGTCTGTCTGTCTGTCTGTCTGTCTGTCCCACTACACTAGCCAGCGTTACTAACTTGGAGCGGTGGCGGTAGTAGACGACGCCGTCACTTGTCTGTCTGTCTGTCTGTCTGTCCCACTACACTAGCCAGCGTTACTAACTTGGAGCGGTGGCGGTAGTAGACGACGCCGTCACTTGTCTGTCTGTCTGTCTGTCTGTCTGTCTGTCCCACTACACTAGCCAGCGTTACTAACTTGGAGCGGTGGCGGTAGTAGACGACGCCGTCACTTGTCTGTCTGTCTGTCTGTCCCACTACACTAGCCAGCGTTACTAACTTGGAGCGGTGGCGGTAGTAGGCCACGCCGTCACTTGTCTGTCTGTCTGTCTGTCCCACTACACTAGCCAGCGTTACTAACTTGGAGCGGTGGCGGTAGTAGGCCACGCCGTCACTTGTCTGTCTGTCTGTCTGTCCCACTACACTAGCCAGCGTTACTAACTTGGAGCGGTGGCGGTAGTAGGCCACGCCGTCACTTGTCTGTCTGTCTGTCTGTCCCACTACACTAGCCAGCGTTACTAACTTGGAGCGGTGGCGGTAGTAGGCCACGCCGTCACTTGTCTGTCTGTCTGTCTGTCCCACTAAACTAGCCAGCGTTACTAACTTAGAGCGGTGACGGTAGTAGACGACGCCGTCACTTGTCTGTCTGTCTGTCTGTCCCACTACACTAGCCAGCGTTACTAACTTGGAGCGGTGGCGGTAGTAGGCCACGCCGTCACTTGTCTGTCTGTCTGTCTGTCCCACTACACTAGCCAGCGTTACCAACTTGGAGCGGTGGCGGTAGTAGGCCACGCCGTCACTTGTCTGTCTGTCTGTCTGTCTGTCCCACTACACTAGCCAGCGTTACTAACTTGGAGCGGTGGCGGTAGTAGACGACGCCGTCACTTGTCTGTCTGTCTGTCTGTCCCACTACACTAGCCAGCGTTACTAACTTGGAGCGGTGGCGGTAGTAGGCGACGCCGTCACTTGTCTGTCTGTCTGTCTGTCTGTCCCACTACACTAGCCAGCGTTACTAACTTGGAGCGGTGGCGGTAGTAGGCCACGCCGTCACTTGTCTGTCTGTCTGTCTGTCCCACTACACTAGCCAGCGTTACTAACTTGGAGCGGTGACGGTAGTAGACGACGCCGTCACTTGTCTGTCTGTCTGTCTGTCCCACTACACTAGCCAGCGTTACTATCTTGGAGCGGTGGCGGTAGTAGGCCACGCCGTCACTTGTCTGTCTGTCTGTCTGTCCCACTACACTAGCCAGCGTTACCAACTTGGAGCGGTGGCGGTAGTAGGCCACGCCGTCACTTGTCTGTCTGTCTGTCTGTCTGTCCCACTACACTAGCCAGCGTTACTAACTTGGAGCGGTGGCGGTAGTAGACGACGCCGTCACTTGTCTGTCTGTCTGTCTGTCTGTCCCACTACACTAGCCAGCGTTACTAACTTGGAGCGGTGGCGGTAGTAGACGACGCCGTCACTTGTCTGTCTGTCTGTCTGTCTGTCTGTCCCACTACACTAGCCAGCGTTACTAACTTGGAGCGGTGGCGGTAGTAGACGACGCCGTCACTTGTCTGTCTGTCTGTCTGTCCCACTACACTAGCCAGCGTTACTAACTTGGAGCGGTGGCGGTAGTAGACGACGCCGTCACTTGTCTGTCTGTCTGTCTGTCCCACTACACTAGCCAGCGTTACTAACTTGGAGCGGTGGCGGTAGTAGGCCGCGCCGTCACTTGTCTGTCTGTCTGTCCCACTACACTAGCCAGCGTTACTAACTTGGAGCGGTGGCGGTAGTAGGCCGCGCCGTCACTTATCTGTCTGTCTGTCTGTCCCACTACACTAGCCAGCGTTACTAACTTGGAGCGGTGGCGGTAGTAGACGACGCCGTCACTTGTCTGTCTGTCTGTCTGTCCCACTACACTAGCCAGCGTTACTAACTTGGAGCGGTGGCGGTAGTAGGCCGCGCCGTCACTTGTCTGTCTGTCTGTCTGTCCCACTACACTAGCCAGCGTTACTAACTTGGAGCGGTGGCGGTAGTAGGCCACGCCGTCACTTGTCTGTCTGTCTGTCTGTCTGTCCCACTACACTAGCCAGCGTTACTAACTTGGAGCGGTGGCGGTAGTAGACGACGCCGTCACTTGTCTGTCTGTCTGTCTGTCTGTCCCACTACACTAGCCAGCGTTACTAACTTGGAGCGGTGGCGGTAGTAGACGACGCCGTCACTTGTCTGTCTGTCTGTCTGTCCCACTACACTAGCCAGCGTTACTAACTTGGAGCGGTGGCGGTAGTAGGCCACGCCGTCACTTGTCTGTCTGTCTGTCTGTCTGTCCCACTACACTAGCCAGCGTTACTAACTTGGAGCGGTGGCGGTAGTAGGCCACGCCGTCACTTGTCTGTCTGCCTGTCTGTCCCACTACACTAGCTAGCGTTACTAACTTGGAGCGGTGGCGGTAGTAGACGACGCCGTCACTTGTCTGTCTGTCTGTCTGTCCCACTACACTAGCCAGCGTTACTAACTTGGAGCCGTGGCGGTAGTAGACGACGCCGTCACTTGTCTGTCTGTCTGTCTGTCCCACTACACTAGCCAGCGTTACTAACTTGGAGCGGTGGCGGTAGTAGACGACGCCGTCACTTGTCTGTCTGTCCGTCTGTCCCACTACACTAGCCAGCGTTACTAACTTGGAGCGGTGGCGGTAGTAGGCCGCGCCGTCACTTGTCTGTCTGTCTGTCCCACTACACTAGCCAGCGTTACTAACTTGGAGCGGTGGCGGTAGTAGACGACGCCGTCACTTGTCTGTCTGTCTGTCTGTCTGTCCCACTACACTAGCCAGCGTTACTAACTTGGAGCGGTGGCGGTAGTAGACGACGCCGTCACTTGTCTGTCTGTCTGTCTGTCCCACTACACTAGCCAGCGTTACTAACTTGGAGCGGTGGCGGTAGTAGGCCACGCCGTCACTTGTCTGTCTGTCTGTCTGTCTGTCCCACTACACTAGCCAGCGTTACTAACTTGGAGCGGTGGCGGTAGTAGGCCACGCCGTCACTTGTCTGTCTGCCTGTCTGTCCCACTACACTAGCTAGCGTTACTAACTTGGAGCGGTGGCGGTAGTAGACGACGCCGTCACTTGTCTGTCTGTCTGTCTGTCCCACTACACTAGCCAGCGTTACTAACTTGGAGCGGTGGCGGTAGTAGACGACGCCGTCACTTGTCTGTCTGTCTGTCTGTCCCACTACACTAGCCAGCGTTACTAACTTGGAGCGGTGGCGGTAGTAGACGACGCCGTCACTTGTCTGTCTGTCTGTCTGTCCCACTACACTAGCCAGCGTTACTAACTTGGAGCGGTGGCGGTAGTAGGCCGCGCCGTCACTTGTCTGTCTGTCTGTCTGTCCCACTACACTAGCCAGCGTTACTAACTTGGAGCGGTGGCGGTAGTAGGCCACGCCGTCACTTGTCTGTCTGTCTGTCCCACTACACTAGCCAGCGTTACTAACTTGGAGCGGTGGCGGTAGTAGGCCGCGCCGTCACTTGTCTGTCTGTCTGTCCCACTACACTAGCCAGCGTTACTAACTTGGAGCGGTGGCGGTAGTAGGCCGCGCCGTCACTTGTCTGTCTGTCTGTCCCACTACACTAGCCAGCGTTACTAACTTGGAGCGGTGGCGGTAGTAGGCCGCGCCGTCACTTGTCTGTCTGTCTGTCCCACTACACTAGCCAGCGTTACTAACTTGGAGCGGTGGCGGTAGTAGGCCGCGCCGTCACTTGTCTGTCTGTCTGTCCCACTACACTAGCCAGCGTTACTAACTTGGAGCGGTGGCGGTAGTAGGCCGCGCCGTCACTTGTCTGTCTGTCTGTCCCACTACACTAGCCAGCGTTACTAACTTGGAGCGGTGGCGGTAGTAGACGACGCCGTCACTTGTCTGTCTGTCTGTCTGTCTGTCCCACTACACTAGCCAGCGTTACTAACTTGGAGCGGTGGCGGTAGTAGACGACGCCGTCACTTGTCTGTCTGTCTGTCTGTCCCACTACACTAGCCAGCGTTACTAACTTGGAGCGGTGGCGGTAGTAGGCCACGCCGTCACTTGTCTGTCTGTCTGTCTGTCTGTCTGTCCCACTACACTAGCCAGCGTTACTAACTTGGAGCGGTGGCGGTAGTAGGCCACGCCGTCACTTGTCTGTCTGCCTGTCTGTCCCACTACACTAGCTAGCGTTACTAACTTGGAGCGGTGGCGGTAGTAGACGACGCCGTCACTTGTCTGTCTGTCTGTCTGTCCCACTACACTAGCCAGCGTTACTAACTTGGAGCGGTGGCGGTAGTAGACGACGCCGTCACTTGTCTGTCTGTCTGTCTGTCCCACTACACTAGCCAGCGTTACTAACTTGGAGCGGTGGCGGTAGTAGACGACGCCGTCACTTGTCTGTCTGTCTGTCTGTCCCACTACACTAGCCAGCGTTACTAACTTGGAGCGGTGGCGGTAGTAGGCCGCGCCGTCACTTGTCTGTCTGTCTGTCTGTCCCACTACACTAGCCAGCGTTACTAACTTGGAGCGGTGGCGGTAGTAGGCCACGCCGTCACTTGTCTGTCTGTCTGTCTGTCTGTCCCACTACACTAGCCAGCGTTACTAACTTGGAGCGGTGGCGGTAGTAGGCCGCGCCGTCACTTGTCTGTCTGTCTGTCCCACTACACTAGCCAGCGTTACTAACTTGGAGCGGTGGCGGTAGTAGGCCGCGCCGTCACTTGTCTGTCTGTCTGTCCCACTACACTAGCCAGCGTTACTAACTTGGAGCGGTGGCGGTAGTAGGCCGCGCCGTCACTTGTCTGTCTGTCTGTCCCACTACACTAGCCAGCGTTACTAACTTGGAGCGGTGGCGGTAGTAGGCCGCGCCGTCACTTGTCTGTCTGTCTGTCCCACTACACTAGCCAGCGTTACTAACTTGGAGCGGTGGCGGTAGTAGGCCGCGCCGTCACTTGTCTGTCTGTCTGTCCCACTACACTAGCCAGCGTTACTAACTTGGAGCGGTGGCGGTAGTAGGCCGCGCCGTCACTTGTCTGTCTGTCTGTCCCACTACACTAGCCAGCGTTACTAACTTGGAGCGGTGGCGGTAGTAGACGACGCCGTCACTTGTCTGTCTGTCTGTCTGTCCCACTACACTAACCAGCGTTACTAACTTGGAGCGGTGGCGGTAGTAGACGACGCCGTCACTTGTCTGTCTGTCTGTCTGTCCCACTACACTAGCCAGCGTTACTAACTTGGAGCGGTGGCGGTAGTAGACGACGCCGTCACTTGTCTGTCTGTCTGTCTGTCTGTCCCACTACACTAGCCAGCGTTACTAACTTGGAGCGGTGGCGGTAGTAGGCCACGCCGTCACTTGTCTGTCTGTCTGTCTGTCCCACTACACTAGCCAGCGTTACTAACTTGGAGCGGTGACGGTAGTAGACGACGCCGTCACTTGTCTGTCTGTCTGTCTGTCTGTCCCACTACACTAGCCAGCGTTACTAACTTGGAGCGGTGGCGGTAGTAGGCCACGCCGTCACTTGTCTGTCTGTCTGTCTGTCCCACTACACTAGCCAGCGTTACCAACTTGGAGCGGTGGCGGTAGTAGGCCACGCCGTCACTTGTCTGTCTGTCTGTCTGTCTGTCCCACTACACTAGCCAGCGTTACTAACTTGGAGCGGTGGCGGTAGTAGACGACGCCGTCACTTGTCTGTCTGTCTGTCTGTCTGTCCCACTACACTAGCCAGCGTTACTAACTTGGAGCGGTGGCGGTAGTAGACGACGCCGTCACTTGTATGTCTGTCTGTCTGTCTGTCCCACTACACTAGCCAGCGTTACTAACTTGGAGCGGTGGCGGTAGTAGACGACGCCGTCACTTGTCTGTCTGTCTGTCTGTCCCACTACACTAGCCAGCGTTACTAACTTGGAGCGGTGGCGGTAGTAGACGACGCCGTCACTTGTCTGTCTGTCTGTCTGTCCCACTACACTAGCCAGCGTTACTAACTTGGAGCGGTGGCGGTAGTAGGCCGCGCCGTCACTTGTCTGTCTGTCTGTCCCACTACACTAGCCAGCGTTACTAACTTGGAGCGGTGGCGGTAGTAGCCCGCGCCGTCACTTGTCTGTCTGTCTGTCCCACTACACTAGCCAGCGTTACTAACTTGGAGCGGTGACGGTAGTAGGCCACGCCGTCACTTGTCTGTCTGTCTGTCTGTCTGTCCCACTACACTAGCCAGCGTTACTAACTTGAAGCGGTGGCGGTAGTAGACGACGCCGTCACTTGTCTGTCTGTCTGTCTGTCTGTCTGTCCCACTACACTAGCCAGCGTTACTAACTTGGAGCGGTGGCGGTAGTAGACGACGCCGTCACTTGTCTGTCTGTCTGTCTGTCTGTCCCACTACACTAGCCAGCGTTACTAACTTGGAGCGGTGGCGGTAGTAGACGACGCCGTCACTTGTCTGTCTGTCTGTCTGTCTGTCCCACTACACTAGCCAGCGTTACTAACTTGGAGCGGTGGCGGTAGTAGACGACGCCGTCACTTGTCTGTCTGTCTGTCTGTCCCACTACACTAGCCAGCGTTACTAACTTGGAGCGGTGGCGGTAGTAGGCCACGCCGTCACTTGTCTGTCTGTCTGTCTGTCCCACTACACTAGCCAGCGTTACTAACTTGGAGCGGTGGCGGTAGTAGGCCACGCCGTCACTTGTCTGTCTGTCTGTCTGTCCCACTACACTAGCCAGCGTTACTAACTTGGAGCGGTGGCGGTAGTAGGCCACGCCGTCACTTGTCTGTCTGTCTGTCTGTCCCACTACACTAGCCAGCGTTACTAACTTGGAGCGGTGGCGGTAGTAGGCCACGCCGTCACTTGTCTGTCTGTCTGTCTGTCCCACTAAACTAGCCAGCGTTACTAACTTAGAGCGGTGACGGTAGTAGACGACGCCGTCACTTGTCTGTCTGTCTGTCTGTCCCACTACACTAGCCAGCGTTACTAACTTGGAGCGGTGGCGGTAGTAGGCCACGCCGTCACTTGTCTGTCTGTCTGTCTGTCCCACTACACTAGCCAGCGTTACCAACTTGGAGCGGTGGCGGTAGTAGGCCACGCCGTCACTTGTCTGTCTGTCTGTCTGTCTGTCCCACTACACTAGCCAGCGTTACTAACTTGGAGCGGTGGCGGTAGTAGACGACGCCGTCACTTGTCTGTCTGTCTGTCTGTCCCACTACACTAGCCAGCGTTACTAACTTGGAGCGGTGGCGGTAGTAGGCGACGCCGTCACTTGTCTGTCTGTCTGTCTGTCTGTCCCACTACACTAGCCAGCGTTACTAACTTGGAGCGGTGGCGGTAGTAGGCCACGCCGTCACTTGTCTGTCTGTCTGTCTGTCCCACTACACTAGCCAGCGTTACTAACTTGGAGCGGTGACGGTAGTAGACGACGCCGTCACTTGTCTGTCTGTCTGTCTGTCCCACTACACTAGCCAGCGTTACTATCTTGGAGCGGTGGCGGTAGTAGGCCACGCCGTCACTTGTCTGTCTGTCTGTCTGTCCCACTACACTAGCCAGCGTTACCAACTTGGAGCGGTGGCGGTAGTAGGCCACGCCGTCACTTGTCTGTCTGTCTGTCTGTCTGTCCCACTACACTAGCCAGCGTTACTAACTTGGAGCGGTGGCGGTAGTAGACGACGCCGTCACTTGTCTGTCTGTCTGTCTGTCTGTCCCACTACACTAGCCAGCGTTACTAACTTGGAGCGGTGGCGGTAGTAGACGACGCCGTCACTTGTCTGTCTGTCTGTCTGTCTGTCTGTCCCACTACACTAGCCAGCGTTACTAACTTGGAGCGGTGGCGGTAGTAGACGACGCCGTCACTTGTCTGTCTGTCTGTCTGTCCCACTACACTAGCCAGCGTTACTAACTTGGAGCGGTGGCGGTAGTAGACGACGCCGTCACTTGTCTGTCTGTCTGTCTGTCCCACTACACTAGCCAGCGTTACTAACTTGGAGCGGTGGCGGTAGTAGGCCGCGCCGTCACTTGTCTGTCTGTCTGTCCCACTACACTAGCCAGCGTTACTAACTTGGAGCGGTGGCGGTAGTAGGCCGCGCCGTCACTTATCTGTCTGTCTGTCTGTCCCACTACACTAGCCAGCGTTACTAACTTGGAGCGGTGGCGGTAGTAGACGACGCCGTCACTTGTCTGTCTGTCTGTCTGTCCCACTACACTAGCCAGCGTTACTAACTTGGAGCGGTGGCGGTAGTAGGCCGCGCCGTCACTTGTCTGTCTGTCTGTCTGTCCCACTACACTAGCCAGCGTTACTAACTTGGAGCGGTGGCGGTAGTAGGCCACGCCGTCACTTGTCTGTCTGTCTGTCTGTCTGTCCCACTACACTAGCCAGCGTTACTAACTTGGAGCGGTGGCGGTAGTAGACGACGCCGTCACTTGTCTGTCTGTCTGTCTGTCTGTCCCACTACACTAGCCAGCGTTACTAACTTGGAGCGGTGGCGGTAGTAGACGACGCCGTCACTTGTCTGTCTGTCTGTCTGTCCCACTACACTAGCCAGCGTTACTAACTTGGAGCGGTGGCGGTAGTAGGCCACGCCGTCACTTGTCTGTCTGTCTGTCTGTCTGTCCCACTACACTAGCCAGCGTTACTAACTTGGAGCGGTGGCGGTAGTAGGCCACGCCGTCACTTGTCTGTCTGCCTGTCTGTCCCACTACACTAGCTAGCGTTACTAACTTGGAGCGGTGGCGGTAGTAGACGACGCCGTCACTTGTCTGTCTGTCTGTCTGTCCCACTACACTAGCCAGCGTTACTAACTTGGAGCCGTGGCGGTAGTAGACGACGCCGTCACTTGTCTGTCTGTCTGTCTGTCCCACTACACTAGCCAGCGTTACTAACTTGGAGCGGTGGCGGTAGTAGACGACGCCGTCACTTGTCTGTCTGTCCGTCTGTCCCACTACACTAGCCAGCGTTACTAACTTGGAGCGGTGGCGGTAGTAGGCCGCGCCGTCACTTGTCTGTCTGTCTGTCCCACTACACTAGCCAGCGTTACTAACTTGGAGCGGTGGCGGTAGTAGACGACGCCGTCACTTGTCTGTCTGTCTGTCTGTCTGTCCCACTACACTAGCCAGCGTTACTAACTTGGAGCGGTGGCGGTAGTAGACGACGCCGTCACTTGTCTGTCTGTCTGTCTGTCCCACTACACTAGCCAGCGTTACTAACTTGGAGCGGTGGCGGTAGTAGGCCACGCCGTCACTTGTCTGTCTGTCTGTCTGTCTGTCCCACTACACTAGCCAGCGTTACTAACTTGGAGCGGTGGCGGTAGTAGGCCACGCCGTCACTTGTCTGTCTGCCTGTCTGTCCCACTACACTAGCTAGCGTTACTAACTTGGAGCGGTGGCGGTAGTAGACGACGCCGTCACTTGTCTGTCTGTCTGTCTGTCCCACTACACTAGCCAGCGTTACTAACTTGGAGCGGTGGCGGTAGTAGACGACGCCGTCACTTGTCTGTCTGTCTGTCTGTCCCACTACACTAGCCAGCGTTACTAACTTGGAGCGGTGGCGGTAGTAGACGACGCCGTCACTTGTCTGTCTGTCTGTCTGTCCCACTACACTAGCCAGCGTTACTAACTTGGAGCGGTGGCGGTAGTAGGCCGCGCCGTCACTTGTCTGTCTGTCTGTCTGTCCCACTACACTAGCCAGCGTTACTAACTTGGAGCGGTGGCGGTAGTAGGCCACGCCGTCACTTGTCTGTCTGTCTGTCCCACTACACTAGCCAGCGTTACTAACTTGGAGCGGTGGCGGTAGTAGGCCGCGCCGTCACTTGTCTGTCTGTCTGTCCCACTACACTAGCCAGCGTTACTAACTTGGAGCGGTGGCGGTAGTAGGCCGCGCCGTCACTTGTCTGTCTGTCTGTCCCACTACACTAGCCAGCGTTACTAACTTGGAGCGGTGGCGGTAGTAGGCCGCGCCGTCACTTGTCTGTCTGTCTGTCCCACTACACTAGCCAGCGTTACTAACTTGGAGCGGTGGCGGTAGTAGGCCGCGCCGTCACTTGTCTGTCTGTCTGTCCCACTACACTAGCCAGCGTTACTAACTTGGAGCGGTGGCGGTAGTAGGCCGCGCCGTCACTTGTCTGTCTGTCTGTCCCACTACACTAGCCAGCGTTACTAACTTGGAGCGGTGGCGGTAGTAGACGACGCCGTCACTTGTCTGTCTGTCTGTCTGTCTGTCCCACTACACTAGCCAGCGTTACTAACTTGGAGCGGTGGCGGTAGTAGACGACGCCGTCACTTGTCTGTCTGTCTGTCTGTCCCACTACACTAGCCAGCGTTACTAACTTGGAGCGGTGGCGGTAGTAGGCCACGCCGTCACTTGTCTGTCTGTCTGTCTGTCTGTCCCACTACACTAGCCAGCGTTACTAACTTGGAGCGGTGGCGGTAGTAGGCCACGCCGTCACTTGTCTGTCTGCCTGTCTGTCCCACTACACTAGCTAGCGTTACTAACTTGGAGCGGTGGCGGTAGTAGACGACGCCGTCACTTGTCTGTCTGTCTGTCTGTCCCACTACACTAGCCAGCGTTACTAACTTGGAGCGGTGGCGGTAGTAGACGACGCCGTCACTTGTCTGTCTGTCTGTCTGTCCCACTACACTAGCCAGCGTTACTAACTTGGAGCGGTGGCGGTAGTAGACGACGCCGTCACTTGTCTGTCTGTCTGTCTGTCCCACTACACTAGCCAGCGTTACTAACTTGGAGCGGTGGCGGTAGTAGGCCGCGCCGTCACTTGTCTGTCTGTCTGTCTGTCCCACTACACTAGCCAGCGTTACTAACTTGGAGCGGTGGCGGTAGTAGGCCACGCCGTCACTTGTCTGTCTGTCTGTCTGTCTGTCCCACTACACTAGCCAGCGTTACTAACTTGGAGCGGTGGCGGTAGTAGGCCGCGCCGTCACTTGTCTGTCTGTCTGTCCCACTACACTAGCCAGCGTTACTAACTTGGAGCGGTGGCGGTAGTAGGCCGCGCCGTCACTTGTCTGTCTGTCTGTCCCACTACACTAGCCAGCGTTACTAACTTGGAGCGGTGGCGGTAGTAGGCCGCGCCGTCACTTGTCTGTCTGTCTGTCCCACTACACTAGCCAGCGTTACTAACTTGGAGCGGTGGCGGTAGTAGGCCGCGCCGTCACTTGTCTGTCTGTCTGTCCCACTACACTAGCCAGCGTTACTAACTTGGAGCGGTGGCGGTAGTAGGCCGCGCCGTCACTTGTCTGTCTGTCTGTCCCACTACACTAGCCAGCGTTACTAACTTGGAGCGGTGGCGGTAGTAGGCCGCGCCGTCACTTGTCTGTCTGTCTGTCCCACTACACTAGCCAGCGTTACTAACTTGGAGCGGTGGCGGTAGTAGACGACGCCGTCACTTGTCTGTCTGTCTGTCTGTCCCACTACACTAACCAGCGTTACTAACTTGGAGCGGTGGCGGTAGTAGACGACGCCGTCACTTGTCTGTCTGTCTGTCTGTCCCACTACACTAGCCAGCGTTACTAACTTGGAGCGGTGGCGGTAGTAGACGACGCCGTCACTTGTCTGTCTGTCTGTCTGTCTGTCCCACTACACTAGCCAGCGTTACTAACTTGGAGCGGTGGCGGTAGTAGGCCACGCCGTCACTTGTCTGTCTGTCTGTCTGTCCCACTACACTAGCCAGCGTTACTAACTTGGAGCGGTGACGGTAGTAGACGACGCCGTCACTTGTCTGTCTGTCTGTCTGTCTGTCCCACTACACTAGCCAGCGTTACTAACTTGGAGCGGTGGCGGTAGTAGGCCACGCCGTCACTTGTCTGTCTGTCTGTCTGTCCCACTACACTAGCCAGCGTTACCAACTTGAAGCGGTGGCGGTAGTAGGCCACGCCGTCACTTGTCTGTCTGTCTGTCTGTCTGTCCCACTACACTAGCCAGCGTTACTAACTTGGAGCGGTGGCGGTAGTAGACGACGCCGTCACTTGTCTGTCTGTCTGTCTGTCTGTCCCACTACACTAGCCAGCGTTACTAACTTGGAGCGGTGGCGGTAGTAGACGACGCCGTCACTTGTATGTCTGTCTGTCTGTCTGTCCCACTACACTAGCCAGCGTTACTAACTTGGAGCGGTGGCGGTAGTAGACGACGCCGTCACTTGTCTGTCTGTCTGTCTGTCCCACTACACTAGCCAGCGTTACTAACTTGGAGCGGTGGCGGTAGTAGACGACGCCGTCACTTGTCTGTCTGTCTGTCTGTCCCACTACACTAGCCAGCGTTACTAACTTGGAGCGGTGGCGGTAGTAGGCCGCGCCGTCACTTGTCTGTCTGTCTGTCCCACTACACTAGCCAGCGTTACTAACTTGGAGCGGTGGCGGTAGTAGCCCGCGCCGTCACTTGTCTGTCTGTCTGTCCCACTACACTAGCCAGCGTTACTAACTTGGAGCGGTGACGGTAGTAGGCCACGCCGTCACTTGTCTGTCTGTCTGTCTGTCTGTCCCACTACACTAGCCAGCGTTACTAACTTGAAGCGGTGGCGGTAGTAGACGACGCCGTCACTTGTCTGTCTGTCTGTCTGTCTGTCTGTCCCACTACACTAGCCAGCGTTACTAACTTGGAGCGGTGGCGGTAGTAGACGACGCCGTCACTTGTCTGTCTGTCTGTCTGTCTGTCCCACTACACTAGCCAGCGTTACTAACTTGGAGCGGTGGCGGTAGTAGACGACGCCGTCACTTGTCTGTCTGTCTGTCTGTCTGTCCCACTACACTAGCCAGCGTTACTAACTTGGAGCGGTGGCGGTAGTAGACGACGCCGTCACTTGTCTGTCTGTCTGTCTGTCCCACTACACTAGCCAGCGTTACTAACTTGGAGCGGTGGCGGTAGTAGGCCACGCCGTCACTTGTCTGTCTGTCTGTCTGTCCCACTACACTAGCCAGCGTTACTAACTTGGAGCGGTGGCGGTAGTAGGCCACGCCGTCACTTGTCTGTCTGTCTGTCTGTCCCACTACACTAGCCAGCGTTACTAACTTGGAGCGGTGGCGGTAGTAGGCCACGCCGTCACTTGTCTGTCTGTCTGTCTGTCCCACTACACTAGCCAGCGTTACTAACTTGGAGCGGTGGCGGTAGTAGGCCACGCCGTCACTTGTCTGTCTGTCTGTCTGTCCCACTAAACTAGCCAGCGTTACTAACTTAGAGCGGTGACGGTAGTAGACGACGCCGTCACTTGTCTGTCTGTCTGTCTGTCCCACTACACTAGCCAGCGTTACTAACTTGGAGCGGTGGCGGTAGTAGGCCACGCCGTCACTTGTCTGTCTGTCTGTCTGTCCCACTACACTAGCCAGCGTTACCAACTTGGAGCGGTGGCGGTAGTAGGCCACGCCGTCACTTGTCTGTCTGTCTGTCTGTCTGTCTGTCCCACTACACTAGCCAGCGTTACTAACTTGGAGCGGTGGCGGTAGTAGACGACGCCGTCACTTGTCTGTCTGTCTGTCTGTCCCACTACACTAGCCAGCGTTACTAACTTGGAGCGGTGGCGGTAGTAGGCGACGCCGTCACTTGTCTGTCTGTCTGTCTGTCTGTCCCACTACACTAGCCAGCGTTACTAACTTGGAGCGGTGGCGGTAGTAGGCCACGCCGTCACTTGTCTGTCTGTCTGTCTGTCCCACTACACTAGCCAGCGTTACTAACTTGGAGCGGTGCGGTAGTAGACGACGCCGTCACTTGTCTGTCTGTCTGTCTGTCCCACTACACTAGCCAGCGTTACTAACTTGGAGCGGTGGCGGTAGTAGGCCACGCCGTCACTTGTCTGTCTGTCTGTCTGTCCCACTACACTAGCCAGCGTTACTAACTTGGAGCGGTGGCGGTAGTAGGCCACGCCGTCACTTGTCTGTCTGTCTGTCTGTCTGTCCCACTACACTAGCCAGCGTTACTAACTTGGAGCGGTGGCGGTAGTAGACGACGCCGTCACTTGTCTGTCTGTCTGTCTGTCTGTCCCACTACACTAGCCAGCGTTACTAACTTGGAGCGGTGGCGGTAGTAGACGACGCCGTCACTTGTCTGTCTGTCTGTCTGTCTGTCTGTCCCACTACACTAGCCAGCGTTACTAACTTGGAGCGGTGGCGGTAGTAGACGACGCCGTCACTTGTCTGTCTGTCTGTCTGTCCCACTACACTAGCCAGCGTTACTAACTTGGAGCGGTGGCGGTAGTAGACCGACGCCGTCACTTGTCTGTCTGTCTGTCTGTCCACTACACTAGCCAGCGTTACTAACTTGGAGCGGTGGCGGTAGTAGGACGCGCCGTCACTTCTGTCTGTCTGTCTGTCCCACTACACTAGCCAGCGTTACTAACTTGGAGCGGTGGCGGTAGTAGGCCGCGCCGTCACTTGTCTGTCTGTCTGTCTGTCCACTACACTAGCCAGCGTTACTAACTTGGAGCGGTGGCGGTAGTAGGCCGCGCCGTCACTTGTCTGTCTGTCTGTCTGTCCCACTACACTAGCCAGCGTTACTAACTTGGAGCGGTGGCGGTAGTAGGCCGACGCCGTCACTTGTCTGTCTGTCTGTCTGTCCCACTACACTAGCCAGCGTTACTAACTTGGAGCGGTGGCGGTAGTAGGCCACGCCGTCACTTGTCTGTCTGTCTGTCTGTCTGTCCCTACACTAGCCAGCGTTACTAACTTGGAGCGGTGGCGGTAGTAGACGACGCCGTCACTTGTCTGTCTGTCTGTCTGTCTGTCCACTACACTAGCCAGCGTTACTAACTTGGAGCGGTGGCGGTAGTAGACGACGCCGTCACTTGTCTGTCTGTCTGTCTGTCCCACTACACTAGCCAGCGTTACTAACTTGGAGCGGTGGCGGTAGTAGGCCACGCCGTCACTTGTCTGTCTGTCTGTCTGTCTGTCCCACTACACTAGCCAGCGTTACTAACTTGGAGCGGTGGCGGTAGTAGGCCACGCCGTCACTTGTCTGTCTGCCTGTCTGTCCCACTACACTAGCTAGCGTTACTAACTTGGAGCGGTGGCGGTAGTAGACGACGCCGTCACTTGTCTGTCTGTCTGTCTGTCCCACTACACTAGCCAGCGTTACTAACTTGGAGCCGTGGCGGTAGTAGACGACGCCGTCACTTGTCTGTCTGTCTGTCTGTCCCACTACACTAGCCAGCGTTACTAACTTGGAGCGGTGGCGGTAGTAGACGACGCCGTCACTTGTCTGTCTGTCCGTCTGTCCCACTACACTAGCCAGCGTTACTAACTTGGAGCGGTGGCGGTAGTAGGCCGCGCCGTCACTTGTCTGTCTGTCTGTCCCACTACACTAGCCAGCGTTACTAACTTGGAGCGGTGGCGGTAGTAGACGACGCCGTCACTTGTCTGTCTGTCTGTCTGTCTGTCCCACTACACTAGCCAGCGTTACTAACTTGGAGCGGTGGCGGTAGTAGACGACGCCGTCACTTGTCTGTCTGTCTGTCTGTCCCACTACACTAGCCAGCGTTACTAACTTGGAGCGGTGGCGGTAGTAGGCCACGCCGTCACTTGTCTGTCTGTCTGTCTGTCTGTCCCACTACACTAGCCAGCGTTACTAACTTGGAGCGGTGGCGGTAGTAGGCCACGCCGTCACTTGTCTGTCTGCCTGTCTGTCCCACTACACTAGCTAGCGTTACTAACTTGGAGCGGTGGCGGTAGTAGACGACGCCGTCACTTGTCTGTCTGTCTGTCTGTCCCACTACACTAGCCAGCGTTACTAACTTGGAGCGGTGGCGGTAGTAGACGACGCCGTCACTTGTCTGTCTGTCTGTCTGTCCCACTACACTAGCCAGCGTTACTAACTTGGAGCGGTGGCGGTAGTAGACGACGCCGTCACTTGTCTGTCTGTCTGTCTGTCCCACTACACTAGCCAGCGTTACTAACTTGGAGCGGTGGCGGTAGTAGGCCGCGCCGTCACTTGTCTGTCTGTCTGTCTGTCCCACTACACTAGCCAGCGTTACTAACTTGGAGCGGTGGCGGTAGTAGGCCACGCCGTCACTTGTCTGTCTGTCTGTCCCACTACACTAGCCAGCGTTACTAACTTGGAGCGGTGGCGGTAGTAGGCCGCGCCGTCACTTGTCTGTCTGTCTGTCCCACTACACTAGCCAGCGTTACTAACTTGGAGCGGTGGCGGTAGTAGGCCGCGCCGTCACTTGTCTGTCTGTCTGTCCCACTACACTAGCCAGCGTTACTAACTTGGAGCGGTGGCGGTAGTAGGCCGCGCCGTCACTTGTCTGTCTGTCTGTCCCACTACACTAGCCAGCGTTACTAACTTGGAGCGGTGGCGGTAGTAGGCCGCGCCGTCACTTGTCTGTCTGTCTGTCCCACTACACTAGCCAGCGTTACTAACTTGGAGCGGTGGCGGTAGTAGGCCGCGCCGTCACTTGTCTGTCTGTCTGTCCCACTACACTAGCCAGCGTTACTAACTTGGAGCGGTGGCGGTAGTAGACGACGCCGTCACTTGTCTGTCTGTCTGTCTGTCTGTCCCACTACACTA